>JAALGZ010000026.1:0-575573 GCA_015227615.1 Labyrinthula sp. Ha | reverse complement strand
GACAACTTCTTCAGCTCCTCGTCATATGCCTTTTCCCACTTATCCGAATCAACCATTTTATTTATCTGGAAATAATTCTTTGGAACATCGTTTCTCTTCTTTTGTAGTTGAAATAAGATGAGGGTAGGGGGGTTTGCCAGCTGTAGCTCCTCTGCCATTTTAGTCATGGATGTCCATTTTGGAGAATACAGCTGGGTGGGTCTGGCTTTTCTGTCAGACCTGCGAACCCAATGAGTTGGATTCTCATTGTCTGGTTTGTTTCTGATGTTGTTGAATCCAGTTACAGGATCTTTCTCGGCCTCTAACGTATTCTGATTATGTGACACGTACTTGTTGTAAAGCTTGTTGAATACGGGCCTAATGTTCCTATTTACAACAAATTTCCTTGTTGTTTTATTTAATGTGAAGTCCTCAGCAGATAAATCAGATACTCTAAGGTAAATTCATTCTCTAGATATTACTGTTAACTTATTTTTATGTTTAGGAATAGAATACACGACTGGTTGTCCAAACGTGAATATATATACTTGAGTTGGATCCTCTTGTATAATAGTTTGTAGGCCGGTGTATCTTGAGATTTTGAAGTAGCTGTGTTATTATTGAGAAAGACAGCATATTTTGCTGCGTATGTCCAGTATTTTTCTAGTAACTGTGATTGTTTCAATAAAATTCTGATAAATTGAAGTATTTTGCCATTAGCTCTCTCACTAGTTCCATTCGCTTGAGGCGTGTCTACAGGACTAAATCTATAATTTATTCCTTTGTTTTTAAAGAACTTAATGTTATTTTTCTTTTTAAATTCAGTTCCTTGATCCATGTGGACATTTTTTGCTTTTTATCTGCTAAATTTTTTATCTTGAGAATATATTCTTGAAGAATTCTATTGCAATCAGTCTTTTTCAAGTACACATCAAGGTGTTTATATTTAAAAAAAAAGCGCCAGTGATCAGGCAAGAGCCCTTCTCACCCTTAAAGCCATTCACAGCGGTATCCACTGTATCACAGTACAACCACTGAAGTGGTTTCTCTACAACACTATGTTTATACTTATGAATTGGTAGTCTTTTCTGCTTTGTAATACTACAAATTCTGCAATCAATAATTTTGGGCAATTTTGCTGTCATGTTATAAAACGACAAAGTATTTTTCAAACTTGAATAAGAGAGATGACCAAGGAATTGGTGGAAATACTCCGACCTTGATAAAGCAGATAACTCTTCGCATCCAAGGATGCATGCTGTGGTCTTAAACATGTTGTTTTCCATGATTTTGGCTCACAGAATTACCTCCTTGTTATTTTCGAAGTGTAGTAACTTATCCTTCATCTTCATATCTATCCCTAACTCAACTAACCTCTCAAAACTGATAAGTGGCGTCTCAGTATCTAGAACAAGAGCATTGTTTAGTTCGAGAATATAACATGTATTGGTATTTATTCTAAAATCAGCTCTTGTAGCAGTATTGACTACTCCTCCAACAACTTGGATTTGCGTTGGGGTTCCGTCTTTATACGAGGAAGCTAAATGAAGATACTTTCTTGGTAAAACATGACTACTAGCCCCTGAATCAACAACCATAATTATTTTGTCATCAATTTTATTTTTTAGGTTCTACGCTAGTTTTTCGACAACTGCCGTTTCTTCAGATGAGTCATTGGATCTTTGATTATCTTCTTCGTCTTCAGATAAAACGCTGTCAACTTCGAAACTGGTCTTGTTGCTGTTCGACATCTGTCTTGTCTCTTCTTTCTTGATGTTTTTCTTGCACTGCGGTACAAAGTGTGATTTACTGCTGCAGATAGTGCAAAAGGTTTTTGACTTACAGTCGTTTTGCAGATGTCCTTTGCGACCACATAGGGTGCAAAATATGCCGAACTTTGGTAAGTTCCCGCTTTTGTTATTGTTTTTAGGCTTTGTTTTATTGGATCTTGAGTCAATTTTTTCAGCTATGAAGCGGATCTGCTTCAAGACAATATCATATTTTCTAAGATGTTCATGCAATCTCAAATGCTGTTCAAGATTATCTACTAACGGTGTTCTGCTGGTGCTAAGGATCATTGTGATCTTATCTTCCTCATTTAACCTGCCATCAATGTCACGATACCTTTTTTGGTTTGTATCGAAATTGTTCACTCTCTCCATTGCAGTTGCACCTGGAGAGTTTATGAACTGGGAATACAGTCTATTTCTCTCTGACTTATCATCTGCAGAGTACAAAGTTTAATTTTTGTCAATAGGGTGTGAGGGTTTTCAATATCCCCAACCGCTTCTATAACTTTTTTCGGACAAGTGCTCGTAAATTATTCTTGTCGCAACCGTGTCAAGAACTATTTGGGGTCTTTCCCCTTTTTTGGTTGTAGATAACTCATCGCCTTTGATCTTGGAGCTGACACGCTTCCATACACCATTCTCGCGAAGGAAACTTTTAACTTTGATGGTCCATATTTTGTATTGATATGGAGAAGATAGTTTAGTAACCTTTTCTGACATAATTTTTTAGGTGAAAAGAGATGTAAATGAAAACTTTATATTGTGAAAGCAGCTGTTAACCTGTTGAAAGCTATAAAGATGTATTCTGTATTTTATATTTTTAGTGGTTAAAAGTCTGCTCCTATATAAAATACAGTGTAGTGTAATATTTGTATTCTATTTCACTAGAGTATATAAAACTGCATATATTTGATATGTACTTAACACAGTATCTTTTAAGTAATCTAATGCATCAGCAGTAGTTTCAAGCCAACTAAGATCATGAGCAACGTCCAAAGATTCCCAAATAATTTCGTAGTTGATTGCAACCAAAACAATTCGTTGCATGCTACGGTTCCAACCATAATCATTAGGGAACTTTGCTTGTAAGAATCTTGTAATATCATCATTTGTTAGGCTGAAGTCGGTTCTTACAACATTTACAACACGTTCCTCATCTTCAGGATATCGACCTTCAATAACTAACCTAGCAGTTGAAACCTGGTCCATATCTTTGCCTTGATGTTTCCAAATACTATCTCCTGTCTTCTGGATATATCCCGTTAAACCGTCTTTGATTTCGTCCATGGCATTATGATTATTGTTCGTAAGACCAAGTCCAGTTCTCAGAAAGTAGATATAATTATCTCTCAAAACAGCTCTTCTGCGACAAAACTCAATACCAATCCCTCTTTTTGCAATATCATAGTACATGGCAGCTGCTTTCTCTAAATCTATTTCATACAATTTGCAACTTTTTTCTTCGAGAAATGAATGACTCCTGTTTCATCTTTTGATTACATTCGGTAGTTGGAGTGTTCACTGTAAACTCAACACGTAAATAAGGGCAAACAATGTGTTCAGTAGTTCTTAGTGTCAAGAAAGAATTTTCCAGCACCTGTTATCTCTTTCTGTAGTTTTTTTCTTTTTTCACTTGTACTTTTGTTCCTTTCCTAGTTGCCATCTCGTATGAACCATTCAAGGAATGATAATGTCCTCCTTACGTCTTCACCTTTAAAGCAAAATACAAGTAGTTTCCCATCTGTTGACTTGTCCAATTATCTTGTGACAGTGTTACCGAAAAAAAACTGCTTGTCTAATAAACGAAAAATTCTAAATGTTCTCAATATCACTCTTCTTCTTTCCTTATGATAATTGAACCTCTTCGCAAAAGCAATGGCGGATTTTGACTAAGCAGGAGACTGTAATCTCAGCTCAAATGGAACATCAGCGGTTAGAAATGTGTATTTTTCTCTTACAACATCCAAGAACTCAATGAGGGAACAACCGTTCTTCATTGTAAATTCTCGGTATGCAATGAAGGTAACTCTACTTCTTTTACAGATTGAAATCAAGTCATTGAGCATCACCAACATTCTAATTTCGTCATGACCCTCTCTCTTTCTGAGCAACCACTGTTCTCTACACAAGAAGATAGAGGTAAGAAACAGGCTAAATTCATTAATGAATTTATCTACTTCAGTTCTATTAATGTTGAGAAAAGTGTGAACACTTCTTTACGCCCATCTGGTGTAAAAAATAAAAAAAAAATCGATAATTGCAACTGACTTATCAGATTAAGAGGAGCTTTTACTCCGGAGTCAAAAAAACCAATTCCGCATTTTTGCCTAGCAAATGGTTAAATTTTGAAAAGAATGTTCTGTAAAACTTACCGCCTGTTCACTTAGGAGCGGCCATTTTTTGTACATGTTTATCAAAGAGTGTTTCCCTAGATTCAACATTATTAAATATTAAAGTCTGCTCAGTACCTTCATATACAAAATATAAACCAAAGGTATAAACCAAGACTACCAAAAACTATGACAACAACGCTTACTTAAGTGTAGCATTTGCACATTAGAAACTAAGGCTTACAAGTTTTCATTTTCATGTAGCAGGAAGATGGACCTACAGTAAGGCCAAGAGTTATGTTGTATCTTCTTGGGGTTCAGTTTTTTAATAATCTTGTTTTAGTTTACTTTGTCTTCAAGAAAATTCTTGAGAGGGGCACTATTTGGGATAGAAAGAGCTGTAAAAGGTTCTAATCAGTTATTCGTCTTCATTTCCCATTGATTTCATGTTTATCTTGAGAATAAATATATGTTGTTTACTAGTGTGAACATATTGCGTTGAACGCCTCAGCCCATTCTGTATATGCGAAAGTATTGAATTTTTCATTTTATCACAAGGTGGCATTACCCTCGCACAGCAAACAGATGCTCCTGAAATGGGAGAAACGTGGAAACCTAAGACACATTTCCAGTAAGTTCCGACAGATTTCGTTAAGTTCCGATAAGGAATGTTATGCTTCCAACCAGTCAAAATTATACATCGGATATTTTATTGAATTCCATAAAGTTCTGTCACAACACTGCAGATCATAACTCAAATGGGGAATAATTTTCTTACATAAGTGTAATCTACACGCGATATTCCATTGGCTAAATTTTAGATTGGGCAAGTTCACCATGTTGACTTAAGAATCCAGCGAAAAAGAATGCACGGGAAAACATGATTAAAGGATCGTGAGCTTAAAGGGGAGGTTTAAAGAAGACATGAGAGGCATCAAGTGCCTTTCACTGCTTAAGGTTAGCATAAATATTTTTTTCTTAGTTGTATTGGAAAAGAACTTGCAGCTGATGGGTATGAAATGAAACTAGATTCAGCAACTCAAATTGGAATGAAAAAGGAAAGGAAGATCAACAATCTCAGAAAAAAAGAAAAAATATATATTTACGGGGTCGAACAAAAAGGAAAAAGAAAAGACTGTTAAATGTAAGATAGTATTTCTCTACGCTGGCGCAATTTACGCCAATCCACAATTAGTACCAATAACGTAATTTCCAAAATTAATAATTAGAAACCAACGAGACAAATGAATAAAAGATCAATTCATATTTTTCAATGTAAAAGTTACACCTTAAGTTCAATCTTCAAGTCGAGTATTACATTTTAAAGTCTTTAAATATATTTAGATTTAACACTGCTACAAGATGATAGTTCAAGCAAGAGTTCAGGACAAAACACATTACAAAAATGTTTCCTGATTTAGAAGGGGTGTTTGGGGATATGGGTAACCCAAAAAAAGTGATTCAAAATATATATTTCTACATCCAAAAATATTTTGTATTAGCGTTAAAACAATTAACTTTTAAATTTTAATTTATGAAAAAAAACTAAATCTTCTCAATTTCAGTATTCGAAACTATTTTCTTAAATTTTTAACTTAATTAGTTAAAATATGTATTTATTATCCTCTACACATATTTTTTGCTTCTGTGTTCAAGCTATGTATAAAGATTTAAACCCATCATCATCTTCATCGGGGGCCGAGTCATGGGGTTATTTTTAAAGATGCGGGAGCAGCAAAGGCTCCCCGCTACCATAGGGTAAAACAAGTTTGAATTTTCCTTGGTTTTTAAATTTAACTACTTAAGTTATTACTTTCTAGTGCACTTCACTCTTCTCCGCACTCTTATATTTTGTCCAAGTATCGCCTGGGGTTCAGAGTACTGAGAATTGGGGTTTTGTTGATTAGCTACTGGTAGGTTTCATTGAATTCCACTAAGAATCGTTACTGGTACACATCCTTGAAATCCCCATAAACTTCTTAACGGAAGAGTGGTGTAATTTACACCAAGAGTATAATAAACAGCTTCCATCGACTGTTCTTAATGCTTAACTTAGACTCCTAGAAATAGTTTCTTTTTACTCCTACAAAGTTGTTAAGTTTGGAAATTTTATGTTTTGAATTCTTCCAATTTGTGAACTATTTTATTATATCGGTCACAACTATTTTAGGTTGCTTTTATCTCTTTTTACCTAAACATAGAAATATAAAAATAGTTACAAGTAGAATATAAATACAGTCACAACTGGTATATATATATTCAGTTACAGACCTTGAGTTATTCACTTAAGGGAACTCAAAGCACTAAAACTTAAATATAAAAGAAAATCTTATTCTTCCATACTTCACTGACAAAACAGGTTAAGAGAATAAAAGCTAAGAGAAAAGAATGTGAGCTCTGACCGCAAATTTAACCTCCCACCGTTCAACCTCCATGGTCACTTGCATCTTTGGGAATGAAGGTTGAGAACATATCTATCCGAACTTGGACTATGGAACTGGGTTTCTGAAAGAACTCCGCTGGAAGCCACTGGTACAGAATCAGTAGCCTCCCAAAAACTAAGTACTTGTCGTTAATCACAGCCTCGATAGGCAACGACTTGGCCATCCACCTCGTTCATCTTCACGACGCCCATTCACTTTACAAGAAGTTACATTTAATGTTCTTGGGAAACAAAGTAGCGGAAAGCTTCAGAGTAAGGAATGATATGACAGAACTTCGATTTCAAGGTAGTTGCTACTGGTTGATCAACTCATTCCTTCAATTCTTGACTTCAAAGTTTTCCTTTACACAGTTCAATTTTGATTTACTACATTTACCCATTCGCAATGGTGGATTAGGGCTAATATCTTCTTCGTTAACCTCTCAACATAGTTTCCAGGCAAGCAAAGAACTTTTTGAGCGACAAATGGAATCTGAAAATTTTCATTCTGATCTTTATGTGGATAAGCAGTCTAGTAGACTCAAAGATGCTTACAAACAAATCATGAACAATCACTTTGATTCATTCAATGACTTTGAAAAACTTTATTTTGCTGAAAACTCTACTGAAATTGGTTCTAAATGGTTGCATGCACTTCCCGTAGAAGCTTCAACTAGAATTTTAAATCCAGATTTCTGTGCATCAATTTGCTCAAGATTACTTCTTTCGCCTAGCTGTAGGAATTGCTGCTCTGAGGACAGAACCAACTATTTTTATCATTGTTCATGTTTTTCTCAAGTTAAGGTTTCACGACATGAAGACATTAAAAAACTTTTAGCTGATTTTTTTAAAGAAACAAACTGTGTTGTTTCACTAGAGCCATTTAGCAAGAACAAAAATCGAAGAGCTGATCTTTTAGTTTCTACTACACAAGGAAAAACTGCATTTGATGTTTCTGTTGTTTCTCTTACATCTAAAAAGAATTTTGGAACCCTTGATTCTCTGCGGGAAGCTTTGGCTTCTCTACGTTTAAACAATGATTCCAGAGAATCCTCAACTTTGCTTAGGTTAGCCGAAAATGTCTTAAGGAAAAGAGTGGCATCCAAGAACAGAGAAAACACTGGACTAGATTTTGGTGGTCAATTTCAACCGTTTGTTCTTTCTACTGGTGGTTTGATCAGTAAAGAATCATTAGAACAAGTCATTAAAGAAGGTAAAAAAGACCTTGGTGAGTTGTTACGTCTGAAGTATAGATTTTCCGTTAGTCTAACGGGACATCGAAGCTGGGCATTCAAGTTGTGTGCAAAAGGCTGTTAAGAAGAAAACAATCAAAGAAGGACGAAAGAAAGAATAATTTGTGCAATGTTTCAAGAGAAAGAGAGAAAAGAAACTTCTGTAACGTAATTAAAAGTGTGATAAGAACTTTAACCTTAAGGAGCTGAATTACCCTAACCCTTAAACATACTACTTAAGCCTACTACATTCATCACACTAGTTTAACAATATACGCACACTAACAAGAATTATCTTCACTCACAAATATTCACACTTGAAGCATCTGAAGTCCTTTCAAAATTCCCAAGTCAAGTTGCTTAAATTTTAATGTTTTGTAGAACCTTAGTCGTCTTCATTCCCATCCTCACTTTCTAATGTTTCTGGAATTCCCAATGAATGTCTAAGTTCAATGTATTCTAGTACCTCTTCTAGATCATTAGCACGTTTTCTTAATTTTCTAATGATTGCCCTTAGCTTATGTCTCTCAGCATAATTCATATGGTGCACTTCATACCTCATTAAATATCTCAGAAACAAGAGACCATTAATCTGACTAGCACTTTCTCGTCTGAATACTTTTCTTCTAATGTTAGGTCTTGGCATGCTTATATTTATATTATGTTTTGTCTAGATTTGGTTTGCTTTAAAGAAAGTTCTTCATAAATAATAACTTTTTGAAATGTACACCTTTGCAATTGTTATGTTTCATCTCTATGACCACCAACTTCTAGCCAGCTAGCAGCTTCCATCATTTAAGACTAGTAACAACAAAGTACATTCTCGAAATATTTCAGTTAGTTACTTAAAGTTTGCGAAATGCTAGGTTACATTAGCTCAACGACCCAATTAAGCACTTTCTTCCTCAGTTGTTTGTCCTACAATGTCGTCCTCTTCGGAAGTTTCCACATTAACTAAATCAATGACTTCTACCTCTTCTTCAACTGATTCATCATCATTAATGTCTACTTGAACATCACTTACCTCATCCAAATGCTTAGCAATGGTGGCATCAGCAGAGACACTAAGTTGAACAGTTGTTGGTCTAACAACTTGGAAACGGTCTTCAGCTCTCCATTGAAAAAGCATCTCTCTCATCTGTTTCACGACACTCAATCCTACTTTTGTAATGGCTGCTTTGAAAACAACCTTCATGAACTGGAGTGCATGAACCAATGCAAACACTTCACAGTTCATACCATCTGGTTGTTCATGAAAAGGCTTCACTGTAAAATTCCATCCAGCATCCACATTGGCATCTTTAAGAACAAGAAAGCGATGCCAGAGCTGACCAATCTTCAGTGCAAGCTCATTAAACTCTTCTCTTCCTCCCATCGAGTCGTAAATTGTAACAGGCTTTCCACGAGTTCCACCTAAGTGAACTGCAATGAAGACGAAGTGGTCTCTTACATGTAGCACTGTACCAATGGCGTTCACTTTCTTCGAAGGATCTAACCAAAACTCCATGAAGTAACGCATCGCTTAAGGAGAATCAACAAGCCACTGATCATCATCTTCATTACCAATACTGGCCCAAATTCTCTCGTAGCTTAAGCCATGTAATACAATTCTTTTTTCTGTAGAAATCCACCCGTACCAACTTCCAAACTGGTGACTCAGAAAGTCAATCACATCAGTGTTTTCTAGTGTGAGATCCACCTGAACTGCGTTTACTACGACGTTGTCTTCCACAACAGCAGTTGCTTCTAGAGAACGTCTAATGCGTTGAGGCCTTCTTTCTTCATCATCAGAGTCAACTAGCAAATTTAAAGAGCCATCAGGTCCACTCTCTAAGTAATTGAGCAAGTAAGTCTTAAATCGTTCCATTGATGCGAATCTGTCATTGGCTAAACCAAGACATGTACGCATGAAAACAATGTAATTGTCGCATAGCAAAGATCTCTTACTGGCAAAGAGAAAGCCAATTCCAATCTGAAGAAGTGATTTCTAAAGAGCTGCTGTTTTCTTAAGATCAATTTCAAACATGGCAAACCTTTCAGCTTCAATGAGACGTGAAGCCAGCTTCTTCATTGAATTAACACAACTGTGGGTAGGGTTTTTTACAGAAAATTCCACTCTGAGGTAAGGTTTGATGATTTTTTGTTGATTAGAAAGAACTTCAAAGCAACTTTCCAAATCAAATTTTTCTTTCCTGTAAGATCCAGTGTTTGCAACTGCAACTCTTATGTTCTTTTTTCTACCCATCGGGTACAACCAATTTAATTGATGGTAATGTCCTCCGTAGAATTTAATTTTTTTGACAAAATCTGTGGCATTACCCATGAACATTGGGATGTAAACACCTTTTTCAGCAAGTGTTACTGAAACACAATACTTCGGCAACAAATTAAAGGTTTGAAAAGTTTTAATATCAAATCTTCTAGGCAATGGGTTGTAAAAAAATGCATCACCATCAACTGCAACAGTAAATTTAGTAAAAGATGGTGAAAGAACATCAAACTTTAGACCTAGGTCAACTTGAAGGTAATCATTTTCGAAAGTTAGTCTTTCTGGCCAAAACAGGTTGCTTAAGGATTTCATCCCAAACTTTTTCAAAGCTGTTTTCGTGAAGTTTGCAACATCTATAATCTTAAGGAAAACGGACATTAAAATCCTCACTGATACGTTCCATGGCATTACTCTTTAAGGGTTTGATTGTTTCTTCTGTAAAACTTATCTTCTTCTAATTTGACGTAAAGCTGCAATGAAATCATCTACTTCAGCAATTTGAATATACAGGTACGGATTGATCATAAGCTGGGACCAAGTTTTGTTACCAGCAAAAAATCTTCCTCCTTTCTTGGCAGCTTGCAAGTTTAAAGTAAGTAAAGGGAGTTTAATCTTTACTTAAATTCACGCGTAGAAAAAATAGCTGTAATAGAATTGATGTCAAAGTCTTGTTTTCAAGTTAGTTGAGAAGGTTCTACTCTAGTCCAGTTGTTTGAAGATAATATATGTAGGAACCAAGTTTTACTAATTATGTGACTTCGTTTCTTTGCTGTTGTATTCACTTATATCTTATTTCACAAGTATTCAAGGTTATGTTTGCTTCCCATTTATCTCACTATCCTATTCTATATTTCGAACTTCCTGTTCGTATATTCTGTCTGGTACGTTACAGTCTATTTATGTGGTCCAACTGTTCTCACTATATGTATTCAGTACAGAAAGGATTATACTCTTTGTGTTGCTCGATGAGTAAATGTTTGCGTAGTATTTATCGTTAGTTGGTTTTCTATAGTACCTTGGTATCATATTATATATGTGACACCAAGCAGACTAAATAAGAGTTAATAATATTGAAAAAGAATACCTTTTATCTCTCAACAGGTTAACAGCCGAAAAGCATTTATCTAAATATCAAAGGAAAAATATATTGACTTACTTTAGGAGCTCAACAAGTTATCAAGATGCAAGAGAATCCAGGTATTATTTTACAAGACAAGAAGAATTATTTGGAGTGGAAAGAGTATGTTACCATACTCTTAGAGTCCAAGGGACTAGATTCCACTATCAGTACTCAACAACGTTCACAAGACAATCAAGATGTTTTCAGTTTTATCCAAGCCAATGAAAAAGAAAAGAATGCAAAAGCATTGACTATTCTACGCCGCCATATAACTATTTCTTTACATTATCTTATCCATGGTGTTAAATATCCAGCAGAAGCATTGAAAATTATTGAGGAGTATTGCATCGGGAATAAAGATCAGTTTTTGTTAAATCTTGAAGATCAATTGAATAAGCCATCTGGACGTTTCTTTCTAGAAAAGTTAAAAAATTTCAATAAAATTTACCGTGACTTTATTATGTTAGGCGGTGTTAATGAAGAAGCCAAGATTATTCACAAATTGTTTGTACTTTCACCAAGATCGATGGCAGTGTCTTTACTTCAACAAGAAATACTTTTCAATGATCGTTTGAATCCAAACCAGAAGACGAAATATAATGAAATTTATGGTAAGCTTTTAATCATTGCAGAAAATCAACAAGATGATTATATCAGAAGGTCCAATGCGCATAACAGATCTGTGCTCGTTTGCTTTCGTTGCAATCAGCCAGGTCAATATAAATCGGAATTCACCAATCCGTGGTATTGCACCATTTGCAAACGTCAAGGACATAGTGCATACAAGTGTAGGAACAATAATAAGAAGAAAAACGATTATAAAAACGAAAATGAAAGAAATAATAATAATAATAATAATAGCTTTGCTAATGCATTTATGGGTGTACTTCACGAAGATTTTAGAATTTTAAAAATTGAAGAAGAAAATTTAAATCAAGTTTTAATTTTAGATTCAGGAGCAAGCTACCATGTTTGTGGTAGCAAACATGCTCATCTACTTTGTAACATTGAAGATTTAAAAACTCCAAAAAGAGTTGGAGCAGCTTGAGGTATAATCTATGAAAGTACGAGTAAAGGAACGTTTAAAAGTACATTGGACAATGAACTTCCTATCGTTTTACAAGAAGTTTACATATTTAAAAATCTCAATGTATTTCTAGTATCTGTAGCTGTACTATTACCTAAAGAACTTACTATGACAGCTAAAAAAGATACTGTTTCTATTTACAAAAATGATAACTTACTATATATTGCTCAAAAGAACAAAGTGAATTTATTTTTACTAAAGTATAAGAACAATACAAACAATATTGAGAAAACTGTTCCCGGACATTTAATTGCTAGTACAGTTACCAGTAAGGACAAACTAACCTATTTACACAATCTTTTTGGACATCAAGGTATTGAGAATTTCGAAATTACTTTACAATATTACGGGTATCAATTTACTACCGGTGAATTATCGAATTTTATTTGTAAAACGTGTGAGTTAAACAACATAAAACATGCGATTATCAAACTTAAAAACGCAGTTGGGTTTTCCGGGAATGACGGTGAATTTTTTGTGATGGATTCTATTGAAGTCCTTACTACCAGCAGAGCTGGCAATGTGGGTTTTGTTCTAGTTACCGACATTAATTCCAGGTACAGATTCATTTACTGTTACCGTAAGAAAAGTGACATTGTACATGAAGTTATAAATTTTTATAAATGGTTCCAACTGAAAACTGGGATTAGGATCAAAAGGCTACATTCAGATCAAGGTACAGAACTTTACAACCAGCACTCAATCAATTTTTGCAACGAATTAGGCATTGAATTTACAGTTTCGGCACCAGGAGTGCCGGAACACAACGGTATAGCTGAACGAAGTAATCAATTCATTTTACAAAAAATCAGGAAGTTTATAAATAATACGGATTTAAATGTCTCCCTGTACTGGGACTTTGCAGCTTATTATGCCGTATTTATTACAAATCGTGTAACTGAAGGTAAAAGATCAATTTCCGCGTACGAAAAAATTTTTAAAGAAAAACCAGTTCTTAAAAAACTATTTATTTTCGGTGCAAAAGTAGTAGTACTTAAAAATAACGGTAATAAGGTTGAACAGAGGGGTGAATTTGGACTTTTTATGGGTTACAACCATAAAACAGGAGAAGGATTAATTTTGACTGAAAATAAACGGGGATTGATTAAATCCTGTAATTTGAAACTTACAAATTTTACAGAAAATGAATTACAAGCACAAAACAATATTTATGATCATTTACAGCCACAAAATATGGAAAATCCATCCAGGAATAGGAATTTAGAAAATTTTAATGGGGAAAATTCAATTGAAAATTCTGGTACTCAAAATTCAAATGGTGAAAATTCTAATACTCAAAATTTAAATAGTGAAAATACAGTTGAAAATTCTGTTACTCAATATACAGACAATGAAGAGTCTATTTCGAATTCCGATAAGGAAAATGAACTTACCGAAACTTCCGATAACAATTTACAAGAAAAACAACAACAGTTGTATCCTGAAGAGCAATTTCTAAGAAGGTCGACTAGAGTGACTAAAAATCCACAAAGGTTAACCTATACAGAAATTGCCTCAGGCAATTCAATGTTTCTCTTTGAGAACGTTTCTTTTCTGTTTGAACACTCTAATCTCATTGAATTTGCTGCAGCAGCAGTTACTAGGGACAATTCAATCCCAAAAAATTACTTTCAAATTGAATCAAAGCCTTCTTGTGAAAGATGGTACAAAGCCTATGAAAAAGAACTTAGTAAATTAATCAATGTAGGAAAAATGATGTTTGTTCCTAAAAGTGAAGGATCTAAAGAAAAAAATTATACCAATTATGGAATTATTTAGTAAAAAGTATGACAACGTTACAAAAACGAATGTGTTTAAGTGCAGGTTCGTCGCTAGGGGCGACCTGCAAGAAGAATATTTGAAATTTTATTCTCCTACGGCTCCTCTAGAGTTAATTAGGATGTTTCTTTTTACGATTGCTAGTAAAATATGCTTTTTATGCAAATTGATATAGGTAACGCATTTTTAAATGCAAAATTGGACAAGTTTTATTATTACTATTTACCCATGAAGCTAAGAAAATTATTTCCGGATAAAATTTGGAAGTCTTCTCAAGCCATTTATGGCTTGAAAGAAGCACCACTCTTCTGGTGCAATGAGATTACTAAAACACTTGAACAGTTGGAGTTTACAGTTAACTTAAAAGAAAGAACACTATTTTATCATAAGAATAAGAATATCCTAGCGTTATTGTATGTAGACGATATACTATTCGGAGCTACGGAACAAAGAAATTTGAATTGGGTCTTAAGCGCACTAAAACGACAATACGAAGTTAAGAATACATTAAACATAGATAATTATGTAGGTTTTGAAATTGACCAAGGCAAAAAACATATCCTTTTGACAGCTACAGGCTATATTGAGAAAATAGCTGAGAGCTTTGAAGTAGTTGAAGATGAAAATGTAAAAACTCCTCATATAGTGAATAAATACATCGACCAAGAACTTCAAAGCAAACCAATGGAGTTGAAGAGGAAGTTTCAGAGTCTAGTAGGCTCTCTTACATACATAAGTAGAGTCTGCAGACCTGATATTGCCTTCCAAACGAATATGTTAGCTCAACAGAGCTCTAAGCCATTGATTTCGCATCTAAACGCAGGAAAAAGAGTCATAAAATACTTGCTTAACACAAAGTTTTTAGGATTAAAGTACTTGAAAGGAGCAGAAAAATATGAGATTGAAGCGTTTTCTGATGCTTCATACGCAACACTATGTGGTAGACATAGTGTTTCTGGATATGTTTTCAAAGTAAATAAAAGTGTTATTCTATTTAAGACAAGAAAACAGAAATTGGTAAGTACGAGTTCTACTGAAGCTGAGATATTAGTGTGTAGCCTTCTTATCAAGGAACTTAAGTGGATGAAAATAAACCTAGAATTTCTAAATGTAAAACTAAACAAGGTCACTTTATATACGGATAATAAAGGAGCAGTGAATAAACTTTCATTAAAGAAATCGTTTTCGAATATCAAGCAGCTTGATATAGAATACTATTTTTGTAAGAAGATTCTAGAAGAAGAAAAGTGGACGCTTAAGTATATCAAGAGGGAAAAGAACGAGGCTGACGCATTAACCAGACCAGTTGAAAGAAACTGGTTCTTGACTACTAGAAAAAATTGGATGAATGAAGCAAAAGTTGTGGAAGAAAGCGGGGTAAAAGGAGAGGGAGAAAAATAGGGATTATGTTTGCGTAGTATTTATCGTTAGTTGGTTTTCTATAGTACCTTGGTATCATATTATATATGTGACACCAAGCAGACTAAATAAGAGTTAATAATATTGAAAAAGAATACCTTTTATCTCTCAACACTTTTAAATCAAAAATATTGAACATTTTTGTTTTGAACATATAAAACCTGAACCTTTTTTGTTTTGAATATATATATCTTGAACGTTTTCTTTTAAATGTAAAATCCTGAACCATTTCTTTTAAAATCTAAAATCTTGAACCATTTCTTTTAAATCTAAAATCTTGATAATTTTCATTTAAAATATGAAATGTTGTAACTTTTTTGTTTTAAATATAAAATCTTGTAACTGTTTTGTTTTAAATATAACATCTTGAAGCTTTTTTCTTTTAAATTTAACATCTTGAACATTTTCCTTTTGAATATAAAATCTTGAAAAACTTGTTTTTAAATATAAAATCTTGATCCCTTATTGTTTGCTGGTGTTAAAATAATTTTTCCCCCTCTGAGTACCTGTAAAATAAGAAAAGAATTTACCTTTATCCCTTACGAACTCCCTTCCTGCACTACGTTTTGTTGAATGTATATACCCCTTGTAAATTTTTCACCATTTTTTATAAATTATTGTTTATTTTTACCCAAATTTCGTTTAATCTTGTTCAATCGTGTTCCATGTTTCAAAATATCCTCTTTTCTTGGTCTTAATCTTGTTCTTTGATGTCTTTCACTATCATGATCTCGTGATTTGATCTTTTTGATCTTTAATTTGTTGGTTTGTTTTTCTTGAAAAATAATTTTGGGCAATTGAAAATTGGTCCAATGAGAATTTGGAGTATTTGACTCCGGAGTCAAAAAATCTTCTTCTAGTTGTCTGTCACGTGTTCTGGTTCTTGTAGTACTGATTCTAGTCTTCTTCCATTCAGCGTCTTTCAAAGCGTGGACTTCATACCGCATTAAGTCTCTCAGAAATAATAGACTATTATTCTTGTGACGAGGCATCTCTATGAACGCCCTTCTATTAATGTTTGGTCTAGGCATGTTTATCTTTATCTTTTTCTTTTTTTTAGATCGAGTTTGCTTTTGAGAAACATATTCACGAATAAGAAAATTCTCAGAAGATAAGAAAGACCTCACATTCATATAACTTAAAACCATCAATTTTATTCATATATTTGTAGAAGAATTCATCACTAGCACTGCTTACTCGACCGAAATTAGTGCCTTGCTCATCACTAGGCACAATTCTTGATACATTTTTTCTTTCAGCAACAGAATTTAACAAATCCATGAAATCAATGCTGCTACTACTATCACTTCCGTCACCATCGTTTAATTCCTCATCTATTTTCTCACCTGCTAAGTCTTAACTATTTTTAACTTAAGTTTCAGGAACTGTCGTAATATCACTCAAGTGAAGATCATTTTGTCTCTCCAATACTGTTGTAACATCACTGAGTGGAGTAGGTGGCTGCCCTTCAGTACCCATAGCAATCATATCCATTCCTGACGCTCCTACATCATCAAATCTCTGATCAATCATTTGCTGCCCAAGAAATTTTCCACCTCCATCTTCCGACATTTGCACGTTCTCTTCATCGTCTTCTTCATTATGTTGTCCATCTTCAGTAGGATTTGCTTCATCATCTTCATTAGTTTCGGTATCCTCAGACTCATCTTCTTCTTCTCTGACAACATCATTTTCTACAAAATTGTGCACCTTAGCAGTAACTGATTGAATCTGTAGTACAGTCTCATCATCAGCTCTGAATCTAGGATGGTTCTCCCATTCAAACAAGTGTTCTCTCATTTCCTTTACTGGTTTAGCTGCAACCCTTCTGATGCCCCCTGAAAAGGTAACATTCATAAACTGCAAACAATGAATGAGAGCAAAAACTCCACAGTTGTGAGAATCTTGTTGCTCCTGAAATGCCTTCACCTCATAGTTCCAATCTCCACCAGCCTTTTCTGCCCATTTCACAAACAAATGCTGCCATAACTCCGCAATTCTATAACTCAACTTGGTATATTTCCTATTGGCAACCATTGAATCATATATTATAACCTTCTTTCCCAACCTCCCTCTTAAATGAACAGCTATGAAAATAAAATGTTAATCAATTAGTAGCACACTTCCAACCGCTTTGACAGGTTTTTCTGTACTTAACACAGTATCTTTTAAGTAATCTAATGCATCAGCAGTAGTTTCAAGCCAACTAAGATCATGAGCAACGTCCAAAGATTCCCAAATAATTTCGTAGTTGATTGCAACCAAAACAATTCGTTGCATGCTACGGTTCCAACCATAATCATTAGGGAACTTTGCTTGTAAGAATCTTGTAATATCATCATTTGTTAGGCTGAAGTCGGTTCTTACAACATTTACAACACGTTCCTCATCTTCAGGATATCGACCTTAAATAACTAACCTAGCATTTGAAACCTGGTCCATATCTTTGCCTTGATGTTTCCAAATACTATCTCCTGTCTTCTGGATATATCCCGTTAAACCATCTTTGATTTCGTCCATGGCATTATGATTATTGTTCGTAAGACCAAGTCCAGTTCTCAGAAAGTAGATATAATTATCTCTCAAAACAGCTCTTCTGCGACAAAACTCAATACCAATCCCTCTTTTTGCAATATCATAGTACATGGCAGCTGCTTTCTCTAAATCTATTTCATACAATTTGCAACTTTTTTCTTCGAGAAATGAATGACTCCTGTTTCATCTTTTGATTACATTCGGTAGTTGGAGTGTTCACTGTAAACTCAACACGTAAATAAGGGCAAACAATGTGTTCAGTAGTTCTTAGTGTCAAGAAAGAATTTTCCAGCACCTGTTATCTCTTTCTGTAGTTTTTTTCTTTTTTCACTTGTACTTTTGTTCCTTTCCTAGTTGCCATCTCGTATGAACCATTCAAGGAATGATAATGTCCTCCTTACGTCTTCACCTTTAAAGCAAAATACAAGTAGTTTCCCATCTGTTGACTTGTCCAATTATCTTGTGACAGTGTTACCGAAAAAAAACTGCTTGTCTAATAAACGAAAAATTCTAAATGTTCTCAATATCACTCTTCTTCTTTCCTTATGATAATTGAACCTCTTCGCAAAAGCAATGGCGGATTTTGACTAAGCAGGAGACTGTAATCTCAGCTCAAATGGAACATCAGCGGTTAGAAATGTGTATTTTTCTCTTACAACATCCAAGAACTCAATGAGGGAACAACCGTTCTTCATTGTAAATTCTCGGTATGCAATGAAGGTAACTCTACTTCTTTTACAGATTGAAATCAAGTCATTGAGCATCACCAACATTCTAATTTCGTCATGACCCTCTCTCTTTCTGAGCAACCACTGTTCTCTACACAAGAAGATAGAGGTAAGAAACAGGCTAAATTCATTAATGAATTTATCTACTTCAGTTCTATTAATGTTGAGAAAAGTGTGAACACTTCTTTACGCCCATCTGGTGTAAAAAATAAAAAAAAAATCGATAATTGCAACTGACTTATCAGATTAAGAGGAGCTTTTACTCCGGAGTCAAAAAAACCAATTCCGCATTTTTGCCTAGCAAATGGTTAAATTTTGAAAAGAATGTTCTGTAAAACTTACCGCCTGTTCACTTAGGAGCGGCCATTTTTTGTACATGTTTATCAAAGAGTGTTTCCCTAGATTCAACATTATTAAATATTAAAGTCTGCTCAGTACCTTCATATACAAAATATAAACCAAAGGTATAAACCAAGACTACCAAAAACTATGACAACAACGCTTACTTAAGTGTAGCATTTGCACATTAGAAACTAAGGCTTACAAGTTTTCATTTTCATGTAGCAGGAAGATGGACCTACAGTAAGGCCAAGAGTTATGTTGTATCTTCTTGGGGTTCAGTTTTTTAATAATCTTGTTTTAGTTTACTTTGTCTTCAAGAAAATTCTTGAGAGGGGCACTATTTGGGATAGAAAGAGCTGTAAAAGGTTCTAATCAGTTATTCGTCTTCATTTCCCATTGATTTCATGTTTATCTTGAGAATAAATATATGTTGTTTACTAGTGTGAACATATTGCGTTGAACGCCTCAGCCCATTCTGTATATGCGAAAGTATTGAATTTTTCATTTTATCACAAGGTGACATTACCCTCGCACAGCAAACAGATGCTCTGAGATAGAAGAAACGTCGAAACCATAGACACATTTCCAGTAAGTTCCGATAGTATTCGTTAAATTCCGATAAGGAATGTTAAGCTTATAACCAGTCGAAGTTATACATCGGATATTTTATCGAATTCCACAAAGTTCTGTCACAGCACTGCAGATCAAAACACAAACGGGGAATGGTTTTCTTACACACGTGTAATTTACACGCAATATCCATTGACTAAATTTTAGATTGGGCCAGTTCGCCATGTTGACTTAGGAATCCAACGAAAAAGAATGCACGGGAAAACATGATTAAAGGATCGTGCCCTTCAAGGGGAGGTTTAAAGAGGACGTGAGATGCATGAAGTGCCTTTCATTGCTTAAGGTTAACATGAATATTTTTTTTCTTACATGCATTGGAAAAGAACTTGCAGGTGATGGGTGTGAGATCAAACTAGATTCAGTAATTAAAAATGGAATGAAAAAGGAAAGAAAGATCAACACTCTCAAGAAAAAAAAAAATACGGGATCGAACAAAAAGGGAAAAGAAAAAGACTGTTTGATGTAAGATTGCATTTTTCTAAATGTTGTAATTTATGGCACTCCTTCAATTGTAACAATAACTTAAATTCTCAAAATTAATAATCAAAAACCAAAGAAACAAATAAATAAAAATTTAAATTCATATTTTTCAATGTAAAGGTTATACCTTAAATTCATTCTTCAAGTTCAGTATTATATTTTGAAGTCTATATATATGTTTAGATTTAAAACTGCTACAAGATGATAGTTCAAGCAAGAGTTCACGACAAAGCACATTGCAAAAATGCTTACTCATTTAAAAGTGGTGTTTGGGGATGTGGGTAACTCAAAAAAGTAATTCAAAATATATATATATTTATACATCTAAAAATATTTTGTATTAGCGTTAAACCAATCAACTTTTAAATTTTAATTTATGAAAGAAAAACAAATCTTCTCAATTTCAGTTTTCAAAATTATTTGTCTTAAGTTATTAATTATGTCACTTCATATATTTACTTATTAACTTCTAAACATATTTTCACGTTTCTGTATTTAAGCTATGGAAAAAGATTTAAGTCCATCCTCATCTTCATCGAGACGATTCCAAATCATTTCGTAGCTCAGTCCAGTAGTGACCATGAGCTTCTTTTGAGGCGTCCACCCAAACCTCTCGGAGAACTTCTGTGACAAGAACTGTGCCACTTCCTCATTGGTCAACTGCAACTCCACAGTTCTCACCTTGGTTTGCGTTGTTTCCAAAGGCACGGTTTCTTCCACTTCCTTCCACTTCCTTCCACTTCCTTCCTCTTCTCAACAAACTTCTTCCTTCCTAGATTCAACCACACATCGAGAAGTCCAGTGTCTTTCTCCTCAAGGAATTTCTTGATGTAAACTTCGACTCTTGCCATTTCTTTCGCTCTGTGATTTGTTAGACCAAGTCCAGTCTTCAAGAACAGTAAGTAATTGTCTCGAATGATTGGTCGAGCTCTGGCGAAATTGTAGCTAATTCCAAGGTGCAACACCTTCGCATGCAACAAAGACACTTCATGCAAGTTCACTTCGAAAATCGTGAACTTTCCACTCTGCAAGAAGTCCTCTGCCATGCTTCTACACTCTTCAACTGCGGAAATGTTGGGATTAGTGAGGGTGAATTTAAGTCTGAGGTAAGGTTTGATTTGAGTTTGAGTAAGATGGAGTAATTGAAAAACATTTTGAAGTTCATTCTTTTCTCTTTTGTACACTCAACTGTCTCTAACTGGGACAGGTCTGTTCTTCTTTTGCCTCATGCTGTAGAGCCCATTCAACTGATGGTAGTGACCACCGTAGGCTTTGAGAACTTTAACAGCATTTCGTCTGCGATCGTGGTTCATTGGAATCCACTTTGACTTCTCGCCCACTGTAGCTGAAACCAGATGTGTCTGAAGTAAGTTGAACATTTGAAAAGTTTGAATCTTCCAGGCACGAGGATTTTGATTGTAGTTGAATGTTTTGAAAGCTACTGTGGATTTGTTAAACGTGGGAGATCTAAGATGCATTTGTAGGCCTAAGTCGATTTGCAAAAACTCGGTTTGTTTGTGTGGGAGGTTTAGCCAAGTAAAGTCGTTTGGTGATTTCATTCCAAACTCTCTGAAAGCAATCTTCATTAAGTCAGCCTCGTTGATTAGAATGAGGAATTCAGTCATTGTAAGACGGAAGCCAAGATTCCAAGGAAGTACTCTTGTCCAGTTTTCATCATTGCGTTTCAAAAAAAGAAGTCCTCTTGATTGAGCAAAAGCGGATGGAAAATCATCGACTTCATCTGTTAGAAGGTAAATGTAAGGATTGACTATAAGTTGACTCCATTTCCTGTTTCCAGTTCCGAAGTTTGCACCAAGTGAGGCGATTGGAGTTGCGTTCAAAGCAAGTGTGTTGGATTGAAATGTTTCGATGAATTTGTGAGTTGAAAAAATTGCCGTTACGGCATCGATGTCGAAGTGGTCGCTTAAGAGGAGCTCTTGAGGCTCGACTCTTCTAATGTAAGGCGGTTGTCTCACCGCCGCACTAAGTTTCTATCTCTTAGTTCTTTGCGTTTGTTTTCTTAAAGGACTTGGGGTAATGTCAAACTGAGAAAAAAAATTAAACGTTCAAAAAAAATTCAACGATCAAAATTTCATGAAAAATTTAAACGAACAAATTTATTTAATCGTTTAAAAGAATTTTGTTGACCAACCATGCGATCATATAAAGTCGTTTAATATTGAATTTGTTGGCCAACCATGGGATCATATGTTAGGGTTAGGGTTAGAGTTAGGTATGAGGCTCACGATTTTAAAGCTCCGGGAGAGATTAGTGAAGTAGTGCATTAGGGATAATTGACCCTGGGGAGTCGTGGCAAACTCTCAGAATTTTTTGAAACGTCCGGGAACATGCTGAAACACCCCAATTTTACGGGTTTAAGCTTCCCACAAAGTTTAGTAGGAGCTCTTACTAGTATATTCAAAATCTAGACCCAATTTTACATACTCTAGGAAAAATTCAGCTTCTCAAATGTCGGGATAACCCAGATACGATCCATTTCTCATTTCTAATTGGCATGACGTTATGATGATTGACCAAAATTTTTTTTGGTATATTCATGCCCCCTTAGAAAGACCACGTGGCCCAAATTATTGAGTGACCTAAATAGACATTTAGTTAACGGAATGTTCTTGTTATATCGATATATCAAATATGTTCCAGTAATATACTTGCCCAAAGTTTTTTTTTGCATTCTTGCACTTTCCGAAAGGGGGCACATGGCCCAAATTTTTGAGTGACCAAAATAGACAATTCATTAATGGAACACTAATGCTATAGCGATATGCCAAATAAATACCGGTATTTGAATTGACAAAATTTTTGGAAAATCTTAAGGTATAAAAAAAGTCCATTTGGCCCAAATTATCAATACTTGAACACCTTATGGATATTGTCATTGTACTGTCAGCTTTATCGATAATTTCTCAATTGCCCAAAATTGTTTTCGCCCAAACTTTTTTCTGATTTTGCTGATGTATATAGAACCATATGGCCCGAATCATAATTAAGCTTATTTGAAAAAAATATCCATAAAGCAAGGAGGCAAAAAAGAATTTTAAAAGACAGAAGCTTAGCCCGAAACCGAGTTCTAGTTACTGAACTCGCGTGGAACCATCACGAATGGTTACTAGTGATGACTACAACATTGATGCAATTACAGCTCTTTTGACTAGGGCACAATTTCACACAAACTTTGAACATGAATTGCTCACAATCGATCTGCTTTCTATGAAGCGTGGTGGGAAGTTTTTTAAAGGTGACAAAGACTGGTCACAATTATCCGTCAACCCATAGATTTATATTCCTCGTGGCGAAGTAGAGCAATTCCTGAGTGTTTTTTCTCAGATGAGAAGAGCAGAATTCTTGAAGAAGAACCACTCTAACCCTGAAAAAGTTCTCCCATGGAACATTTCCATGCGAATTTTAATGCTTGATTTACTAAGGGCTTTCAATTTAGCTATGATTACTAAAGTAATTCTAAAGGAATTTGGAATGAAGAGCTTAAACAATTGCTTTTGAGTCGAGCGACATCTTTCTGAACATCGGTACCTTCAGGTAGACATTGGACTTGAGATTGAGATCACTGGTTCTAGGTTTAAGAAATCTACAGTAGCGTTTAATGGGGCTGAACTTCACTGGAATTCGTTCTCTGGGAGTCTTTTCCTTAAGCACTTTGAAACGTTTTATTTGCTAAACAAGAAGTTAGGTTCTTTCACTCTTAGTGACAAGTCATATTTTGTTCCGAAGGTGATGCCTCCTGCTGTAAATTAGGTGAAGAAGGTCAAACTTTACGGTGGACATTACGACCAGTTAAATGGTTTGTACCAGATACAAAACAGAAAAGCTATTTAAGTTCCGGTCATTACCTCTGGTTCATACAAGAAAGCAAAATTTGAACTAGAGAACGTTTTTGAGGTTTAAGCAACTCAAGAGGTTGAAGTTGATCATTTAGTTTCAGACAAAGCGTTTGGATGTTTTGTCACTGAGGGATTACATGACGAAATGGCTAAGGATTAACCTTTTTGAAGAAGAGGAGGGGGATATGTGAGTTCTTTTGGTTTTGGTTTTAGTTTAGTTGTACCGTTTAATTAATATTGTAAATAGTTAGCGTAGTTATAATTAAAGTGGCCATAGTCGTTAGGTGCATCTCCTAGGAAGATTTTATCGTTTGGTCGTGCCACATTTTGGGCAACTAAGAAAATCTAATTAAGAGAAAACCAATAAAACAGATAAAACAATCGTTGTATTTGGGAGTTCAAATACTTAGCTACGATTGCCTACGTATGTATCAAAAGTAAGAAACATTCGGAAAAGGCTCAAGTTCGCCTATTCTACGGGTGTAAAATATCTTGAGCACTTTACTAGGATAGAAAGTACTTAATCGGGGTTAGCTGTGACTTTTCCAGGGGACATATTTCTGAGTCATATTAGTATACTTCGGTTAGTTACCCGTCGACTGACAAACAATGGAATATCGCGTGTAGATTACACTTATATAAGAAAATTATTCCCCGTTTGTGTTTTAATCTGCAGTGCTGTGACAGAACTTTATGGAATTCAATAAAATATCCGTTGAATAATTTTGACTGGTTGGAAGCATAGCATTCTTTATCGGAACTTAACGAATACTATCGGAACTTACTGAAAATGTGTCTTATGTTTCCACGTTTCCCCGATCTCAAGACCTGTGCTTCCAAGCTTTCTAAAGTGTACAGTACTTTCTTGAACATTGGGCTTTTTGGCTACAAAGTAATGAAACAACATAAAAGCCTTGTTCTAATGATTCTTGGATTTGGTTAACGTGATGTATTTGCAGCTTGCAAATCTCCTCGTTTCATACCTTGTAGCTACTGTGAATTCCTTGCAACGCATATTGCTTTAGCTGTTCCAATTTAATGGTGGTAACTGCCTTTTGCAAACAACTGTAAATTTCTTCCCTTGGTTTTATTTTATGAAAGGAAGTCAACGTACTTCTGAGTTCGGGGACACTTTAAAAGGGCAGTCTTTTGAGGACAAGAAGAATTTAAATAACTTACAGATCACAACTGGGGCTGCATGCAGGTTGGTTTAACGAGAGAGTCATATAGAGAGCTTCTCGAGAGTGTTTCTCTGGTTAATTCGCAATACAAACATTTTGGTAAAAACCTTAAAATTTTCGTAAAGTATGATTTTTGGTTTTATGGCCCAATTTTGAGATCCTGAAATCACGAATGCAATAAATGCCATAATTTTACCTATGTCGTAAATGGCCATTCTCACCAAAATTCCACCAATCACATGCCGAGGGTAAATTACACGCGTGTCCAAAAGGCGGATTCCAGATAAATATCACAACAACCTTTATTTAGGTATAGATGTTGATTATTAGAAAGTAAGGCTTGCACGATTTCATTTTTAAATAGCAGGAAAATGGCCTTACAGTAAGGCCAAGAGTTATTTTGTGTCTTCTTGGGGTTCTGGTTTTTAATAATCTTGTTTTAGTTTACTTTGTTTTCAAGAAACTGCTGAAAAGGAGTACCACTTTGGACGAAAAGAGCTGTAAAAGGTTCTAATCAGTTATTCGTCGTCATTTCCTCGTTAATTTCTTGTTTATCCTGAGAATTAATATATGTTGTTTTCTAGTGTGAACAGATTTCGTTAAACGCCTCAGCCTGCTCTGTATATGCGAAAGTATTGAATTTTTCGTTTTATCACAGGATGGCATTACCCTCGCAATCCAAAGAGATGCTCTGAGATCGGAGAAACGTGGAAGGAATAATATTTATCCACTCCGGAGTTAAAAACTCCACTCTTCCAATTCTACCAATACCACAATTGCCCAAAATAAAAATCCAAAAAACCAACAATTACAATTAAAATTATAAATGGATAATAAATATCCGATGAAGCTCAAGGACTGATCACGTGAAGAAGAAAACGAGAAAAACTTTATTTATATGAACCAGTTAGACACATAGATGAAGCTAAAGACATTGAAATGGAAATTGAAACAAAATATGAAGATTTAGAACTTTCGACATATGGATTTAGATAGAAAACAGTTACAGGAGAATAACCCGAAGGTTTGACCAGGTGAAGAAGAAAACGATAAATTCTTTGTTAATATGAACCAGATATATATACAGTTGACGCTGGAAAGAAGAATATGAAAAGTGAAACCTATTTTGAACATTTCAAACTTTTAAGAACCGGATTTAGAAAGAAAGAGTTACAAGAGAATAACCCGAAGGATTGACCAGGTGAAGAAGAAAACGATAAATTCTTTATTTATATGAACCACATATCTATATAGTTCACGCTGGAAACATACATATGGAAATTCAGACAAAATTTAAAGCTTTAGAAGTTTCAACCAACGGATTTAAAAACATGCAGTTGCACCAGAAGAACCCGAAGGATTGACCAGGTGAACAGTTTTCCTTCTAAATCCTTTATTTATATGAACCAGATATATATAGTTCACGTTGGAAACATAGAAAGCGAGATTCAAGCATATTTTGAAAAGTTATCAGCTTCAATAAGCGGTTCTAAAACCAAGCAGTTGCACCAGAAGAAGGCGAAGGGTTTAATCCCGTTTGTTGAAGCTGATGACAACTTATTATATGAACCAGTTACACATATAGCTCAAGTTGGAAACACAGATATGAAAAGTGAAACCATTTTCAAAGATTTCAACCTTTTAAGAACAGGATTTAGAAAGAAACCGTTCTACCTGGAGAACCCGAAGGATTGACTAGGTGAAGAAGAAAAGCAAAACGTAACCTTTTATATTAACTATTTACATATATAGTTCACGTTGGAAACACATATATGGAAATTGAAACCAACTTTGAAGGTTTAGAACTTTCAACGAACGGATTTAAAAACATGAAGTTGCACCAGAAGAACCCGAAGGATTGACCAGCTGAAGAAGAAAACAAAAAAAACAATAAATTCTTTATATATATGAACCCTAACAGAGGCTAGGTTTAGCTTTTGGTAAAAAACTAACCATAGACCCACACAGATCTGCAAAACCAGATCCATAACCCTTGCTTGGGGTTTAGGTAGAGGTTTTTTTTTTAATTTCTTTTAGGTTACAAGAGGAAAGGTATATTGTGGGTGGGCATAGGGATCAGGATTTAAAGCTGTTTGGAAAAAGATACGTATATTGTGGGTTTCCTGATTGGGGGTGGGCATAGGGATCAGGATGTTCTTATTTTATAGGGCCGTTGGATGAAAAGTTTGAAAACTGATCTATTGAACGGCCTTCAAGATATATACAGAAGCTATCCCACGATGCATAAAATAATTCCGTGGTTGATCATCTAGCAGCTCTTACACACATTTACTATCCCACGATGCATAAAATAATTCCGTGGTTGATCATCTAGCAGTTCTTACACACACTTACTATCCCACGATGCATAAAATAATTCCGTGGTTGATCATTTAGCAGCTCTTACACACATTTACTATCCCACGATGCATAAAATAATTCCGTGGTTGATCATTAGGTACATGGTTTTCAATTCAGTATATTCTATTTGGTTTTACGAAGACGTGTTTGAAGGGTTTCTACTTAATTACAATGAAGATGTTGATCGAGGTTGTTGTGAAGTGAGTACTGTATAGGAAAACTTCGCACGAGAAAACGGAGTTGCTAGAAGAAAAGGTTGTAGGTGAGTACTATATAGGAAAACATACTTAAGTGTTAAAGTTCAAGCGACTTTGACTTGCAACTACACTGCCTTTTCTTCGCATCTTCCTCTTTCTCGGTGATAAGATTGTTGATCCAGAATGTTGAGAGAGTGACATATCCACATCGGAAAAGTCACCATCTGCATTTTGTTTCAATGCATCTGTCATTTTTATGACAGTTGCATATGCTTTTCGCCACCCCTCATCTGTACTATGTTGAGCTTCTTCACATAGGTCCCTGCATGCTGTCTTGAGCATGGAAAATCTTACACCTGGTTTCTTTGGAACTTTCAAATCTTTAAAGCCAGGAACTTTCACATTGAAATTTAAAACTCCCTCTTCAGGAGTTGTTGCTCGTCCAAGTTCTTTTAATGCAACTTCATGAAGAGGATGTTCTTGAAAACGCCATCTAGGCAAAAGGTTTACCTTGTCAATATATTTTCTTTTTAATCTGACGCAGATCCTAGCATAGTGACGACAAGGTAGTTTCAAATTAGTCCATGTTGAGCAACTGCATTCAGGATGAACCCAGCCATTGATATCTCTCACTTCAACATTATATAATCTAGAAACATCATTCTCTGTTTCTGAAACAATATAGGTCCGGTCTCCATTGTCAGCAACAACGTAGCATCCAGTCACTTTCTTAATT
This sequence comes from Labyrinthula sp. Ha, assembly GCA_015227615.1. Taxonomy (NCBI): domain Eukaryota; class Bigyra; order Labyrinthulida; family Labyrinthulaceae; genus Labyrinthula; species Labyrinthula sp. Ha. The sequence goes on along the minus strand of JAALGZ010000026.1, from coordinate 547,099 downwards.
TCACTGGTCAACATCTTATCAACCTCCTCAGAAATATCTTCTCCTTTGGAAATTAGTTTTTTCAACTTTTTTAATGTAGAATTTGTATAATCAGCAACTTGTTTTTCATGGAAACTAATTAGTTGATCAATTGTCCAACTTTTTTGTTTAGATGAAAGTTGACCACTACCCTTAAATTTAGCATGAAACCCTTCAACACGTTGAGTAGAAACATGACCAAGTGTTACTTTTCTTTTTACATAGGTCCAACATATATTTTCTTTCTGTACTTTAATATTTTTTAGGAACTGTTGTTGTTCGGGTTCTGGAAAATCAAAGTTTAGCTTCTGAAGATGGGCATCCAGTTTTTCATTTGTATGAAAATCCTCCCTCACAGCCTGGTTGACACGATCAAGGAAGTCACTTACATACGGACCTCTTAATCCCTTTGCTCCAGAAGAAAAAGATGCAGCAAAATGTTTAACACATCTCACATGTTCAGCTCCAAGAAGTTTTGCTGCTTTTGCTAAGGCCAAGGAACCATCACTCATCATAATTTCTGTGTGTTCAAGACCAAGATCCTTCAATCCTCTGATGACTTGCTCATGGTTCTCGGTTTGCATTAATGTACAACCGAAATTAACAGTTTTCATGAAGCAATCAACTCCAACGGGAAACATTGCTACAAAAATTTAGCGTGACAAACCGTGGGTGGTGTCAATTTGTATTGACTCTGAATAAATATTTTTTAGTTTTACTTGTAGTTGTTCTTGAAATGTTAAACCTTTTAGCCTAGGTCTTCCTTCTGCGTCATTTGAGTAGTAAAGTTCAAAGTTTCCCCCATTACTTAGACATCTTTTACCTGTTTTAATTAAAATTTGAATATTAGTATCTTCTAAATCTCTTCCTTCTTCTCTAGCCTTCTTTAATTGACGCAAAATTAAACTTTTGTCAAAGTAAATCCCTGGAAATTCGCGATGAAGTGCCACTTCCACTGAACTTAAGGGAGTGTCAGCAACTCCAAGGTACTTTAACATTCTTACTTCTTCTGGTTTTAAATCTGATTGAAATTTTCTTTCATTTTTTTTTACTTGTACTTCATGTCCTGTGTGTTCTAAGCATTTTACTTGGAAAATGTATTTTCCTAATTTGAGATCAAACTTAAAGTTTAACTCAAAAGTACAATTTTTAGAAGACACACATTTTAATTTACATCTACGCAAAAATTGTTTACTAAATCCAAAGATTCTTTTAGTTTCCTCTTCAGAAAAGTTGTGGGAGGACCTTTTTTTAACTCTAAATCGGTTAGCACTTACCTTGTTCACAACTTCCAGCATCTCTTCTGGTGTAGAACCTTTGTAACTTGTCCAACTATCATTTCTTTTGGTTTCGTTTGGTTCTTCAACCTTCATTTCCTGTTTTGTAGGAGCAGAAAGGTGTGTTTCCATACTTGTAATTTTTTTGCTTATTGTTTTCACAAATTTTGGGAACACAAAGTTGTGAATTGAGGTTGTGCTATTAAGCTTCCGTTAAGTTTTATGGAATTCCACCAAAAATCACTACCGGTACGCCATTTCCTTTTCGCCTAAAAACCCCCTACAACCCCTAACGGAAAAGTGGAGTTTTTAACTCCGGAGTGTAAAAATCGGGTTCCAACGTGGAATCTTAAGAAAATGCTCCGATAATTTCCGATAGTGCTCCATAAGTTCCGATAAGGAATGTTACGCTTACAATGGGAACCGGGTTTTTATACGCTGATGTATAAGACATCTTTTTTCCGTAAGAAATTGTAGGGGGTTTTAATGAAATATGGAAATGCCGTACCGGTATTAATTTTTAGTGGAATTCCATAAAACTTAACGGAAGCTTAATAGTAGAACCTCAAAGCAGAACACTATGAATCTCAGCCCATACTTGGACAAAATATAGAGGGGGCAGAGGAAAAAGTGATACACACTAAAAGGTATCAAGTAAATATTAAAAGTTAAAACACAATAAAATGTAAAGTTTCTTGATCTTAGCGTAGCGGAGAGCCTTTCATGGTCCCCGTGTGTTTAAAAATGGCCCCTATGACTCGGCCCTCGATGAAGATGAGGATGGATTTAAATCTTTTTCCATAGCTTAAATACAGACACGAAAAAATATGTTTAGAAGTTAATATGTAAATATATGAAGTGACATAAATATGAATTTAAGACTAATAATTTTGAAAACTTAAATTCTGAAGATTTAGATTTTCGTTAAACTAAAATGAAATTGTTAAACTTAAGCGTTTTTTACCCAAAATTAAAAACTTTAGATCTATGCAAAAACTTTAACTTGAATCTAGCACTAGCCTCTTTTTTTCGAATAAGATTTTTTACTACGGAGTAGGATATTCCTAAATCTCATTGTGCGAATTTCTGTTTGCCCATTTTTTTTGAAAAAAAACAAACAAACAAAATCAAGATAAAAAAATTCAAATCATGACAGTTGCATGATGAAACATATTACAGTAGAAGGATAGTACCCGAAAACAGAGGAATTTACAAGATTTTACAAGTTTTAAAAAGATTTAAAACATCTTACAAGATTTATGAATATTGAACGAAATTGAGTGCAAGATTAGAGCCAGCAGAAACAAAAGTATATATTAGGGCTCCGGTTTTTTGACTCCAGAGTCAGATACTTCTTACGATCTCATTGGTCAGATCGACTTCCCAAAATTTTTTTTCATCATACTTCGTCTGAATAATCGGTGCGCAGAATTTGTGAATCCCATACTTAGAGAAAATTTAAAGAGGGCAGACACAAATATTTTGGGCAAATTTGAAGACAAAATTACGAACAAAAACTATGGAGAAACACGAAACGAAAGGGACAAACCTCCAACAAGAGGTTCTAGACCCTGAAGAATAAAGTCAATCAAAGTTACTTGGAAAATGGACTTCAGCAACTTATTCTACTTCAGAAGAAATGTTGGAACTGATCAGTAGAGTTGCTAGAGGTCGCTTAAAGTGGAAAATTCGTGCTTCTCACTACTTTCACGAGACAATCAGCTTTGCTAAGTGGGGTTGAAACTGCAAAAGACTTAAGAGATGTAAAATTAAGTGTAGGTAAGACAAAAATTGCTCTTTTGAAGTTAATATTAAGCTTAATCCTGAAACTTCTAAGTACATTTTCGTCGTAATTAAAGAAAATCACTGCAATCATGAGCTAAAAGCACTAGGAAAAATAAAAAAATACGCACAACAGCTTACAAGTGAAGAATTAAAAATGATTAAACACCTAGGATTTGCCGACAGTGGAATTATAGCGGCAGATGTCGCTCTACATCGCAATTTTCCAGGCACATTGTTTGACAAAGAACTAGTAAAAAGAATTATGAAAAAAGCTAAAGAAGGCGTTGACGCTAGCGAAGATAATAATATTAAAAAGTTAATTACGTGTGGGAAAAGATGCTTAGAACGTGGAGGAAAATTTGATCTGACTTGGGATTATCCCAAGGAAGGCAAAGCTATTCTAAATGGACTTAGCTTTCAAGAAGACCTACAAAATAAATTAAAAAAGTATACGGGGATAGCATCCAAGTGGATACTACCCATGGAATGAGCAGATATCGGTTGTTGGCAATGTTCCCTTGCGGGATCGATTGCTTCCGTACAACCATGAATTTCGGATGCTCAATGATGGAAAGTGAGGCCAGTAAAGATGTTGTGAAAGGGCTGAACCTTCTGGGTCTTCAGGATGCAAAAGTCATCATGACGGATGGGAGTAAAGCTCTGGAAGGAGCTGTGGAGGAACTGGGGTATCATGTTTTTCGCAGGAAACACTATCTTTCCACCTTGAACTCAGCAACATCTGGCCTAAAAGGGATGAAAAAAATAAAATTTACAAGCAGCTTGGGGGATGTTCTCACTGGAATCTTTTCAGAAGAAAAAGAACTTGATCAGCTTATTGAAAACATGCTAGTTGAATATCCTGAAGCAGCACAGCAAGTTGCCCTAAAAAAAATTAAGGAAAAAAAAACAAAGTGTGTTGGGAAATGACGAGAAAACTTCCAACGTGCTCTCACAGCGCTACTCAGAGGGTTTAATTATTTCACTCAGCAATTAAAGGGCATGGTTCTTTGAAAAGTACTCTCAAAACTTGGACCTTAGTTGAAGTTGTGACTTACCACGAGAATAATGTGGATAAGTACATGGAGAAAACTTTGAAAAAGATTAAGGATCTGATTCGGGAGGATAAAGATTTTTCAAAGGAAGCTGATGAAATGTTCACAAAAGAGTTGAAGTTGATGGGAGCGTGTTGGATTGTTGAAGAGTTGAGTTCAAGAAAGCTCATTGTCAGTGATTCAAACATGAGAGTAAAGATGAAACATGTGCTGGAGGTTGTTGAAAGGGAAGGGGTAAAACTTCAGTCATGTACTTGTGAAACTTGGACAAATCTTTGTTTTCCGTATCGTCACTATGCGCGGTATGGTGATCGCAAAATGATCCAGTACATGTCTATAGATCATCTTCCACAGAGGTTGAGGTACCAGGAGCATCCTCTGTTCAAGCAGATACTAAGGGAGACCGGGCGAGAAGTCAATAGCCCATGTGGGTGTAATGAGTTATTAGTAAAGTTTTCACCTGTGAACGCAGCTTGCATCCTAAGAAAGCCGAAAGCTGATTATTTCAAGCTCCTCACTGCATGCAAAGCGCCGTGTGAAGAGGTGAAAAGCAGCAATTAGGACTGGAACAAAAGCTACGCAGCAGTCTTGAAGATGACCGCTACGCTAAGGGTGAACCCAGTTCGAGACTTCGGGGATTTGGATGAAATTTCTGAAGAAAGTGGGATTATGTTTGAGTCACCAAGCAAAAGGGTCAAAAGAAGGAAGGGCTTTGGAGAAAACGTTGCCTCGCCTCTTGACACCTCACAGACAATTTTTCTGACGGATGAATAAAGGTTTAATTCTTGAAGCTTTCTTTTTCTTGAACTTTTCTCTTTAAATATAAATCTTGAACCTTGAACATCAGTCTTAAACCTTGAACCCAAACCCCCTCTTTTTTTTGAAATACAAATCCTTGAATTCAAACCCCCTCTTTTTTTTGAAATATAAATCCTTGAACCCAAACTCCCTCCCTTTTTTTTGAATGATCCTGAACTTAGAGTTTTGCCTTGACTATAATCTGCATTCTCAAGGCTCTGAGTAGCAGTAAATTTTGTTCAATGTTTACCTCTTGGTTTTACTGGCTCTCTTCCTGCACTCAATTTTGTTCAATATTTTTAAATCTTATAAGATGTTTTAGATCTTCTTTAATCTTGAAAAATCTTGCTAAATCTTGTAAATTTTTGTTAAGTCTTGTAAATGCTTGTGTTTTTGGGCTACTAGCTTTGTCCTGTCTTATGTTTATCCTTACAACTCTCATGATTTTTAAAATCTGTTTGGAAATTTGGTGATTGGACTTGCTTGAAAAATACTTTTTGAAAATTAAAAATTGGACCAATGATATTAAGGATGTTCGTCTCTAGAGTCAAAAAATCCTTTTCGCCAAACTTCATCTGTTTTGAGTAAGCGGAAATTGATCTAGGAAAAGGTTGAGTTCAATTTCATGGTATTCGATCACTCAAGAGTTTACTTTTGGAAATTTCGAAGTTGAGGTTGCAACTCAGTTAAATTAAGACAATTGACTGTTGCTGGGGTTAATCTGGAATTTCTTCGACTTTCCTCCAGAAAACTTGGATCAAGATTAGTGTTTTGCTCAGGCCACAAAAATTGTCGTTTCTTATTTCAGCAGAGGTGACCTTCTGTTATTGAATATCGTGAATTATTTCACAGGGAGAGAAATTATAAAACTAAATAAAAAGTTAATGTTATCCATTCTGTATAATCCTTGTCGTTCCCATAAGTTGTTTTTCTCATTGTTATTGAAATAATTTGTCTGCTACCTCCTATTTCAGCAGAAGTCTATAATTTTCTCTTTTACCAAGATACCGCATTACTCCATACAGGGCTTTTTACGAATAAAATCAAATGGCAATAAGAACAGCCCTTGACAAATCTTTACTCAACACGCATCATAAACTCTATGGAAACATTACACGAGTGTTCCAATCAGCAAATTCTTTTCCTAGTCTTCTTAAATTCGTTTACCAAAAAACAGAAGTCGATAAAATAAAAAGATACCACTATGAGAAGGACAAACAACGCGCCCTCCTTGGACAAATCCTCATACGAGGCCTCATCCACACTCTTTTTTCAGTCCCTTATCAAGATATAAAAATTACGCGTTCCGAGAAAGGAAAGCCTGAATATTCTAATCTAAATTTCAATATCTCGCACGATGGGGATTTAGTTGTGTTACTTTGGAGTTTAAAGCATCAAGTTGGTGTTGATGTGATGCACCTTGAAAGACATCCAAAACCAAAAATAGAATCTTTTACAAAACAATTCACAGAAAATGAATGGAAAATAATTGGAAATGATCTAGATCGATTTTTCACGCAATGGGCTTTGAAAGAATCTTATATTAAGTTAATTGGTACTGGTTTATCAACACCTTTACAAAGTATTCAATTCGATAAAAATAAACTATCGATGTTAGAAAATAATATTTGGATTAAGCAAAATAATATTTTTTTTGAAACACAAATAGTTGAAAACCATATTATAGCTACAGCTTGTGAAGAAAATAATGAAGAAAAGTGGTTTGAAGTCAACTATGAAGTATTTACTCAATCTGTAGATGAGCAAAACATTCTCAAAGTGTATACTTTTTCAACAAATTAAAACAAAAAGTTTTTATTTTATTTTTCTTTATATTTCCAATTTATTTTGGAATAGCTTTTGCACAATACTATTCTAAAAAGAGCTAAATCCAACAAATTATGGAAGAAAAGTTCATTTCAATTATAGTTCCTTAAAAAAGTTTGAACTATTTGTTTATTTTAATATAAAAAAAGTTGTTATTTGAAAAGTATTAACTTACGTTTTAAACTTATATACAACTTTTAAATAATTCTGTCAAGTAAATAGACATTAACAACTTCGAAAAAATAGTTCAAGCGAAAACGAAATATTTATATTCAAAGCTAACCCAAAAGTACATCTCTCTGAGTCGACAATACTTTCTCAAGATTAAAAGCAGTTTCAAGAACTGGTCTCACATCCTTCTCGCTAGCTAAGGAATCTAAAAACCGTTCTAAAACCCATAACGCATCATCTTTCGGATCGTCAATAAAAGTACTAATTGGCACTCCATTTGCTAATTGAGGTAAAAAACAGCACATATTATTATCAACCAAAACAGCCCTTGATAAATCTCTGTTCACTTTATCCAAATCCTTCAAATAATATCCTTGAACAAATAAACAACTGTCTCTGTAAAACCGATATCTAAATATCTTCTTTTCGGGATCTAACCAGTCTAGCAAAGGACTTGCATATTGTCTTAATCCAGCAGTATAAGCCATAATTTCATATTTTTCACCAACTGAAGCTAAAAACTGATCTAAACCAGGTCTTTTTGTAACCAAAACTTTTTCTCCATCAGCTAAAGTCAACTGAAAACTATCACAAGCTTCGGAATTTCCATTTTTTGAAGTAGAAAACTGGTCTTGCCTTGCTTTAAAACGACCTCTAGTTGGATAATTAAGCAAAGTTGAGTGAATCAGAGTTTCATCCACGTCCAAAACAACTGTGAGTTTACCTTGATCCTTTCTATTTTGACCAGGTATTTTCGACGTCTGAACTCTTTGAGACTTATAACTTTCTCTTCTTGCTTTGTTTAGTTTTAAAGATGAAAAAAAGTATTTCCTTTTCGATTCAATATTTTCTTTTTCCAATGTTTTTTCGTTATATATTTTGAAATCTTTTTCTTTATAAGAAGAACTTTCGAAATTAACATCGGAAACATAACTCTTAGGAACTTTCTCCTTTTCTTTTTCTTGAAGCATAGAATACAAAAAACTTGTTTGCTCTACATTTTTCGGTCGCTGAAATGAATGAGCTTCAGATTTTCTTCGATGAGAAAGTTCTTCTGGTTTTGCAGATACAACTTGGAAGCTTTTTCTTGATGGCACTGCTTTAAGTTTCGGTAATGCATCTTTATCTTGACTTTTTTCTTTTGAAATCTTTCTACGAAACATCTTTAACGACTTTGCACAAACTTTAGTTATTAGATTCTTATATTCAGATATTCAGCTTACACAGTTCTAAGAAAATTACTTTTCTTCTAGACAATTTCTTTTCTCAGCGAAGTTCTTAATCAATATTTTTATTAGAAAGAGGATAAAACGCAACAGATATGTTTAATTTTTGATGTCAAGCTATATTTTCTTGGGTAATTTTATGATTCAATGCTGTTTTATGGGATATTAGTTACGGGAGATGGAGATATTAGGAGAATGTGTGTGTTTGTTTTTTCACTGCAGTTTTTGTACGATTTGGTTATTTCTTTGATAAACGGATCTATTTGTGTAATTTCAACAAAGGTATTGAAAAAATGCCCCTTTTGGACACTGATACAGGTTAAGAATTGGTGGAAAAACTTAACTTAACTTAATCAGGGAGTTATTTGGGATAAGTATCCTAACCCTCACGCTCGCCCTGGTCTTACTACCTAGTTATAGTATATATTTTAGATAACGTTTATTCCGGTAACTTCCATTAAATCTTGCATCTCATCACACTTCATTCTGTACCGGTATTTTCCATTATGTTCCACTGTATCTTGTGTGTTTCCTTACTTGGTCTGCTACTGGTATCTTCCATTAAGCTTTGTCCCTTGTGCTGGTTTCTTGCTTGTTCTGTTATTGGTACGTTCTGTTAGTTTTCTTGTGCATCATCTTGCCTTGGTCTTATCTTACTGTTATCTTCCGTTATTCCAGTGACAGGTTCCTATAAAGTATGTAGTAATGCCTTATTGGAGCTCAATTTGTAAATATGCCCAAAATTTTCATTATCTGGAACATATTGAGATCAAATAAAAACAAATCGGAGAAAAAGAAGAAAGATTGAACCGATTTCTCACGACCTCCTGATTCACGATTTCTGGCATGTTAAAGATACTAATGATGTATTTATGATGGTTGATAGGTGATTTGACTGCATCCTGGAAAGTTTTGGTTGATTTCGTGCACGGGAATGTTCAAGAACAGATTTGGATTAAATTGAGGGAGAATAAGGGGGATTTGTGCATAGTTTATAGGAAGGTCAAGAAGGATAGTTTTTTGGTGGCTGTTGGTTATGATGAAGTTTTTGCTTTGGACTTATTCTAGTGAAGTCAATGAGGATCTGAATATGAATATGGGGTTGTTTGCTTTCAGAGGGGGATTAGCGTTCGCTCCAGCTACTTCTGAACCTTTCTTGCTTCGTTTCCGCTTACTTTTCTTAGGGGTTCTGACTACTTTCGTTCACAGCAAGCATCGTTTGGATATATTCAAGGGGATTTATTGTGGCCTGCCTTTGCCTTTTGTATCTGGACATGGTTCTGGCGATGGCTATCGGGGATATTCTGTTTGGAGTTGGAGGTGTATTTGACAGGTTGTTCTCTTCTTGTTGTGATTGTTCAGGTGGTGGTTCATTAGGAGGTGTTGGGTTCCAGTTAAGCCGATCTTGGACTTCCAGATATGATATTTTAATTTCTGATTTTATCCTGGAGTTACCTTTCTGGTAGTATGTTGCATGTTTCTTTTCCTTTTTCCTTCCCGTTTTGAATTTAAAGTTGACAACCTCATAGTCATGCTGTAGCAGCCATCTCTCCAGCATCTTTCCATTCCTGTTCGATCTATGCGAATATCCATATCGATTGTCGTCTTGTTTAAAGTTCCGGCTCAACTGCGCGTTAAGGTCACCTCCAATGAGGATGAGCCTTCTCTTGTTTACTTTAGAAGTCACTTTTTTTAATTGAGAGAGAAATTTCTTGTAATCATCTGCACTTTTTCCTAAGTGTGGGGCGTAACAATTTACTAAAACAACTTGAGCTTTACCATTTAGGCTTACTACAACTTTTAGGATCCTGTCGCTCGGAGTCTGAACTCCAACAACTCTCTCAGAGAGTTCTTGGCACAGAAACGTTGCTACGCCTTCGGAGCAGTTGGGCTGTTTTGACAAAAACCACCTTCCTGCTCTTTGGCTAACGTTCACCTCTTGTTCTAGTCTCTTGCAACCTTGCTTGTTCACTTCTTGTAGCATCAGGACGTCTGCGTCCCTGGAAAGTTCACGAAGTACGTTTAGTTTGAAGGTAGTAAGACCACCAACGTTGACACTCAGTACAGAGACTGAGCGTCTTCGAAGGCTCGCGTGCTCTGGGACCTCTGTTGAGGCTTGAACGGAGCGGTTCAAAGAAGAACTAGAGATTTGCATCTTTTTGTTCAGTTTTCCCAAAATTTCTGGTAGAAAAAGACATCAAAAAGCAAGGACAAAAACAGACAATAAAGAAGTCTTATTGTGACTTTCTTGTTGAGTACTGTTTGAATTGAAATCTTTGATTATAATCAAATTCGAAGTTAGCATCAAACCTGTGAAAGTTGTATTTTATCTAGCAAGGAATGGTTTAAAGAGTGATTTTTTCAGCTCAAATGGGTCCTTTAGCCAAAGGAAATAAACTTTAAACTATTTCTGCTAAACTGCTCTAGGCCTTCAAGTGTGATGTATTATTTTTCTGTTGAAGAAATCGGCTTAAGAGACTAGGATTTGGAGCCAGAAGTGATACAAGGCATTGAGCTCTAGGATCTTAAGGCTCCCAAGATTAGCAGCAGCGAATGGATCGAATCGAAATATTCTGCCAAACAACTAAGCAGTGCACTCTCAATGATTAAGGTATGTCTTAAGCCTTTTGACTTTTATTATAGGTTGGATCAGATATGTTTTTTATTTTACTTGATGTCTCTTCTTTTTTCTTCGTTCTTTTGGTTTGTAGCTCTGGCTCTTCCTGAAATAGTATGCCATCCAATGAACTCTCCCTATTCCAATCAATTAAATCTCCCAAACTACTTGTATATAAATATCCAATTAACAAAATTCCTCATATTGATCTACAAAATGGGTGCTGAGACTGAGGAACAGCTTTGACACTACATCAGTAACAATGCAAGGGTTCAAGTCTCTATGTGGTCACCTTACTTAGATACAGGGGTTACAGTACTTCCACGAATACCATCGAAGTTCGCTAAATCATTTTATTAAGGAAACCCTTAACAAAGAAACTTATGGTAGATGTTAAGAGGATTGATGTTAGATTGTAATAGCAGAAAAAAGAGATAAGAACCAGGTTTATGGAACACAAAAAGTTATCTTTCATAAAAACCCCCAATAATGAACCAATTCCGAGAAGTTCTAGAATTAATTTTCATTGAACAAGGAGCATGTTTTGAATGACACATGTTATTAAATCAGCTCATATGTCAAAAAAATAATTAGTTCATTATTCTAGAGCCTACAGTTAACGAAATTCTATAATGATATTCTTATAATAATCAAAATGTGGTTGAAAACTTTTGTTTACAAATAGTTTGAAAATGTGTGAGGTAATTGTAACTTTTAAGATTTTAGTTCAGTTGTCAACATACAGTCTACTATTGATCTGAACTTGTGAAATTGGGTATAGAGAATGAAGTGCTCTGTAAGAGTCCATTGATGACTCGTTGACCCAAACAATTGATCTCACATACCGCCGTATGTCTGGTTAAAAATGGTGTATCCGCACCTACAGGATATGAAGCCGAGTACATTAAACACACTATATTTGTGCTCATAATTTTGGGGAATGCTTTTCATCCCTGGTATCAATGAATTTGTCACAACGCATTTGGGTTCCTGATTTCCAAACTCAAATTTCCCTGGCCAATTCAGTAGAAACCGTCTAAGCAAACTGTCAAAAGAAGACGAGACATAAAATCTCAAGTTAACCTTCATTTAAGACAGTACAGCCATTAGATTAACAGATTGTCCCAAAAAGATGGGATCAACTGGTACGTACGTTTCTAGTAGCTAACACTTGCAGCACTATTTTAAAATCAATAATAAAATCAAAAGGTCTTTTGCTAACTTCGATTTGAGAAGAGCTCCGTAGGTAAGGATTAGAAATTTGAGCCTGTTTGTAATAGCAATTGCTTGGTTTGTCTCACCTGCAAATGGGTGGCCCAAGTCTGTAACATACTCGTATTAATATTTACATCTTTCCACGCGGTTACTCTAGGGTAACTTATGCTATATTATCTTGCCTTAGCTGTTAGTAGAATATTAACGTCTAAGTAATTGAAATCTAAAAAATTGTTGTTTTTTAAATGAAGGAAGGTTTATGTTTCGCCAAGGTACAGTTGATGCCATTGCAGTTAAAAGTATACTAGAAAATAGCTATTAAATGAGGTGAGCAGCTCATGTTTGCAGCTTGTAGTTTCGTTAGCCAATACATGGATAACATCCAGACTTCAGGCGAGAAGTTTAGAAGATTTACATGCTCTTAATAGCTCTTCGTAGAATTTCATTGACTTAATAAATCAAGAGTGGGCAATGTCATATGGTTTTAGTATGGGAAGACTGCTGACGTGGAATTATGTGTTTTTCGAGTACTCGATATTCTAGGAAAGAGCACAGTGAATGGATCTTATAGAATAGTCTAGAAATATAATAGTAAGACGGTTTATAATTGTATGGTTAATTAATAAGTACATCGAATATGAGCACCAAGTATATCACAAGTCTTAGTAAAGAAGTGAAGCATCGGAGTTGCACAATTTTTTGGCAGGAAAATCCAATAACAAAAAAGTTTGTTGTTCAATAGTTACGAAGGAAAAACCCTAACATTCTTGTTAGTGCCTCTGACTCATTTTTGAGTATATGATTGTGCGACAGCTCATCTCGAGCAGAAAAATACTTTAAAATGTAAAATACAGAGTTAATACGATTTTTCTGAACCTTCTACACAGCAAAATATTATGGAAGACATAGCAGAAATTTTCTTCCAGTTGAAAAACTCTGTTGGTTAACATGTGGATCGATTAAATGGGACTATCAATTAAATAAATTATTAGTTTTAGTACCTAAAAATAGAATAATATATAGATATAGATATACGGTGAGTAATGGACCGCAATGACGGCACCAAACACTACAAGTTCACAAAACTTAAGCGCTAAAAACCAACAAATATATTTACAAAGTGTAATAACATAAATCAAACAGGTCAACCTTGTGCGAATATCAATTAAATGGTTGATTTAAGTATTTGGATTAGATTGGTTTATGTATTTGTTCTTCCCATTTATTTCTTTATTCTTTAAAATTCTAACTGCACTTTGTGAGTCCATCAAAATGTTCACATTAAACTCACAGTTCATCTATTCCGTTATAACAATACTAAACTTCAACTCTCTTATTGCCATGAACACTCATGCATATTCTGCTTCAGTAGAGATCATAGTAATTCTCTTCTGCTTCTTACACTTGTATAAAATAATACTCTTATTCATATAGATAATGAATCCCATGATGCTTTTTCTTTTTTCACAAGATGCATAAGATGTATCAACATACATCTCAATTTTATTTCTATCTTTCACTGGAAACGCTTCCAGTTTCAAGTTCCTGGTATCATAAATATACTTTAACACTCTTTTAGTACGACGTAATAGTGTCTCCAGTGTATCTGGTAAATATTTTGATAAATAGTGTGGACTATGAGTCACATCAGGCCTTTAGACACCCACAAAATAATTGATATAACTTCTTTTCTTCAACCTTTTTCATTCCTATTGATTTTTCTTAATTTGGAGATATATGTGTCCTCCTTTGTTTTACTTCAGTCACTTTGAATTTATCTGATATCTTTTCAACCCTTTACGCTTGATCCACTAATAGCTTTGTATATTATGTTATTTATTATTGAGTTGTTTGTGTACGTAGCTAATAGATTGTGTTCTTTATTTCTTAATTGAAAAATACTGAATATAGGAAAACAATACTTTCATCCGAAAATATTCACAACACGTTAAAAGCCTAAAGACACATAAAGAAACATATAAAATATAAAAGAGTTTGTTCACTAAGAGGTCTTGAAGTAAAAGACAAAATCTCAAGAGGGAATAATTCAACTTAACAAGAAACAAAAGGACATCTTTACATCTCTTCTCCTAGTTTCACAGCTAGTTCTAAAACACTATGAAGCCTTCACTTAAAATATTTATTTATAAAAGTTTCCAAAATTTATACAATTTATATATTAGTTCATTTATTATCACTTAATTCTCCTCATAATGTGTGTATTACCGGGTACCAAACGATATCAAATGACTATAAAAAGATAAAATATGAACAACTAAGCTTCCAAAACAAGAGAACTCCCAGGATTATGTGCCTCTAGAATTATTCTTAGGGACTGGGAAGCTTCTCTCAGTGCTTACCTAGGCAAGAAATATCTTGCTTTATTTGTTATCTACGAAGTAGTGACCCCTATCCTTTTCAAACAGGAGAAAGAAGTATACAAGACTAAGCTGGATTTAGTGAAACAGTTACTGAAGAAAAAAATTTGATATCGATGAGACAAATATATTGAAAACTTATACTAAAACCTGAGACGATGCTCCAATGGAGTTAGTGAAGCTGTCACTTGAGTGCAATATTTATATGGATACACATTATGTATTTATGCTCTTAGATAATGAAGAGAATTATTAACAAGCAAAAAGTGACTATGCGAGTAATGTACAGTTTGTATTTCATATTTTGAGATCTACTTTAAGCCTTGAGCTTATACATTATACTGAAGCTTCAAACACCTTATTTAATGGTTTTTCAGCTATTAAATATCATTATGAAAAAGACTCTGAAACGGCTCGACTAGCAGCAAAATGACGTCTAAATATTATCCAGTTTAGAGAATTAAACAATTATATCAATGTTTTTAGAAAAAGATATGCTCAGCATCTATTTCACGGAGGTTCTGAAACGCGTGAAATACGAGATATAGTTTTAATGGGATTACCTGATACTCAGTTTCAAGTACACAAATCTATTTGTAACGCTGAAGCTATAGATGAAGCTATCAAATACTTTCTTAGAATAGCTTCTAATCTATCTCTTCGTTGCAGTAATAACAGAACTTGTACTCGTATGTCTCGTATGAACATCAAAGTTATTGAAGTATCCAACTCAAATATCAAGAAAATATTTAGACCTAATAGGCGTTGTCTTAAGTGTGGTGGCTTCGGACATAATATTAAACAATGTTCAAACACCGAGTTTATTTGCTGGAAGTGTAGAGATCCTTCACACAAATCCAGATCCTGCAAAATACAAGTACTTAGAGTAAATACTGATAGAGTTCTACCAAAAGAGGATGGAACTTTAGAAAAAGACAACAAAAACGATGATACAGCTTAAGAAAATGAGAAAGATATTCAAAAATTAGATATTAACGATACTTTTCAAGACGAAGAAGAAGTTCAACATACACGTTTAGACTCTTTTATTATGTCTTTAAACTTATTTATTAATGCCACTTCAATTATTTCAACTAAATGCTTTTGTAGATTTGAATATGAATGTTTTCAATCTTTACTAGATTTTGGAACAACTCAACATGTTGTTGGCAATAAAGCTCTACTAAGAAATATTGAACCAATCAATAATATATCTATTTCTGGAGCTTTCTCTAAAAAGTTCATTCATAGTGTAAAAGATACGCTAGATCTTATCTTGATATGTGAAGTGAGAAGTTATTTTTTATTTTTTATATTTTCTATTATTCTATCTAAGTTATGGAGATGCTGAATACTATTGAATACTTTGATATACAGCACCGTGAAACCGAACTTATATATTTCAAGAGATATATAAGATAAGTTTGGGATAAGTGGAGACCAACCCTCTTTTCTTCCTATTTATTTACAATTAACTTCTTCCTCAACTCCAAATAACATTTTCTATTCACTGGCTTCGTCATTAAGTCTGCAGGATTCTTTGAACCTTCAACATATTCTATTTCAATATCATAATCTTTTATTATCTTTCTGGAGAAGAAGTATTTCTATTCTATATGTCTGCTTCTATCGCTGTGTGTTTGACCTTGAAGTAATTTTATAGCACTCATAGAATTCGCATAAACTTTTAACTTTCTTTCTTTAATTTCTAGGAAACCTAATACTTTTAAAAACCACACCGTAGATGAGAGAGCTCTAGAAAGACCTACTACCTCAGCTTCAATATTATTTTTCACAATTATTGTGTGTTTCTTTGACTTCCAACATACTGCACCTTTACTTAAAAAGATTATATGACCCTCAATACTTGAAGGGTTTGCTGATAAATTTTCCAGCTGCTATCTGCATATACATCAATGTGCATTCTTTCCATCCTCCTCTTGAGTAAAATACCATATTTCGTCATCTGCGGAAGATATCTTAAAACCTTTTTTGCTAAAATTAGATTGTAGTACGAAGGGCTTTGAGTAAAAGTAGATAATCTTTTTGTATTAAAACTAATATCTGGTCCAAATGTTTCAGAAATATGATTTAATGTGCCTACTATTCTTTTGTATAACTTTTTATCAATGTAATTGTCTCCTTTCTCAGGAAAAACGTTAGGCTCATGTGACGTATCTCGTTTCTTCGCCTTAGTAATGTCAAATAATCGTAATGTGCTAGAAATATCTTTGTACAAATTAACAAATCTCATATCAGATTTTCTCTTTATTTCAAAACCCACAAAAGTTTGTGCAAAATCAATGTTCTATAAATTGTAAGTATTTCATAATTTCCCCAAATTTTCTTTCAAACCGTAATTATTGTTTGAAGCAATCAAAATGACATCAACATAAATCAAAATTAATTAAAATTTTCCTTGCGTGGATCTTCTTTTGTACAATGTTTTCTCAATTATGCAACTATCAAATCCTAGGGAAGATACGGTCCTATTGACATCTATGTACCAAGACCTACCAGATTCCTTGAAGCCGTAAATAGCAGTTGACGATTGCCACACGAATTCATTGCATTTTTTCTTGAAGATTTGCGGCAGCTGAAAATACCTTTTGGTTTTCAATTTTGTATTTAAATATGCATTACTTATGTCTACTTGGTGAATAAGATAATTTTGTTGAGTTGATGCTACTAAAAAAATCTGATGTCTCCTTTGTTTGCAACAGGTGAGTAAGTGTTTCCAACAGCTGGTATTTTTTTTCTATCAGCTGCAAAGCGGATTTTGTATGTTGTATTTTTTTTCTATGTTGTCATATTTTTTTAGAAAAGATTTCTATGAATCTTACTATCTTCTCCCCTGTTGGTACTTGATCTTTCTTGATGAGTTTGCATTTTGCTAATTTAATGAATTTTTTGAGTTCGTTTGAGTAAACTATTCTCCATTCAGATGCGTCTAGCATTTATATTGCTTTGAAGTAAGACTTGGGTACCCATTTTTTCTATAAGATGGATTGAATGGTAAACATGATGAAAAGGTACTTGTAAACAATCCTGGTATTCACATAGTATGTAGCTTCCCGTTTTCTTTTTGTTGGTTCGTATTACTGCGTTTCTGACTGGGTTTCTTCTTACCCAATGATCTGCTACTTCTGTTTCAGTTTCGTTCTGAGTTGTGAAAATTCATCTTCAATGGTTTGTTTCTTTTTGATAATGTTGTTGGATTCTTGTTTGTTCTTTGCTCTTTCTTTTAATGAGATTCTGCTGTTTTCGTTACTGAAATTTCCCGAAAACACGCTTTTTTTATTAATTTTGTCTAAAATTATTCCTTGGGTTGAGATGTTTGAGTGACCTAAGTAAATTCCAGAGCGGTTTTTAAGAGAATTTTGTTAATTACGTTGTCTTTTCTGTATATGAATTTCTGCCCAAAAATGAATCTGAAATTGATCTTTGGTTTCTTCCAATAAAAGAGTTCGTAGGGAGATTTGTCTAAGTTCTTAGGGATGATTCGATTTAACATGTCAACGGCGAATGTAGCTGCGTAGTTCCAGTGGAGAAGTGAAAGTTTGGTTTGTGCTAGCAAGATTTTAATCTTTTGGATTACAATTCCATTACTTCTTTCTGCCACTCCACTTTGCTGTGGAGTGCACTTTGCAGAGAAGAATATTTTGATTCCTTTTTCGTTGCAAAATTTTTTAATGTCTCGTTTTTAAATTCTTTTGGCTGGTTCATGAAAAGTTTTATCAGGTATCGTTCTTGTTCGTTTTTGATCGTTTTTAGGGCATTAATGATGTGGTTAGTTGCTTCTTATGCTTTGTTAAAGGTTTTGATGAATATGTAGCGCGAGTAGTGACCTGTCATTCTTACAAAACCTGTTATTCCATCTTTTGATTTTGTTGGATTTTTTGCAGTGTCCATGTAAATTCTTTCCAGTGGTCGTTCTGATCTGTTTTCTCTAACCTTCTTGTTCGGATTTTATGAATCTTTTGTGATGGCGCATGTCCTGCATGGTAGATGTGTTAATGGCATTTTGATGATGTAATAATCAAGAGTTTTTGTAAGTGATTCTTCATTTGGATGTAAGAAAAATTTATGCCAGTTGAAATCATCTTCAACTTGCAACAAACAGATTTCAAAAATGTTTACAAAAAGGTTGTTCTTTGATAGTTTTACGTTGGTACTTCTTCATTTGAAGTTTAATCTTAGATTGTTGGAATCCATGTTAACCGAAATCCCATCAGGTCGTAGCGATCCTGTGGAGATTAAAAGAATTGCGTCAATGCCTTCCAAGATTTAAACTTTCGTAAGCTTGAGAAGTTGATCATTTACTTTTAGAATTAGTTCGCCCTTTTCTTTTATTTCGATCGTTTTTCCAATTCCTTTTACATTTTGTGGTTCGATGTTCGTGATTTTCTTCATTAGTTTCTTGTACTTCGATGAGATGTAATGTTTGCTAGCATCACTGTCAAAAATCGTGACAATTTTTTCTTTTTCGTTAGTTTTTAAGATTTTTTTCTTTTTTGTTTTGTTTTTCTGTTTTTTCATTTTTGTTTCGTTTTTCTGTTAAATCTACATGACCTGCCATGAATCCGTTCATTCTGTTTAGGATTTCGCTTTTATCTGTTGCGCCTGAAGTTTGTGAGAAACCATCATTTAAGTCCAGAAGATCCATGACATTATCTATGGTACCCATCCTTGCTTCCTGTTTTACAGTTTCCTTTTCACTCCAACAACCCTTCGTTGCGTGACCATTTCTTTCACAGTTCCCGCAAACCAGTTTTACGCACTGGGCACGTACGTGTCCAACTTGTCCACAGTGTTTGCATTTAAGGCCTCCTGCCCTTGGAAGTTGTCTATGTTGGCCTCTAAGCTCGTTTTGGACATATCGGCCACGTGGCCCACTTCTCGTTCTGTCAAATTCCTCAGAAATTAAAAACAACGTTTTTACAACAATTCCAAACGAAAATTTTTCAGGACTCGTGTCAATGGCTAGGTTTAACAATTTCGAACCAGGTGTATCTACAATGTTCAGAGCCTTCTCAACCTTCTGTATTTCTCCTATTGTTCCACCACTATTCTCAAAACGTCTCACGTGGAGTTCGAAGTTGGTCAGACGTTCAGTTAAGGTTTTTCCAGGTGGATTCTCTATGGCTTTAAGTGACTTCAACTGTTGTTCTCTGTCATTTATTTTGTAGTGTTGCTCCAGCGTATTCCAGATATTACCAGCTGCTTCTAAACCGTGCAGTTTCTCCGTTACATTGTCAGAAATTCTATTTATTATGACTGAAATAATCTAAGAGTTTGTAACCCTATTTGCAGGACCTATTGGTATTGGAGTGTTCAGATTTTCCACACGATGAGTTAGCTGTCTTTCTAGATGAGGTTTAAGTTCCTTTTCTATCAATATAGCTTCTACTCTCCAACGCCAAGTGTGGTAGTTCTCAGCAGAGTGAAGCGGTTTAAATTCTATTTTTTCCATATGTTCCTTTCTATTTCGGCTGTTAAACTGTGAGAAGTTATTCTTTATTCTTTATATTTTCTATTATTCTATCTAAGTTATGGAGATACTGAATACTACTGAATACTTTGATATACAACACATTGAAACTGAACTTATATGTTTCAAGAAATATAGAAGATAAGCTTAGGGTAAGCTGACACTTGCTGAACAATGTTGTGCTACAGCTAAAAAACGTTATCTTTATTCCACAACTGCATGAGAGTACATTTATTGTTTCGGAACCAGCTCTCGTTAACAACGGCTTTTTCATAGTCGAAACTCCAACTGAATCCAAAATAACAAGAAATGGCTTAACGTTTGCAAAACTTTCAAAAACGACAAATAAATACATTCTTCATAGTATTTTGGATCCTAAAAATAAACTTGGGGTATTCAAATATTAAGCCACTCCTGAAGAATTAAATCACTGTCGTTTAGGGCATATTAACAATCAACACCTCATCAACCCAGGTTTTAAACCAATAAAGAAATCTTTTTGTCTCGGATGAACAGCTGGAAAACTGGGCGAAAAATCTAAAACTAAAGCTATCACCAGATAAACAACTACACTTTCTCAACCTCAACATCCTTTACAAAATTTTCGTGTTGACACACTTGGACTTTTACCTCCTTCTTTTCAAAGATTCTAATATGTTTTTCTCATGGTATGTTTAAAAACTACATATATTGTTCCTATTTTAGTACACACAAAAGAAAATATATCAAAGAAAATCATCCAACGTCTTCTTATTCTCCGGAATAAATTCAACTTTGAAATAACTTGTATTTTCTTAGATCATGGTTCTGAATTTTCACTTTTGAACAAATATTGCAATAAAAATGGAATACTTCGAGAACATGCATATGAATATTTCCCAGCAAAGAATTGACGTATCGAACGTCAAAATCAAACTCTGGTATTTATGATAAAATGTCTATTATATCAGAAAAAACTCCTCTTAGCCTCTGGGATTTAGCAGGTATACAAGCCACAAAAATCATTAACTTTGTATTCAAGAAATATGACATCATATTTTCAACAACTTACTAATACTCCTCCACCTATTTCCGATATCAAACTCTTTGCTTCAAAAGGTTTTGCCTTATCACCCAAAACCAAAAAAAAATACAACCTTCAAGAAAAATTATTTATCTCGCTATGGATACAGAATCCAAAGTCAACATTTGTTATGATATTGAAAGAAAAAAGACACATCATTTTCGAACAGTCAAACTTGATGAAGAAGGTTCCATATCTCATTCTTACAACGATTTCCATCAGCATACTTTCATTCCAGAACTTGAATCCTCATTTACTAACAAACCAAAACCTAAAAATAAAAACAATAACAAAGACGGCTTAATTATAGATGATGATTATCCTTATCAATATGTTGAAGATGATCTGTCAACGTCAGGCGACATACTGGCAAAAAATTGAATCCATCCTTTACTCCTTTTTCAAATTAAAATTCAATTAACAATGACACCACATCACAGAACTCAAATTTGGGAAATAGAAATTCTATCAGATATTTCGAAATATCGAACTCCAATATTATACAAGACAAACATACTCGAAAACCCCGAATTCTCAAATTAGAAACTTTAATTACTAAACTTAATTCCGAAAATATAATCTCGCCTAGGAGACTCGGAGATATTGAAGGGTGTATTGATAATAAGGTATGACATGCCGCCTATCAAGAAGAGCTCTAATCTCTGGAAACTACATGAATATTTTAGGTAGTTCCTAGATCCAGTGCAGATTCGAGAATTATTCTATTAGTGGAAATTTTTCGCACTAAAAAGGATATGTATGGTCATGATATTGCTATAGCTGGTTTTTGTACAGATGATAACAAATACGGGGAAGGCAAACGTTGTAAATGCCCCGAATTTTACGCACCTGTATCACCAATTTCTACTATATGCATTTTTCTAACTGTGGCAATACAATTTGATACCTGGCTGCGTCAATTTGACACTACAATGGATTTATTTATGGTTCGTTGCCGAACCCTATTTATTTGAGTTGCACAGGGGGCACCCAGGACACCGGGACAAATTATTTATATATGGAAATCCTCAACTAGTATTCATGGGCTTAGACAAGCACCTAAAATATGCCATGAGACTTTAACCGATGCTCTATTATCGATCAATCTAAAACCGTCTACATGTGACCATTGTTTATTCAGTTCCTTGAATGGAGAAAGGATAAATAGTATCTTATTTGTGTACGTAGACGATATACTTTATGCCGGTGAGAAATCATCTATTGATGCAATTGAGAAACTTATGAAAGATAAACTCAAACTATCATGGACTCCTGTAGCAGAAACCTACGTTGGCTTATAACTTAAAAAAATGAAAGATGGAAAGTGCTCGGTGGATTTATTAAATAGAATAGTTCAGGGAGCCAATACACACCAACTTTCTTCTACAACAGGCACTTTTTATTCTCCATTAACTAAAGATTTAGAAGAAGATCAAAATAAAAAGCTTATTAATATAAAATCATTTAAGAAAATAGTTGGTTTTTTGAATTATATAGCTTTACACACAAGACCTGATATTTCATATGCTGTTCAATCTCTTTCGTCTAAGCTAAAAGAAACGACTCAAGATGCTTTAGCCCAAGCAAAACGAACATTGTCCTATCTACTGCAATATCATAGTAATACGATGATTTACGACAAAATAAAAGAAAAAGAAAATATACTATTTTTACTGACAGATAGTTCTTTTCCTAATTCAGTTTCGAGGAAAAGTGTTTATGGAAATTTAATTTTACTGAATGATAACATTATTAGTTACCGAATTAAGTTAGAACCAGTTATGACTTTATCTTCAACTGAAGCTGAATTCGTTGCTATTAGTATTTCTGTTCAAGATTTAAATGGAAAGTTCAACTTACTAAAGGATTTAGATGTGGATTTCAAAGTTATTGTCCTAGTAGATAGTCAACCTGCAATGCGGTTGTGTCAAGGACGAAGAGCTGTTGGAAAATTGAAGCATTTAGATACGAAGTCTAAATATGTTTCTCAAGAGATAAAGAATATGAAGGCAGTTATTCATCATATTCCTACTTATGAAAACTGGGCTGATATTTTTACTAAGAGAAGTACAAGGACTATGTTGAAGAAGTTTCGAGACAAATTTTATGGAGAGAGCACAAATTAGGGGAAGGTGTTTTATGGTATTATTAATTGTGTAGCTAATAGTTTGCGCTTTTAGTTTTAATTGATAAGTATTGAAAATAAGAAACAACACTTTTTAACAAACAGTCACAGCAACATGATTTAGTAATAAGTTTTGGTTCTATACAATCTAAAGTCAGAAAGTATTTGTAAGATCAAAGAGAATTAGTCTTATCACTACTGAAAAACTCTGTCTTGGAAGAATATGAAGTAATTTACTTAGATGGAAAACAAAGCTTATGAGAAAAAGTTCTTGATACATAAACAAAAAAATAACTTTAGTTCATAACTCCAGGTGCTTTTGGTCTTGATCCTCTTCCTGCTTTCATAATCTCATCCACTAAAAGCAGCTGCGATGCTAAAGATGCACTCAAATGAAAAACACTTTCTTTCACTCTCAAATTATCCCAAACTCCACTTGTTACAGCACTTAAACTCTCTCCTGTCTCAACATCTACACCAACAGCTATTCCTTTCTCTCTATATTCTTCAATCAACTTCAACACTGTGTCTTGTTGATCATATCCACTATTCGCTGCTAAAGTTCCTGGAATGACGAGTAAACTTTCCACAAATGCTTTACATCCCAACTTTACCTTTCCTTTCAACTCACACTCTTTTGACTCCATCCACTTTTGAAGTTCACAATATGCAGCTATTTCTGTTGCTCCTGCTCCTGGAGAAAGTTCTTTACCTTCAATAGCATTTCTTACACTTCGCAAAGCATCTCTAAGCCCATCTTTAACCATGGCTATTGTATGTTCATTTTGTCCTTGTACAAGTATAGTACAACTATGTGGATGTCTTACTCCTTCCACAAAAGTATATTTCTCCTCTTCTAATATCTGTTCATATACTTGATCAGCATATCCAAGACATTCTTCAGATAAATCATCCACATTGTTTACTTGATATCCACCACAAGCTAAAGATAATCTTTCCATATTTCTTCTTTTTGCTCTTCTTAGTCCTAATATTCCTTCCTTTGCAAACATATCCAAAGAAATAGGATCTATTCCTTTCTGGTTAATCACCATAAAACTAAACTCTTCTCCCTTATTAATTTGTTCCCTATAATTTTCTTTGACTTCGTTTTTAAAGTCAATTATTTTCTGAACCTTTTCATCCGTAAACTTTCTTTCTGCAGCAACTAACTTTTCTCTTTCTTCTGCATTCTTATACACAAAGTTTGAACTTATTTCTGTCTTTTCATATTCCAAACTTACATTTAGTATCAAAATATGCACTCTGCTCATCTTTTTCGGCATACCTGGATGTCTTGCTCCATGATCCAAAACTAAGCCTTTCACTAATCTGGAGTCAAAGTCAAAATTATGCTTCATATGCATTATTTCAACCATATGCAAATCAATCTCCTTTCCTTCTCTCCAAATAACAAGAACTGCTTCAACAACAACCTCAACTAATTTATCAACCAACTCTTTCTTCAACTTTGTTCCTAAAACACTTCTACAAACACTCAATAGTAATTCCCTATCTTGTTTTATATCAGGAAACTTTTGAGATATTTTTCCAAGGATCTCTAGAAGTTTCTTTTTTCCTTCTTCAAACCCTTTTACAACCAGTCTTGGATGTGTTCCTTCTTGAATAACTCGAGCTGCTTGTTTCATCAACTCTCCTGTAAACAAAACAGTTGATGTTGTTCCATCTCCTACTGAATCATCAGTTGCAGTGGCTGTTCTTGCTATTAGAGTTGCAGTCGGATGCTGAATTTGCATTTCATGTAAAAGTGTGTTTCCATCCTTTGTTAACTTGATTTGTCCAGCTCCTCCTACAAGCATTTTCAATGTTCCTTTAGGGCCTAAGTTTGTTTTTAAGACATTTTGAAGTCCTGTGGCTGCTGTAGTATTGATTATAAGAGATTCTAGTGAGGATACGCGCTCAGCGTTTGGGTTTAGCATTTCAATTGAAGAACTCATCTTTTTATCCTTTTGTTTTGACGGTTTTTTATCTTTATGGGATTGTACGAATTGTTACCATATTTGGGCAAAGTTTCAAGTTTCTCATTGTTGTCTATCAATGCGAGATAAACCGGTAAGCACTTAAGATGGATCTCAAACTAAAACAAGAAGCGCACAAATCAGTAACAATTTTCTAGACACGTGAACAGGTAATCAATAACCATGAATTAACTAATCCAATTAAGGATTAATTCCCGTTACGATATGTGTATAAGGTTTTAGTGATTGTAACTGAGAATTCAACACGGTAAACTCCAAAATCATTTTTATCTAGTGATTTATTTTATTGAGTATTTATGTATTAATTTGCAAAAAATTCTATCGTATAAAATACCCGGAGGTTTCCTTGGTGATTTTGCCTAGGATAGTGAAGGTAACTTAACAATTCTCTAGGTTCTTCAATAACCATTATACTAACTAGCATAAGTAAACGAAAACTTTAGTATGTAACTTTATGCATATATTGTAATAACAGACCCAATGGCAAAAAAAATAAATGTAAAATTGATATTTTTCAAACCGAGTACATGGTTTTATGCTAACAACTGTATTTGAATATTTATGAGGTGTGCGTTGAGTTTTTTTGTTGTATTTACTCTTATATTTTCTAACTCTGCTTAGACATTGGCACTGGAACTGACTACAGCAAACTTTAAAGAAATTTTCCTTTCCATATTTTTCCTTGAGTAGATTATTTTTTAAACTTCTGCTTTAGAAACAAGTAGAAACCAAACAAGTGAAGCGAAATTAGACGAAATAGAACTTGTACAATATGCCAAAGTTTCCCGCACTTTCAAAAATAACTCACTATTGCTTCACTAAAAAAAACTTGAATAACTAATAAATTGTTAAATCTAAGGAGATTCAACTCCTCGTTCTTTTTATGATACTTTCTACAACACAGTAACCAATAACTTACTAGTATGAATTATTTGCTTACTTTAGTTGGGAAATTGTGGTATTAAACACTTTATAGTACATAGCGTTTTTTTAGTTCTTTACCCGTTAAGCTAACAAACCTATCTATAGTATTGACTCTACTTAAAATGCTGGCAATATCTATGATTATGAAAAAGCAAACTAGTTTGTCAGCCGACGAGTGACTAACCAAAGCACACAAATTTAGCCCAAGAGAGTAACTCACGAAAGGCCATAATCCGGTTCTCAATTTACAAATAAATGCTCTCGAACGAAGTCAGAAGAAGCTAAGTTATCTATTTCAAAACAATAGATCGAACTCCGAAAGGTTTAAAATACTATAAAGTGCTTGCTATCCTAGTATTCGGAGAAACGAATACAAAAATCTCTTATTTTGCCTTTTAGTTGGTCGTTAACTCTTATCTTTTGCCTCAAACAGTCACTATCTAAAACTACCTACTTTTACTCTAGGAAAATATGGGTAACTCAATATTGTGATCTCAAATACTATGTCAAATTTATTAAGTAGCACAGGATATAAACGAAGAATAAGGTTCACACACTAGTCCAGCTTCTTAATATCCGTCGTGCCCATACCTATTGGAAACGTGACACCAGAAAATTCTTCTTATTCTCTATATTGGTTCTTGGTATGAATAAATACCCTTTCTTTTCATATAAACCTGGTTTGTATTAGCAAGTTGTTTCCAGGAAGCTCAGTAACCCCCCCAGGAAACCGAAACTAGTTCCTCGACCAATGCCCAACTACACTGCCTTTAAAGTTAACCACAATATCATAGAAAAGCCTACTCAACTTGATTCTCTCATTTGCGAAGACATTTCCTCATTTGTTCTGAATCGATAAATTGTCTCCTACTTCTCATAAACAAGAACTTAATATTTGGCTTCGCCTTCTTCCATACACTATTTAAATTGATAATATTTTCTGTCTACCTCACTATTATATCCTTTATTTTATCTATAATAGTTCCAAAGGTATTCTTGTATTTTGTGCTGACAGGATTAGTCATCTTGTTCAACTGCAAGTATTGCACAATAAAACTATTTCAAAATATTGTATTAACACATGATGTGTATAGTCTTTTTTTCCGTTTAAAATTAAATTATACCATTTATTTTTCTGGAAGAGCGGTAGCTAACAGGTTTTTGTTTGAATTGTAATGTCTTTCTAGAAAATATGAGAAACAAGAGAAAAATGTATATGAAATATTACTAAGTAAAACTGTTAATAAGAGTTATTGCTAACTTTGTTTCAAAAGTTTAGAGAGAAAAATGTTGGTTATCAACTTTTTGGTTTTAATTTTATTTTGTTCAGGTTATTATAAGATTCGGAAAAGAATAGTTATAGAATACAGTAAAATATAGAAAAAGGTAATAGTACTTTTGATAGATGTTATCTAGTAGTTTTTCGTAATTTATAGTATCAATAAAAGGAAATCATTTTTTTTCATGTTTTTTTTTCTGAATAGACCTTATAACTCGAATACCATGATGCCCAAATTCTAGCAAGAAAATCTATATTACCTGAACTGTAACAGGAAAAAACATCTGCACCACACACTTCCTCAGAAAATTGTCATTTAAATCTTCTTTAATATTGAATGACTTATGCATTACAAAATTCCCAGTATTTTTGATTAACTTATTAGGGGCAAAAAAAAAGCAAAACAAGCGTTACTCCATACATTGCTTCGCAATAATACGGTAGATATATTTATAATTGAGAACAAAATCAGAACTTTATGTTTATCTATTATGGGTTGCTTAAAATATATTTTAAATAGTATTACTTTCTAATTTTGCTGTGTCTGGGCAATTTTAAGCTCATCACTGACTGTTCTAAAGTTGAGGCTATAACCAAGTCAAGTTAACCCTAATGTTTAATGTTGTGGTTAGTAGGAAAGTTTTTGAAGTTTCTTTATACAGGACTCGAAAGAACACTTGAAACGAATATCTACATCTTAGAATCACTTCAGAGATTGTTTACTTCATTCTTACCACTCATCCACAAATACTTTACACTTAAGGGTACCCTATTTCTAGATTTCTAGGATCTTAGAAATATATTATATTTTTAGGTGGTATATAGTTATGGTTTCACATTAACTTTTATTTCGTCTAAATTAATCCTTTTATTTGACTGGTGAGGTCTATATATGCTCTTTACCAGTACTACTTGGTGCCATATATGGTTTGAAATGGTGAAAACAACTTTTAACTATAATGGTTTTGTTTAAAGCAATATTTCATTTTGTTCAAAAGCAATTCTAGAGCTTAAAGTATTTCTTTCTTAATTGATGGTGCTACAGAGTGCAAAACCTTAAAGAATTAATGAAAAACTGAAGAGTTTTACGTTTTTTAATGCGCAGATATTAACACTTGACTTTTCTGGGTGATGTTTAGCTCAGTTGCAGGTACGCAGAGTATAAATCCCTTGACAAATAGTTTGGAACGTTGGATGTGGTAAATTCCTTGGGTTTTATAAGAGCAAGATCATCTATGGAGCTGTTCTATTTGATATTACGTTTGAATATATGTTTTTTAGAGATTTGTAAAGTTAATGAAAACGACCCTTAGAATTTGTATTTCTTGTAAATTAAAGTACCCATCCTAAACAGATACTTTGAAAAACACGATTTTTTAAAACTTCTTCAATCCAAAGTACTTAGTGGATGATAATATAGTATTTGCGAAAATTATTGTGGCAAAATGGAACATTACTAATGGTGACATTCTCAGTAATAATATCTTGTTTATACTGTATACTATTTTACTCCTATGAGCTTTATACTAAAGGAGCTAAGCTATATTTAAAAATATTTGGAGACTTGAAGAAGAATCAAAAAGGTATTCTTGCTAAAATGTCCATTATACTGCCTTTTATAAAAATCTATGATATAGTTATCATCACTCGGTACTAATGAGAGCAGTTATATACTATTAGTTGATACAACTTCTGACTTCACTATGATATACTTGCAAATCATTTACAAAGATGGGTAACACTTTTTCTCGTTGATTTCTAGTCGATAGAAAATGAATGAACCATAAATATTGGTGATAATTGGCGTAGTATAAGTAATAAAAAAGTAATTTTCTATTGCGCTATGTTGATGTAAATATATATTTGGTATTACTTTCAGAATCTATATATTTCCTTTGATAACCAAAAAACCCTGAAGAATAGACTTCTCATTTTTTCAATATTTTTCCAAGAATACGGGTTATCCTCAAAAGAATAAAATACAAATGTTTTTCCAGCACTCCGATCTTAAGAGGTTAAAAATTAGCTTCAAGTTATAGTTCAAAGAATAAGTTGTATGGTCTAAAATAATGCTGTAATTAAAATTTCGATTAAAAACATAAGGAACAACATCATAACCTGCAATTTCAATGTACTCGGGAAATATGGACATAGTTAGTTTAAGTGTAAATAAATGTATATGACGCACGAGTAAAAAGAATTATTTCTCAACTATGATTTTATATAGATTAATCTTTGATTTGGTATAAAAATGCATGGAATTTGCTATCACGGATCACTTTACTGGGATAAATATTAGTACATATTATTTTCTTTAGAATTTTGTATCCTATAGTATGTGCAACAAGAGTTTAAACTAATGAAACAACATATAGTTTCCTGTGATAAATTATTAAATTAGAATAGTTTTGGAATAGTGTATCTTAGATAATGTGAAACATTTTTCTTGCCGAAAGAGACACATTCCTATGTGATGATTATTCATTTCTTAGATATCGCAAACTTTTTGTGTGGTCATAAAGGGGTTATATTTAGTTTTTCATATGAGAAGAACAAGTTAAATAATGCATAAAGATATTTACTAATTTTTTTCTAGTTTTTCAATGAGTAATCATGAGCTGAGAAAAGGGCAGTTTCTTATCATCATTATTACGTATTATTCTTTTTTTGCTGTGAATATTTCCTCTCTTGTTGAGGACCCAAGCAGTAGATTGCCTAATTAAATCATATATTGTTCCAAGAAATAAAAGGGATTTTGAAAGGCATATTGGGCATCCTATAAATTTCAGTTGTTACTAGAATTTCTTAACGAGATACTCTACCATGGAATAACGGTACAAGTCCTACAGGGTATTAGCTCGTTACAGATTTCTCAAAAAATGTTTTCGGTAAGTCACGTTTCTACCGTTAAGAAACTTCAATTGCCTCATAGTTTCCTTGGAATTGTTTTCCCAAAACACATATAGAATTCTAACTCATAAACATTTCTCTATCGTTAACCTCTCGTGAACTATAATTCTCAACTGCAGTGCCGTCCCGGTACCCATTATTGTAATAACCTTTCCATAGATTACCCACAATATTTCATTTGTGGACATTACCATTTTTGTGGAGTTTGTGGGAACCTGCAATTTTCCAAGAATCTTCACCCGGAAATCTTAGCCATTCATAACAAGTAGAAAATACTTAATTTAAAACAAAATTTTAGATAAATATGAGTGTCGATTTGACTAAGTCTGCCTCCGATCTTATCCTCGAAGACTCTGAAAGACGAGATTCAGCACTGTTTTTGATAGTTCAACAAAATTACGACGTTTCTAATGCCAAATTTACAGAAAAACCGTACGTGTTTAAGCTTACTTGCAAACATTACACAAGATCTTTGACTTGGTGGAGTAAAAAAGGTTACAGTGGTCTGATGGATCATTTAGGCACTCATTTGGATAAAAAAGAAATTGAGAAACTAAAAAACAAGTATAATAGAAAACGTAAAAGAAAAAACAGAAAAATTTTACGATCTGGAAGCTCTAAAAAATACAAAGTTCACACAGGATCTGTACTCAACTTCTTACTAGAGACGAATCTGCCACTTAGCTTGTTAAGTAGCGAAGAGTTCAAGAACATAAAGAATGCAGATGATCTCGTTAGTGAAAATACCATGAGGACTTACATGAAATGAGCAGAATATCTTTTTGTTGAAAAAATCAAAGAGGAAATCAAATCTGAATTATTTTGCTTGATCATCGATGGTTGGGCCCATCAAGGGTATAGTTCTAATGGTGTTTTTTTATGCTTTCAAAAGAATAAAAAGAGGACTTTTCGCCTTCTTGGAGTACTTGCTTTAGAAAAAGAGACGCAGACATCAAATGACATTGTACCGTTCATGAAGAACTTGATGCAAAAATTTGTCTCAATGATGATCGACTTGTTGCAATTACTGCTAGTATTTCAAAGATGAATAAAAAAGTTTGCAGAGACCTTAACACACAATTCGTAGGTTGTATTAACCATCGTCTAGCTTTAAGTGTAAGAACCTACATCAAGTCTCATGCTGATTTTGACCAGACTTTAGACAAGGTGCAGTTGCTTTTTCGCAAGATCAATAATTCTAAAAAATTAACAGCAGCTCTTAGAAAAAATACCCCCAAGGCGGTTATTCTTCCAAATGTAACACGTTGGAGTGGAAAATTTCTTATGATGAAAAGGTACCTTGACATTTGGATGTTCATTGCGCAGATTAAAGATAAAGAAGTTAAAGATCTTATTCTGGGACAGCGTGATACAAGAATTCTGGAAAAACATCTCGACTTTCTTGCTACCTGCGACAGCTACACAGTTGCTCTTCAAACTTCAAAATTTAACCTTGCAGATGGGAAGAAAGTTGTTGCAAATCTCTTAAGAGATGTCAATAATAATGATTGTTTGTTGAAGTATTTAGAAGATGATGCAAATATTTTGGCTGAGTTTGGTGCTTTTGAAACTGGAGTGTTTAAAGTTTATTGGGAGGAAGAAGATAAGCTTGATGCAGTGGAAAGAACAGCTTTGTCCAGGTTAGAAACAGATGCTTCTGAAGAAGAAGCGAAGACTCCACCTGGTGATTCTGTGGTTGCAGAGCTCGCTTCTCAGAAAAGAAAAAGCAAAAAGAAGAGTACCTTCGCAGATCTGAGCTTCATTCCGGCGACTTCGTGCAGTGTAGAAAGATTGTTTAGCCAATGCAAGCTAATTTTCAATGACAAGAAAAATAGGATGATGCCTGCAACTTTAAACAGACTTGCTTTTTTGAAGATGAATCAAGTTGAGTTGATGGATCGCAACGTTCATTTTGCTATGAAAAAGAACTTTCCAGGTTTCGATGATAAGGAAGAAGAAGAGATGGTGGAACAGATGGAGGAAGAGAATGAAGAAGAAGAAAGGGAAGATTTGATACTTGAGGGAGTTTGTTCTTGTGACAAGGAGGTGCATAGCGATGACGAAGCTTAAACTTTAAGGGTTATGAATAAGTTTTATCTTTTCTTCATATAAATATATATAAAGGCAACGATATTGTGGAAAATTATTTTTGCGAGTTGTCGCGGGGACGCCCGCAAGTTTCCACCCCCCCTCGCGTCCCCATCATCTTTTTCTAAAAATTTTGCGTTCCCACAGATTTTCACGAAAATAGTGGACCCGTAAAAATCCACCATAAAAATTTTGAGCATCACTGGATATATATGATAAGTTTATTATTGCCAAAATATGCGAAAATGATAGAATTATAGTCACATAACATAGTATTTGACGACCCAAACTTAGGTATACTTAACTGTCTTTATTGTTGGTATCTCCGGTATTTATTACCATTTCGATTTTGTGTTCTTTTCTAATTAATATATTATTATTTTGGATACTAGAATACCTCTAAAATATGTATTTATGTGATATGAGAGTTTTTTGAGACAGATTGATTGTGACTTAAACTTCAAAGACGGAATTATAGATAAATTTATTAAAATAATTGTTGTTTTACTCCATTGAGGGCTATCAATAGGAAAATCTTTATAGATTTGCAAGTTTTTTGATAAGAGCAGTTATAGTGGGGGGGTTAGGAAAATAATTAATTTAAACCAGTATTTTTATATTCACGTTTGATCATTAAGATTTGAGTGCTACCTACCTAGCTAAATAATCTGAATATATTTACACGATATTGTTACTCAAAGCCATTTCAGTTCGCAGCAAGACTTCAATTTTGAAGATCAACCTAGAAATATTATAAATCTATTAGGTTTTTATTGTGTAATGTTAACGTGATCTATTGTTCAGAATGTTCTTTCAATTCACTGAAGATTTAGATCAACCGCAAACTACTTAACTAGCTTTTACTACATAGCAACTTTTAATAACCGGTTCAGATCATGCTAATTATCACTCAATTATCTCACGGTGAACACGATTTTGACACAATTACCCAATAGATTTGCCCAAATTTTGATTTTGAAATACTGAAAACCATCTTAAGGCTAGATGTATAACGACGACATACTTCTTGTCTAAGTTAGGCTTCTGCAACTTCATATTTGTATTTTTTGAGCATTGTTATTATATTATATTGTACCTATATAGAATATATATCTATTGAAATCACAATGGATGATTGCCAAAAATATACATATATACCTAAAAAAATATATTCTAGAACCAACAGAATAAAATGAAATTATTCTAAAAATATATTCATTTGTGAAGAACACAAAAACAACCAACTTTGGAACATCTAATCACTTAAGAACTATTATATCGACGCTATTTTACTAAATCTCGCTTAAATTTACATTTCAAGAACAAAGTATATCCTTTGAAGCATCCTTGTTTGGTAACACCATTACTATATTGCACCCTATTATTACTCCAGTGTAATATAAATCCGATTGCCAGTAAAGAATCCTAGCTAAAAGAACAAATAATTCTACTTGGGAGACCTTCAGAAGCAGATAATTAAAGCTTACGGTACGATATTGTCAAAAAATATCTATAAGATTATTTAATCTCTATTTAACGCACAAATTTGATTGCCGAACATTCTCAAGTCAGAGGAAACATATTCTAATCCCGGGAGTACTAAAGGCGCTTCTAGAGATAGAAAGGTTAAAGATGTCAAATTCTCGTTCACACAAACATTAAACTAAAAATTTGAGAAATACTCTTAAATAAGAAGCCAAACCAAAGAGGTCGCATAAAGAAATACCACAGCAATTGTTGAAGAAGTAATTTTATCCTTTAAGTTTACTCTTCAACTCCGCCTCCAACAGGCACAGTTCCTTTTTGCCTCATAATAGCAGCTTTTCTTCTGTTCACAAAATATTGCGGTTTTTCTCCTTCTAATTTCTCTTTTACTACCACATCATCTCTTTCAGTAGCTACTAATTCCACATGACATGGAGAGCATAAGTACGCATTAATTCTTCCGTGAGCTCTGTGTGTTCTTCTTCTTAATTTTCTTGCTCTCTGCACTACAACGTGAGATAAAACTAATTTGTCCACATCTAAGCCTTTGCTTTCAGCATTTGCTTCTAGATTCTGTAACAAAGTAAGCATAAATTTCACGCTCTTTACTGGCCATATAACTCCAGATGGAGCTTTACAATTTTTCCCTTGAGAGTGATGACTATTTCCACCTGTAAATCTTTTCACTGGAATTGCTTCGTCAAAATTCAACACATTGTTCAAGTATTTTTTGGCTTTAGTTAGCTTCAAGTGGCGAATGGAGTTTCCAACTTCATACATCTTCTTGAAATGGGTTCTAAGGTTAGTTACTCTAGCCTTGGCGGTTTTGCCTGGGTTTTCAGGTTCGTGTCTAAGAAATAAAAGGTAAATTAAAGCTTACGCGTATCTTCCCATTCCTCTTTTTTCCTTGGTTTATCTTTTTGTCTTTTTGTTGGTTATTTGAAATGACTGATTCTGGCATAGATATTCATAATTGCCCAAAATTTTAGAATCAGAACGATCAAAATTGCAAATTTTTTTGTGGTTGATTCAACACATCTGAATGAAGCCATTAAAGCTCGTAGTACTTTGTTTTCCAGGTTGAATATATTTTTTTATTGAAGGTTAGGGCTTGAAAATTGTTTGCTTAATGAGCTGAAGGAAATTGGACGAGTTGTAACTGATGGAGCAGAAAAGAACATTGTCTTAGGAGCAACAATTGTGCCAGGAGGGTAGATTTTCTGCATTTTGAAATTTAGAGTCGAGTTTCAAGCTCATGTTGAAGGATTTTACAAAGTAATTTTAAAATCTCGGGTTGCATCAAAAGTTTTGGTTCGTTGTGGAAGTTTCATTGCAACTGAACAAAGAGAATTCATGTCCAAACTGAAGAACCTGAACTTACAAGTACTTCTTCCAAACGCAAATTTACGTTTTAAAATTAGTTTGGAAAGCTCTAAGTTTCATCACACTGATCTTGTTGAACGAATGGCAAGAAAAACACTTGAAAGACAAATTTTACCTTCACTCGATTTTATTCAAACAGTTGAAATTACAGCAAAAAATAACAATTTTAGTTTCTCTTTAGATGCGACTCAATTTCCTCTTTATAATCGAGGATATAGAGGCTATAAACCCTCGAAAATGCCGTTAAAACCAACAATTGCGGCAGCTGCTTTTCAAATCATACACGAAGGAGAGAGTTCTCTAAGATTGTATGACCCTTTTTGCGGATCTGGAACTTTCGTTTTTGAATCTGTTTTAAGTTTTGTTAAAAAATATCCTGGAATTTTGAAACTAGAAAATGGAAATTCTCAGTTTAATTTCTTTCATTGGACAAATTTTGTAGAATCCAAATTTAATTCAGTTGTTGAAGAAATAAAAGAAGAAGAAAGAAATATAGATGCGATTAATAGTTTATTTATTGGATCAGATGTTGATGAAAATCTTATTCAAAGCTGTAATCAACTAGCAAAAGAACTACAAGTTGATAAAATAACTTCATTCTCAGTTGGAAATGTTTCAAATCTAAATAAGTTTATTAAAGAAAAAGAGGTTTTCTCTTCTAAATATCAAAATTTGCTTTTAACAAATCCAGTTTGGGGATTAAGAAGCTCAAATGTGGATCAAACTCTTTCAAAATTTGGTAAAGAGTTAGCTCATGTTAAGTTCGATACAAATTTGGGTTTAATTTTTCCTTCGAATTATAAATTTAAACATAAATTATCTTTTACAAAGCAAAAATTCACCCAAAAATTTCCAAATAATATTCTTTCAGGAAATGTTCGATTACAACTTTTTCAAACTATAATAAGAAAAAAAATCTAGTTTTAAAGTTTAAGACGAAAAAATACTTATGAATAATCTAAATTCTGTTGTCTATATTTTTCTGACGGAATAAAAATTCCTCTTAAAATAATACAAAGTAAAGGAAGCGCAAAAAAAATAGCAACAATTCCAATTAGAAGTTTTGTTTCATCTTGACAATCAGATCTATCTCGATCTGCATTCCAAACTAAGACTAAACCCCAAAAGTTAAAGCATAATAGTCCAATTGAAGAAACCCAAGGAATTCTTTTTATACCAAAATATTTTGAAAATAATTCTTTACAGGAAATATATCCTACATCTTCTTTTTTCTTTTCTTTTTCTTCTCCTTTACATTTTTTTCTGATGATTAAGAACAATAAAAATAAGTTAACAAAGGCAATGAAAAAAGAAAATAATACTGTATACTTGAACAAATCAGAACAATAAGTACTTAAAAATTCATGCAACGTTTCATTTGTATTATTTTGTTGCTGATCTTCAGTCTCAGGATTTTGTATTGATATTGATTGTTCTATCTCGAACGTCTCGAATATTGAACCAAAACTATCGAATCTCTCGGTTGTATAAACATAAATAAAACTAAACCAAGGAAAATAAAAAGTAAAAAATAAGATTAACCAACCTAAAATATTAAAGAAAAGAGAACGATAGCTAATTTGCTCTTTTCTTTCAAGAGTTATCATTTGTTGTTTTTTTCTCTTTCTTTTTCGTCTGCAGAAAAATATTCTTGTTATAATTTGTTTTAATAATGAATATATATTTATAAAAAAGCAAGAAAAATAGAAATAAAAATAGTTTTTCTTGCGTTTTGAATGTGTAAATGTTAAAGAAGTTGATCTTGAAGAAGAATAATCATCAGCAAAAGATTCTGATATGCCATTTTTTTGCCTTAGTTTATTTAATATTTCACCAGTAACTTCTATGAAATCATCTTTCCAATATTCTGGATATGTGTCGAGTGTATTTTTAGCAAGTGTAAGAAATTCTTCTACAAGCTCTTCAGTAACGTTATTCTCTTGAAGTTTCTCTTTCCATTTTTTCAAATTCGAAAATATTGAGGATTCTGAATGGCCTAAAACGTTTTCTGTGTTTATGTTTGTTGCATCTTCGCGTTCTTCAAGAGCTTCGGAATCAGTTCTTATTCTACTCAAATCTAAGTTCATTTCATTTTATTATTTTGGGCAATTATTTGATATACAATTAGTTGAACAGGCCATGTGGCCTAATACTTGATTTGATTGGACTTTGCTGCACGTTATCATCAAATCTACTGATACTAAATACAAATATATGGTATATTATGTCTTTGTATGGATACTCCATTGTATTGGGTACACATGTTAGCATCTTTTTACTCAACTCGTACATGAAGACTGGTTTTGAAAGTTAGATGTTTGTTTACTACAATTATTCCCAAAAAAAAATATCAGCTTCCAAAAATTCCCTTCAGGTGAGCAAACAGGGTTAAACAATGATATAGCCATAATTTAAATTCAATAAAGTATACGAGATCTTCCAGAGTATGTAAATTTTTTTTGTTGTTTGAGGGAACTGATGTGTTGAAGCTTCTTCTTTCGGTGTCCCAAGATTCTAATCAAGTTATTGGTCTAGGAATA
This sequence comes from Labyrinthula sp. Ha, assembly GCA_015227615.1. Classification (NCBI taxonomy): domain Eukaryota; class Bigyra; order Labyrinthulida; family Labyrinthulaceae; genus Labyrinthula; species Labyrinthula sp. Ha. Next base: position 509,447 of record JAALGZ010000026.1, on the reverse strand, counting down.
GTGTATTTAAAACGCATGATACAAATAAATAATATGCATTAAGGCTTGCTAATGTGCATCATATTGATAGATGGACCGGTAGATATAGCTGGAGTACATTGAGTGTGATGAGCCCTAGGTCTTATTAAATTGTTATTTCTGAACGGTGTGAGAAAGCAAACATATTTTACTTTGAGTGAAAAACATTTAATTCATAATTAGAACTCTAATTTAACAAATTAAGTCTTCTCTAGCCTTTTTTAATCTTAGCATATTATTGATCGACACTCAATCAAGAATGAAGCCTTCATGTTACACTATTTTTCAAGAATTTCCACCAAATGGGACACAAATTTCTTCTTGGCAAAACTAATTGTTTAAGTTACGGTTAAAAAATATTGCGACAGCTTAAACTTAAAAAAATTAGTTTCAAGGGGCAAAAACTTCTCTCAAGTTTTTCAAAAAAGTTGAAGGTAAACAAAAAAACTAGTTCCTGAAAAAAAACAGTTAATAAACAAACTCTTAAGAGTAATCTTAACAAACTGTTTCATTTAGCGCATCACAAAAGAAACAACATGTAATAGTACCATTGAGTCCAAGGTTGTATAGATTGATGCTAGCATCAAACTGAAGAGTGATTTTTTCGAAACTCTTCGGTAATGTGGTTAATCATCTCCCTGAAAGCACTCCAAAGCCCTTTGTTGCATCTTGCGTCTTTCAAACCTAGTCATGTATTTACTAGGAAAATCTTCGGACAACAAACAAGTAATTTAAGACACTTTGCCCTTCTTGTAGTCTTTAATCATGTTACATGTTCCCTAAATGGACTGAATACCGTACTCTAGGATGTTAATTTCAAGAGTTTTCTTTCGAATCAGTTTCATTCTGCAAAGTGCACTCTAATCTGTTGCATGGGAGTGACTAATCCAGGTTGATTGTCAAATTACCTGTTCTGGTTCCTTGTATTCGGCTGTACCTATTAAACTCGCACCCCATGCATCGTGGGCTTCCTTTGTTATCGATCGAAGACAGGTGATGGGCTTAATAGCCCCAACATCATTGGTTGCACTCAAACTCCGACTATATGATTCTGTTAAGTATAATTGCTTCCAGGTAGCTCTACAGTTTCATGATGGCCATACTTTGGATCTGGGACAAGACAAATTGTATTCTGCTTCATTAAGAACGATGTTCTTTCAGAACACATTTAGTTCTGTAATGTAATGCACGTAAGGTTTTGACTTCACATTTTTTCAATTGAGCTTGCTCTAGTCAGTTTATGAAACACCTTCTTAACCGTATAACACTTGCAATGCAATGTTCCGCAGATTTTGGCTACACTTACTTCAATACCAAATTCTAGAATCAATTTCATTTCTTTAGTATCAATTTTAAATACCGTCTTTAATTTTAACTGCTCTGAAGCAAATCTGAGTGAGCCTCTGTCAGAAATGACGAGTCATGAAGTCTACATGTTTCCTTTAGGGGTACCCTATCAGCAACATGATTGATTTTGGCCCAACTTCTTACAGTCAAACTACACGCTGAGTTCGAGCCAATGTTTTCAATCTATATCTTCACTATTCAATTTAAGTATTTTTAGTAATATTTCGAGGCTTTGCTACCATCTCTTCATTTATCTTCTGCTCGAGCTTTAATTATACTTTTTACCACACTTGAGAAAAATTGCTATCCATTAAAACTGGAGATTTTTTGAGTTGAAAAGTGGTTGTTTTTTTATAAAATTAAAATGACATTTCTATGTGGTTAATACTGTGTGCAGAAATTTTCTTGGAGAATCTTTTTTTCTTTTTGTTAAGTATTCTTATCACTTAAATAGACTGGCTTGGTATCTTATCGAAATATAATACCAAACTGACATGCAAACTACAACCTACATAATTTGGCAAACAAAATTCGTGTTTTCCTTCTTCCAAGCTCTTCGTATCATACATTAATAAGCCTCTTCTCAACGGAAGCCAGTTTCTTTCCATAGGTCTAGTAATTAAATGTGCTTCGTTTTACTTCTTTGAAAACAGTGAATTTTCCATTTTTCACTATCTAGAATTCTTTTATAGAAATAGTATTCTATGTTTAGCTGATTAATGTTTGAAAACAATTCCTTAAGAAACAACTTATTCGCAGCTACTTTGTTGCCTGTATATAAGACTACTTAATTCAACTTGATACTGAGAAATTCAAATTTAATCTTCATCCATTTGAGTTCCTTTATCACCAAACTGCAAGCCAGGAATTCTGCTATTGTCGAACGGGCACTTACTAGTTTATGCTTCTTTATTTTATATAGAATTGTAGTATTATTTACCTTTATTACATATCCTGATACATTATGTATTCCTTCCGAAGACACATAGGAAGTATCTGAATACGCTTCCACTTCATATTTTTTCTGTATTCTTTGCATATTTTAATACAAGAAACTTCGTATTTAATAGGTATTTTATGCATCATTTTCATGTTCTTATTTGTGAAATTAAAGGTTTTGAACCTTGTTGAACCAACATATTCATTTGGAATGAAATATCTGGACTTCATACCCTGCTAATATAAATAAGGTATCCAATCAAACTTTGATATTTTCATTTTGGTTCCAATGGCTTACTTTCGAATCCTTTACCAATATATTAATTAACTATGAGAGGTTTTTGAATAGAATGGTCTTCCTGTTCTTCAAAACTTTTAGTTATCTTTTCAATGAATCGTTTAGCTGTCATTAAAAATATTTTTCATCTTGTTCAAACTCAAATCTAACATAGTTGTCAATACTTAAGATGTTTTTTTGCGTCATACTACCGTTTTAGTCCGTCGAAGGCCCAGTCTAAGTTATGATGTTCCTTAACTGCAGCAGCATATTGTGAGCATCAAGTAGAGCTAAAATATTTCTCTTCTCATGGTAAAAGAGTGTTCTTTCTTTCACATCTACTTTAAGTTCAAGTTTTCCAAGTTTCTTCGTAATTTCGATACACCAGTAAAGTGGGGCTTCTTTTAGGCGATAAATGGCTTGAGAAGACTTCCAAATCTTGTCTGGAAATAACTTTTTAACTTCATTGACAAATAGTAGTACTAGTAGTAAAATTTATCTAATTTCGCGTTTAAAAACGCGTTTCTAATATCAATTTACATAAAAAACATATTTTTACTAGCGATTGTGAAGAGAAGCATCCTAATTAGCTCTAAACGGGCTGTAGGGGAATAAAACTTCAAATATTCTTCCTGTAAGTCGCCTCTAGCGACAAATCTACATTTAAAATATGGTTTTTAGTAACATTATCATATTTTTTTCGAGAAAACTTCCATGATTGGAATGGTTTTCCCATAGAACCTTCAGTTTTTTGGGACTAAAACCATCTTTCCAGTGTCAATTAACTTTGTTAATTCTTTTTTGTGGGCTCTAAACCAATCTTCTGGGGATGATTTAAAGTTAATTTGAAAATAATTTCTTGGAATTAAGTTGTCTTTTTTAACTACCGCAGCAGCAAAGTCAATTAAGTTTGGCTGCTCAAACAGCAAATTAACATTTTCAAACAAAAACATTGTGTCACCATTGACCACATCAGCGTACGTTAAGCGCTGAGGTGGTTTAGTTACTCTAGTTGACCTTCTTAAATACTGTTTTTCTGGTAACAAAGTACCTACAGTATTCTTGTTATTATGTTCTTTATTATTATTTTCTTCAGAAACTGCATTTTCAACTTCAGGAGAACTCTGTACTGATTTTTCAAGTGATTGTTCCGACAGGTTCTCAGTTTGATCCGGTTCAGTACACGATGAGTTCTCATTGGTTAAATTTTGTGGTACAAAATTATTATTCGGTACAATTGGTTCACTTAAAGGTTCGTCACTGACTTGTGACACCTTGAAATTTCGAGATTTTATTAATTCCCGTTTATCTTTAGTGAGCATTAAGGCTTATCCTGTCTTATGGTTATATCCTAGTAACAGTCCAGCTTCACCTCTTTTTTCAACTTTGTTACTGAAATTTTTAAGGGCAACAACATTTGTACCGAATATTACTAGTTTTTTAAATTCCGGTTTTATTTAAAATATTTTTTCAAAAGCAGAAATTAATCTTGTGCCTTCAGTGACACGATTTGTAATATATACAGCGTAATAAGCTGCAAAATCCCAATACAGAGAAACATTTAAATCTGAGGCATTTATAAACTTTCTATTTTTTTTTGTAAAATGAACTGATTACTTCTTACAGCTATACCATTGTGCTCAGGTATCCCTGAGCCAGAAACTGTAAATTCAATGCCCTGGTTGTTACAAAAATTGATTGAATGTTGATTATATAAGTCAGTACCTTGATCTGAATGTGTCCTTTAGATTCTTATACCATTTTTCATCTGAAACCATTTGAAACAATTAATTATGTTGTAAACAATATCACTTTTTTACGGTAACAGTAAATGGATCTCTACCTAGAATTAATGTGGGTAACTAAAACAAATCCCACATTACCAGCTCTACTGGTAGCAAGTACTTCAACAGAGTCCATAACAAGAAATTATCCGTCGTTCCTGGAAAAACCTACTACGTTTTTCCTTTTAATAATATAATGTTTAATATTGTTCCGCTCACATATCTTACATTTAAAGTTCAAAAATTGACTTGGGGTAAATTGATAACCGTAATATTTTAAAGTAATCTTGAAATTTTCAATACCTTGATGCCCAAACAAGCCATACAAGTAGCTAAGCTTGTCATCTTTGGGAACTGTATTTGCAATTAATGGTCCCAAAATAGATTTTTCAATATTTTTTGTGTCTTCCATTAGGCGTGTTTAACGAGAGAGTCTTAACGAGAGCTTCTCGAGAAGAGCTCTCTCGTTATCTCGCAACACAAATATTTGGACAAAATCCTTCTCGAGAAGCTCTCGTTATCTCGCGAGAGCTTAACGAGAGAAATGTTTTTGGGCAATTGGAATTTCGAATCCTACTCCAACACTTCATACAAAATTTAAGTACCAAACAAAAGCAGAAATACAACAAAGTGACAAAACGTCTGAGAACCAAGCGCTAAAGAAGGTAATTATTCGCTTAGTTTATTCATTTATTTAGGGTTTGTTGATATTAAAGCTTAAAGAATACTTTGCTTGCTCAAGTTAATTTTACAACACGCTTAAGTCTTTTTATGTTGTTGATGTTAAAGGGAAAACAAGAAAAAACCTGAAGGATAAGAACTATGAAAACAGACGAATAAACTAAATAATTGCTGTTAAGCTTTAATGTTCTTTTTTTAACAATACTCTCCAGTTTCTCAAGTCACACCTCATCATGAACGTCTCATCTTGAAGTGATTCCTTCCCACTATATTCGACCTTTGCAACAGAAAATGCTCTTTCGCTACTAACAGAGCTAGACTGCACTGCCAGTACTTTCCGAGTCAGCTGCCGTAACTTAGGAAATACTACCTTCTGGTTCTTCCACCAATCAAGTACATCAAGATTAAAACCAGCTCGAGGCATACTTAAATATCTCCGCACCCTTGCTTCTTCACTATTCACTTCTGCAGTTGAAGATGTACCAAACAAGAACTTCAAACCGTAGACATCTTCCTCTTCATCAAAATCTTCACTGCTCTCTTCTGTTTCAACTGAGACCAATTCCTCAACAAGAAGCTGCACCAGCGTTTCAAAATGAGGACTTTCATGACTATAAGGCAAAGGTGTTCGAATATCCAAGGCTTGTGCAACTAAATTTATCCTTAAAGTCTTGACGAGCTTGCTGTATGGACCAACTTTATCTTCATAGGAACTCTGAAGAGCCTTTCTAACTTTATCCAGAAACTGCATGAAAACTTCCCCAAATATATTCTCCTTCTCTAACCTCTTTCTCATCTTTTCCATTGCTTGGGTTTGACTATCAGATTCATCAACTGCCTGGCACGCTTCATTCAATTCAGCCATCGTTTCCATCATACTTTCTTGCAACTTGTTATAGGCGCCGATTCTTGAACTAATTGTAACTGACTTTTCCCTTGAACAGTTCTCAGTCAAAAGCTTAAAATCTTTCATTGTCTTTACCAAAAATGCGAACCTTAAAAATCCATTTTGTTCAGACTAAAGTGTTTAAAGGTCTTTAAATCCTTGTGATCTTCGAGAAGTGGGCATAGTTTCAAAATATCCTTCTCTTCCTTGCATAGATGAAACAACATCTTCCATGTGCTGTTCCATCTTGTTTCAACATCAAGTGAAGGCAGCGGAAGAGCCTTTCCATCTACCAAAGTAGCCTGGCATATCTTATTCCATATGCCCTCTCTCTTTTCACTGCGTTTAAAAAATCGAAGGAAGTCTCTAGCTCTGTCAACGTATTCATCCAAAGGGCTCAAAACAGCCTTGCTTATAATATTCAGGACATGTGCCATGCATCTAAAGTGATATTCTGCATCTGGCACAAACCCATTAGGAACAGGGTGATCAGCATGAGATTTAGATATCTTCTCACGAAGCAGCCTAGACATTAATATCATATCTGACGCATTGTCTGTGGTCAGACTGTAAACGTGTTGGTCTAAACCAAACTTGATCAAAACGTCATGAAGGAGCTTCGCCGTTTCTTCTGCACTCTTATTGCCAAAATTTCTATAAACTAACAACAGAAGAAAAAAGACCGAACCATTGCAAGACAACCAGATCGCATCTTGAACTCGTTATCTACAAAATGCACTGCTAAGGAACAGTAACCTTTCCAAGTTTGACTTGACCAACCATCAGTGGTAATCGATACCGCTCCATTGCTAACTTGTTTCTTCAAAACTGCAACAACATCTTTGAACATCAACTCGTGGTCCCTCTTGAAAGCAACTTTAAACTTGAAACATGAAAAACCCTTCAAACCTGGAAACAAAACCTGATAAGTTTTGATCACACTTTCTTTTGAATACTCTGTCATTGGTTTCTGGATCATGATCATAGCCTCCTTTATTGCAACAAAAAGAGCGTCCAACGTCTTATTCAACTGAGTCCCACTAAATACATAATTTCCAAGTTTTTGTGTCTCATTCATATTTGACCATGCATCCTCAATAGTTTGCTCGTACATCTTACGAGCCTGGTGACACTTATTAACCACATGATATTTCATCGACGATGTAGTTCCATTATAAAGAATAACTTTCAAACAAGCTCTGCAAACCTTCTTATTAGGATCAGTTTCGTGTTCCTTGAAATATTGATGAAAGGCGCTTCTCTTTGCTCTGGATTTTTTTTCAGACCCTGTCTTAATTTTCTCGGCTTTTCTCTTGGTTCCAAGAATAATTTCCAATACTGTTGGATCAGCTTTTCTTTTTCTGTTATTATCCTCGAGCGTAACAGCCTCAAGCCCATTCGAGCATTCGTCTACAACATCTATCTCTTCTATGGTGCCTTGGGTGAACTTCAAACTATTATTTTCTGACATCATAAACTGTTTTAAACCTATTCTTTCTTCTTCGTTTTTGATATTTATTTCAGTATTGTTTGACCTAATAATAAATAATAAGACGTAAAAGTACAGTTTTGCGAGTTTTTATTATTTTCCAGCTTAATTTATGACTATTTCCGGTAGTTCCTAAGCAATAATAAGAAGAAAACGACTGGTTTTTCTTTCATTGTTCTCCGACGTATTCTTTTTTTGGTTAAATTTTGCTTTTTTCTATGTTAGTTAACCAATACACTTGTCTAATTGCTTGTAAATATTAAATTCCACAGAAGCTTCTGAGTGTGCAAGTTCTCTAGTGCTACTTAATGAAATAGTTAAAAGCTTGCACATATTTTACTTTATTGTGTCCAGTAGGGTATTAAATACCACAAGTATTTTTGAATCCACCAGTGACCAGGTCAAAACTGTAGGAGGAAACTTAGCAAATTTACCGTTAGAAGATGACATAGAAGAAACCAAGGTATATTGGATTCCAATAACTTGTTGATAAGTAGTTTGGTTATTCTAAGAAGTTTGTCTAAGAATATAGGGATGTTAACGGTAAGACTAGTTTTAGCATGAAAGAAACTTGTTTTCTCTGCTACAACAGGGTCACAAATAAAATGACAATAAATATAAATACATATGAAGATAGAAAATACGAAAACAATTCTTATTTAGTTAAATCTTATACAATAGTAATTTTATCAAAATCTTCTAAAACAGAGTCAGGAATTTCTTTTAGAAACTTTAGAGCTTTCAATTTGCTCCTGTTTTTTTCTGAATTTAAATTTCCTTTGATCTCAATTCCACTGTACAATGCTTTCCTCGCTCTTCTCTGATTCTTCTTCAACTCCAATCTTTTCTCTACTTCAACTTCTTCTGCTTCTAACTGTGAAGACCTTTCCTTTTCCGGAGACTCTTTACCAGTTGCTTGCATAGTTCGTCCCTTTATCCTCTTATTTGATGTGTTTCAGTTGGTACATATTTTGGGCTCTTATTGCATGTTTGAGTACTTCAAGAATGTATTTCTAATGAAAAGTTTATGACTGAATAGGTTAGTTTTGATCAAAAATCACAAAAAAATTAATATCAAAAGAAAGATATGATTTTCCTCTTTAAAATGATACCAAGTAAGTTTTATAAAAATAAGATTAAGATGCTTAACTTGTAAAAATAAAAATATCACATTTTTTCCATAAATACGTCAGAAAAACGACCACATAATGACTTTTTTCAAAAACTAAAAGTGTAGATCTTCTTTAATGAAGAGTAGTGCTTTCCATGCCAATTTATATGTGTTTTTAAACAGTTTATCATATGTAAAAGTTAAAAAAACATGTATTTTTATATATGAATTTGCAATTATATGATAAAGATCTGTATAATAAAAACCAATAAAAACCTCAAACTTTAAATTTTTCTTTTCTAAGTTACTTGAAATTGGTTTTAGATAAAGTTAGAGTCAAAGTTCTTGATATTTGTCTCATTAAAAGTTTAGTTTTGGCTATTTTAAAGTTGTGTTTGGAGTCAAGTTAAATTAAGTCAAATAACTATTGCTGAGATTAATAGGGAGTTTCTTCAAGTTTCCTCAAACAAAACTCGGAGGTACCATAAATCATCAATACCTCTGGTTGCGTACCACTTGTCCGGATGTTTTGTTACTTTGTATCACTCATTCAGGAATATTTGACATTTGACAGTATTCTTTTTCAGAGTTACTACAATCTTGGAAACATTGTTACAAATTCTATCCCTAATCCTTTAATTCCTAAACTAATTAATTTATAGACCTAAAATGAACCGCTACTTCTACTGGTGAGATGTCTTTAATCTGGAGACGAGTATTTCCTGAGGTATTGCACGGATTGATGTTGAGAAAAGCAGCATTTTACCCCAATATCGACTTTTCTTAAAAAAACATTAGAAATTTCCTAAAACATAGAATTAAAGATTACAGGCCGTGTCTTCTAGTTGCTTGGGGGCTACCTAGTACAAAAACTTAGGGGATCATAGCAAAACTGAGTGATTTCGTATTTTCAGATGTGCAGATTTTCAACATTTGACTTTTCTGAGTGAAGTTTGGCTCAGTTACTGTTAACTAGAGAAGAAAAATCCTGAGAAATGATTTCAGAAGCTAGATATGTTGAATACTTAGGGTCTGAGAAGAATCAGATCATCTATAGAGCTGTTCTTCATGATATTACGTTTGAATGTAGGTTTTTTTAGAGATTTCTAAACTTAGTGAAAAGGACCCTTAAAATTAGCCTTTTTTAGGGTTTAAAGTACTCATCCTTATCAAATACCCTGACAAAACACATGGTTGGAAAGGTTTTTTTAATGTGAAACACATTGTGGGTGATAGTATTGTATTTGAGGAAAATTTTGTGACAAAAACTAACAAATACTATATGCTTTATTTTCAGTAATCATGGTTTCTTTATTTTTATATTATTTTAATCCTTTAAATTTTTATCTAAATAAGTGCTAGGCTTAGTTTTCAATATGTTTTGAGCTTTATAGAGTAGTTGAAAAGGTATTGTTGATTATATGGCCATTATACTGCATTCTTGAAAAAATCGCTGATAAAGTTTTTACCGCCCCATAATAACAAAAAGAATAAAATACTATTGTTTGCTACTAGGTAAAAATTGAATATAAGAGCTAACGTTGACAGTTTACAGAGGTGGTGTAACCTTTTTCTTCCTTGCTTTCTGATCGATATATAATTGATGTGTCATATTTTGGTGATATTTTGCGCTCTACATGTATTTATTCTTCTAATATCCTATATTATCTTGTATGACTGAAAATATATTTAAAAGAGCTTTTCAAAACTGTGTTTTGTTTTTCATAACTCAACAAATTCACTGAGAAATAAGCTTTATAATTATTTACAAATTCATCTAAAATACAGGGTGATGTGAAAAGAATAGACTAGAAAATTATTTTTCAGTCCTCAAAAACAAAAAAATTAAAATCCAGCGACTACAAAAAAACTTTTAAGATAAGTCTTATAAGTTAAAATAGTGCTTTACGTAAGAATTGAGCGAGATACAATAGAAACAAAAATATGACCTGAAATTGAACAGTATTCTTGAAATATAGAAATACATAATTTAACTCTAGTATTTTCATACAAAACAAAATAAGAAAACTATAATATCTTAAGAATTAATATTTAAGGTATTTTAGAACTTTTTTGGTTTAAAAAGATAAAAATTGATTGAGAAAAATAGCTTTTACTGCGGCAAGTATTGATATGCTGAATTAGGCTTTGATATTCGGATACTAAAACGCACATAACTCGTGATTATCTTCTTAAAAAGCTAAATTCTTTTTTTTGAGTGCATGGGAAATAAAAATGTCTTTTGAATGATGTGTTATAGTTTTTCTCAAAAGGAGTTTAAACCAACATACAAGCATTTCTGTATGAAGATTATGCAAAATTTTCGCTATTGCGAACAAATATATTTTATTTTCAGGATGTTAAAATTGGTTCAAGTTATTTAACTTAATTTGTCTTTATAGCTCGTACAGAGAACCTTCTAAATATGTGTGTAAAATCATCTAAAACAAAGTTTGGACAGAGATAGAGTCATTTCCATATGATGATTATACATTAATCATGCTAACTTTTGCAGTATTTTTTTTGTTTTCTGTCAAGTTAAGTTAGTAAAATTTGAAAACAGACTAGATAATAAGAATTAATAAAGGAAAAGCTTTTGAATGATGTATTTTAGGCTTTATAACTCGTAGTTGTTGCTTAGTGTTACTTGAATTGGGATGTGAAAATTTTGGGCAGTATTGTGTCATAAATGATTTCCTCTCGAGAAGGCTTCTCTCGTTATCTCGCAACACAAATATTTAGGTAAAATCCTTCTCGAGAAGCTCTCGTTATCTCGTTAAACACGCATATCTTCCATATATTATAGTAAGAATAAATTCGCGTGGTACAATTTATATATATATATATATGCGAAATCCGAATGAAATGGTGGAAGTTACGCAAATTGTAACTGACAGTAGAAAGGTAAATTTCTTATCTATGACATAAATATTTTAATAATACTCTATTTCAGCTATATTGTCGATTCTGGAGCAAAATACAACCATTGTTGTATAGATGAATTTATTTCTGAACTGGAAAGATATGAAGTGAAGAAGATATTTACGATCAACGGGTTAATAATTATAAACCAAGTCGGCGTAGCACACTGATCTTCTGAGTATTGAATGTAGTTTGAATTTTCTGACGATTATTACCAATATTAGTGATAAAACTACTTTCCTTGGACGATCATGTGGGAAAATGGTACACATTCATATTTTAGAACCCATAAAGTGTTATGAAAACGAGTCTTTCCAATTCATTTTCACCTACCAGTGATAAATGAGACGACGGACTAAAAAATATAGAAAAAAAACGGCAGGATAGAAACAGGGGAGATACAAAAAACAGTCTTAGCCAAATAATGAATAAAAGAGTATAGATACATCTCGAAGAGACAATTCGAATTGGGTTTGGGTTTGAGAACACACTGTGAATATTATACAAACGTAAAGTAACAATGAGCAATAATACAAGATGTGACTTCAAACAACGTGAAAACCGAACCGGGCCACTTCAAATGTGATACCATTGGACCATTTCCAAGAACTGCGAATGGAAAACCCAGTGCACTTATTTTACCGCACATTACCTCCAACTATTCTAGGATCTATCTATTCGCTTCCAAATCTGGGATTGCGAATTTATTAATATATTATGCAAAACTTATGGAAGACCAGCACCTACTAGAAATAAAATATTTTCAAACGTGTAATGGTACAGAGTTTTTGAGCTACGCACCTACCGTACTCGTAGATAACCAGCTTCTCCATCGTCCCTATTCCTTACCTTATGCCCAAGAAAATGATGGATGTACTAAAATAAGAATAACCTGTAATATAAGGCAAATCAATTAATGTCCAATAAGCAAGTCTAGGCCGCGCTTATCGGCATATAGAGCCGAATAAATCAAAATATGTTCAAAGTAGGATACAATTAGAAACAAACAAGTACACCCCTTCTGATTTTGCTTGGGTGTTGGTCCAGGTATTTCAAGCTAGAGAGTCTTTGAGAAGCTGGGATTTTGAAAAACTTGAGTTGAGAAGCTGAAAAAACTAAAAGGCATGCATATGCCAGAAAGGTTCTTGAGTTGCCTAGAATATCACCAGGTTGGCTAGTAATTGATCAAAATTCGTAACGACTTTTCCTATACTATCTCTAGTGTTAGACGAAAATTGGTTTGAGAAGAACTTAGAAATTCAAATTCACTAGATATTAGAAAAATCTTACCCTCTGGGATGACATGATCTCTCTATAGTTCGATAAGTGATTGAATTAATCCTTTGGAACTGGAGACAGGACACCCAAATTGATATGAACACATATGAGGAATTAGATTTAGAGCCAAGTCAGACCCGGAAACCCGAGATGGTGTTAACAACAACAGAAAATGAAGCAGAATACAATAAAAACATCTAATAGAGTCATCAGAGCAATGATTCTTCAACAGATATTTCCAAGTTTTAGTAATATATATATTGTTTATTCAGTGGGAGAAAGAAAATTTAGAGAATATTTGTCATTGGCAGCAGTGCGGTATGGAAAAGGGAACTTGAAGAGTTTTTTAATGCGGATAAGAAATTCACCCGGAAAATGACCTACGGTAAGCAGCTAAAGGTACTTGAAGAAGTATGTGAGCTAAAGATAACTGAGATATCAGCCAAAATGTCATCAATTCCATCATGCAAAGTTTTTCAAGATAAAAAGTTGAAACTAAAGATCTGAGGATGATGGTTTGCTTCACCACTAGACATAACAAAAAACCGAGCTTTCGACATTATTACTCTGCAGTAGTACCAGGTGAAGGAGTCAGAATATTCTTCCCGATGTGCTGGTTACTCAATTGGATAATAAAGCAAGAATTTGAAACGGGAGTGTGTTAAGAAGTATGAAAAGTCGAGTGGTATTTAAGAGTCAAGTCAAAATAAAGCTCTGAAAAGGGCACAAACAAGAAGTGGAACGTTTGGTAATTCTCAAGAAGTAGAAAGTTTGGTCATTCTCAAGAAGGTGAAGAACAGTTTGAATCTCTAAGAGGCGAATAAAAGCAAAACAAAAAGCAAAAGAAAAAGAGGATATTTATTTTTCGTTTGAAAGTAGAATAATACTTATTATTAAGTATATAACCGTTGAGTACAAGTTCCTAAAAGTGAGGAACTAATCTTATTCTTGTTGTCATGTTGGAATTAATTCTGAATAAAACTTAAGAATAACTTCTTAGCTTAGCCCTTTTCTACATATCTTCAGCTCAACCACATTTGACTGACTCAGATTATTTAATTATATGCTTGTTTCGTTAGGAAGATACTGATTCCTCTAATTCAGTTCTCCAAGGATGTTTTAATGTACACAAACAGTGTCTATAATTTTCTTTTCAACCTCTATTCCCATGATCAACTCAACATCCGTCAGTGAAATGGTTTTTATTCAGGCTTGGCCTCCAAATCTCACTTTTCTATTAGTAGAAATAATATATTTTCCCAAAAATACTAATAAAAAACCAAGAATTAAAAACTAAATGACAGAAAGTGAAAAGGCTCTGTATCAAGATACAGAAGGAAGAAAAGTTCAGGATTAAGTTGAAGAAAAAAGAAATTTCAGGACCAAAAGGTAAAAAAAAGATTAGGTTCAGCATCAAGCTACGTGCAATGTTAAAGTACTTTTCGTTATATTAAGAACGCCCAAATTTTAATTTTCGCATGAATCTAAACCCTCTCAATTTCACAATTTAAAATTAAGTTTCTTAAACTTCTAAGCACGTTACTCAAACACACTTTAATTAAACTTTATACATTCTTAGACATATCTATGTTCAAAACACTTAAAAGATTTAAATCCATCCTCATCTTCATTGAGAGCCGAGTGGGGAGAGAGGGCCAAGTCAAGGGGGCCATTTTTAAAGACGCGGAGAGCATGAAAGGCTCCCCGCTACGCTAGGGTCAGGCAACTTCACATTTTATTGTGTTTTAAATTTTAATATTAACTTGATACCTTATAGTGTATATCACTTTTTCACCTGCCCCCTCTATATTTTGTCTAAGTATAGGCTGGGGTTCATAGTGTTGTGCTTTCAAGTTCTGCTATTAATCTTCCGCTAAGCTTTATTGAACTTCACTAAAAATTACTACCGGTACGCCATTTCCTTATCGCCTTAAACCCCCCTACAATCCCTAACGGAAAAGTGGCGTATTATACGCCAGCGTATAAAAAACCGGTTCCGGTTGGAAGCATAACATCCCTTATCGGAACTTATCGACTACTATCGGAACTTACTGGAAATGTGTCTTAGGTTTCCACGTTTCTCCGATCTCAGAGCATCTGTTTGCTGTGCGAGGGTAATGTCACCCTGTGATAAAATGAAAAATTCAATACCTTTTCATATACAGAGCAGGCTGAGGCGTTCAAGGCAATCTGTTCACACTAGAAAACAACATACATTTATTCTCAAGATAAACAAGAAATCAATGAGGAAATGACCATGAATAACTAATTAGAACCTTTTACAGTTCTTTTTGTCCCAAATGGTGCTGCTCTAAAGAATTTCTTGAAAACAAAGCAAACTAAAACAAGATTATTAAAAACTAGAACCCCAAGAAGACACAACATAGCTCTTGGCCTTACTGTAAGTCCATCTTCCTGCTACATAAAAATGAAAACTTGCAAGTCTTAGTTTCTAATGTGCAAATGCTGCACTTAAGTAAGCATTGTTATTATATTTATCTGGAATCCGCCTTTTTTACAGGAGTGTAATTTAAGCTCAGCATGCGATTGGTGAAATTTTAGTCAGAATGGCCATTTACGGCATAGGTAATATTAAGGAATTAATTGCATTTGTGATTTCAGGATTTCAAGTTTGGGCCATATAACCAAAAATCATACTTTACGGAAATTTTGAGGTAGTAGAGTTGAAAAGTGGGCCATTTGACCCAAAATCAGAAATAACAAAAAAGGGAAAAAATGCAAAAAATTAGGAACAGTATTGAGGGCGTCTCAACTTCGGAAAACTCCCCAGAAAACTCCCCAGAAAGCTTCCCAGAAAGGACAGAGCTAGTAGTATGGGAATATTTTGAAGCTGTCACAGCAAACGAGATGTTTTTGCACGTGTCAACGGTTGAAAACGGTCGCTTTAAGTGGCTCAAGAGAACATCAGTGTTTTTTTGTGCAGCACTAAGTAAAGTTAAATTTGGAATGGACACAAGAAAATTGAAACGTTGTGTCATTCAGTGTAGTTTTTCTAAACATTGTCAATTTCGAGTTAATCTTAACTTTGAGTCAACGAAAATGAAATATTTTTTTAAAGTTAGTGAGCTAAATCACAGCGATCATGAAGTAGAAGCTCCTTGGAAAATTAAGAAATTTATTCAGCAATTAACAGCAGAACAATTAAAATTCATTAAAACTCTAGGAATTGCTGAAACTAACTCTTCAGCAGCTATGATTGCTTTACACCGCTTATTTCCGTTAGTTTTGTTCTTAAAACGATTAATTAGACGTGAAATGAACAAAGATAAAGAAAATAATTCTAATTCTGAAGATACTAATCTTGTTAAATTAATGAATAGGTGAAATAAATGTATTTTCAGAGGCTGATCTTTCAATTTAAACTTCAATCATGGTTCAATTTTAACTGGAGTTAGGTTTCAAGAGCCTCTTCAATTCAAATTAGCTAAACTTTACGGTGATTCTATTCAAATTGACACTACACATGAACTTACAAGATATCATTTTGTTGCTATGTTCCCTGTAAGAGTTGATTTTTTCTTAAAAACAATCAATTTTGAGTGCACGATGATGGAAAATGAGAACTCAAATGATGTGAAACGTGGTTTACAAGAGCTTAATCTTAATAAAGCTAAGGTAATGATGTCAGATGGTAGTCCTGCACTGGGTAAAGTAGCTAAAAGTTGTGGAGCTATGCACAGTCGCTGCTTAAAACATTTTGCAGCAGTCTTTTCTGAAGCAGCTAAAGGTCTTAAAGGTTTACATTTAGTTGAATTTAGAGAAGAATTAGCTGAAATTATTACAGGTTCCTCCCAAATCTTAGAGCTTTAAACAATTCTTTAAAAGAGATAATGGAAAAGCTTACAGAAGCTGCTCAGCAAAAATATTTAAAACCTCTAGAGAAAGAAAAAAAAAGCATTTTTTGGAGTCACATTAAAGAATTTTTAACGTTTACTCATCGAGCAACACAAAGAATATGATCCTTTCTGTACTGAATACATACAGTTAGAACAGTTGGAACACATAAGTTAACTGTAATACACCAAACAAAATGTACGAACAGAAAGTTAGAAATATAGAATAGGATAGTGAGATAAATGGGAAGCAAACACAACCTTGAATGCTTGTGAAATAAGGAATAAGTGAATACAACAGCAAAGAAACGAATTCAAATAATTAGTAAAACTTGGTTCCTACATATATTATCTTCAAACAACTGGACTAGAGTAGAACCTTCTCAACTAACTTCAAAACAAGACTTTGACATCGACTCTATTACAGCTGTTTTTTCTACGCGTCAATTTAAGTAAAGATTCAACTCCCATTTACTTACTTTAAACTTACATGATGCCAAAAAAGGAGGAAGATGTTTTGCTGGTAACAAAACTTGGTCCCAGCTTATGATCAATCCGTACCTGTATATTCAAATTGCTGAAGTAGATGATTTCATTGCAGCTTTACGTCAAATTAGAAGAAGATAAGTTTTACAGAAGAAACAATCAAACCCTTAAAGAGTAATGCCATGGAAGGTATCAGTGAGGGTTTTAATTTCCGTTTTCCTTAAGATTATAGATGTTGCAAACTTCACGAAAACAGCTTTGAAAAAGTTTGGGATGAAATCCTTAAGCAATCTATTTTGGCCAGAAAGACGAACTTTCGAAAATGATTACCTTCAAGTTGACCTAGGTCTAAAGTTTGATGTTCTTTCACCATCTTTTACTAAATTTACTGTTGCAGTTGATGGTGATGCATTTTTTTACAGCCCATTGCCTAGAAGATTTGATATTAAAACTTTTCAAACCTTTAATTTGTTGCCGAAGTATTGTGTTTCAGTAACACTTGCTGAAAAAGGTGTTTACATCCCAATGTTCATGGGTAATGCCACAGATTTTGTCAAAAAAATTAAATTCTACGGAGGACATTACCATCAATTAAATTGGTTGTACCCGATGGGTAGAAAAAAGAACATAAGAGTTGCAGTTGCAAACACTGGATCTTAGTGTTGTATATCCGGTTTTTCGCTCCTATATGAACATTTCGGGAAGGTACTGTTGGTATTGAATATAAGTTCACGATGGTTATTAGTTACCTTGATTTTATGAATACCTTTGGAAACCAAATTGCATAAGTGTAGAATAAGAACAACAAGAGTTATCTTTAAGTTCTGATAAGTTCCTTCTGAAAGCTTTTCTACATTCCCTTTGACTACATATTCTCCTCCGACTTTCAAACACAACAACTTAAAGATACTCATCGTATGACCGATAGAGTAACTGGCAAAAGAGAAGAAACATCAACCCTATCTGAGTCGTCTGAGGATACCAACTTAGGTACCTCTTCTACTGATACACTTCAAAGAATAGCAAACTTCCTTTTTTCTGAGCTTACTTCTTTTCAACCTGAAACGCATACATCACGAAGACAGACGAATAAGAAACTGAAGAAAACGAGTATGGGTACCAATGAATATTTGAAGCAAATCCTTGAAAAACTGAATAAACTGGAGTTGGAAAATTCTAAGGTAAAGGCTAGAATGCAGGTCAGCAGTGGTCCTGGCCGTACAAATGTTGAAGATACACCTCAAATTTTTAAACCTTTGCCTCCTTTCAAAGACGGATTTGGATCAACTATCTCCTCCGAAGATAGCGATTTTTAAGCGAAGATATTACTTTTGGTTGCTCGTTGTAAGCAACTTAAAACATGTTATCACAATATCTCTATACTTAATAAACTACCAGCTGTTTTGCCGATGAAAATTCAGATTCAAATTAGACCAGAAAAAGACAACGATTTAGATAGTTATTTAGAAGCTGTTGAGGCTTCGTACAACTCAGAATTATTAACTCTAGAAGCTCAAAATAAACTTCAAGCTTTTAAATTGAACTCAAATTTGTCTTTCTCAGATAATTTGAAGACATTTTTAGCTGATGTACAATCCTTCAATTATAAATGCTCACTTTTTTTAAAAACAAAACCAAGAGCATGAACCAATTTTAAAGCTATTACTTTCTTTACTGAAAATATATAGAAACCTGGACACTTAAGAGCAAAATTTTATGACCTGTGGAATGAGAAAATGGAGTCAACTGATATAGAAAGTTGGAATGCGCTCATTCCAAGGAATTTTCTCATGAAAGTTGAGTTATCTTGTAAAATGTTTGCTTCAAATAATAATGTCGAGAAAGTGATGCTTCAGTCAATTCAATATTCAGGTCCAATAAATCTTCCTATGATTCGTTATAGAGCCTGCTTCTCCTGCGATGAATCCATCAAGCTTTTTAGGGCACAGAGAACGAAAGACGTCCACCAATGCAACAGAAAAGTGACTTGTCCAACGTGTGCGAGGAATCATCTGGGTAAACATCATGAAGCAGCAGAGAAAATGTTTAATAGGAACAGGCGTTCTAATGGTTCAGGTCAGGTCAACTCTGGAAACTCTTATTTATATGGTGAAATAATATTTATCTACGCTGGCGTATAATACGCCACTCTTCCAATTCTACCAATACCACAATTGCCCAAAATAAAAAATCAAAAAACCAACAATTACAATTAAAATTGCAAATGGATAATAAATATCCAATGAAGCTCAAGGATTGATCAGGTGAAGAAGAAAACAAAAAAACTTTATTTATATGAACCAGTTAGACACATAGATGAAGCTGAAGACATTGAAATGGAAATTGAAACAAAATATGAAGATTTAGAACTTTCGACATATGGATTTAGATAGAAAACAGTTACAGGAGAATAACCCGAAGGTTTGACCAGGTGAAGAAGAAAACGATAAATTCTTTGTTTATATGAACCAGATATATATACAGTTCACGCTGGAAACAGAGATATGGAAATTCAAACCAATGTCGAAGATTTAGAAGTTTCAATAAACGGATTTAAAAACAAACAGTTGCACCAGAAGAACCCGAAGGATTGACCAGGTGAAGAAGAAAACAATAAATCCTTTATTTATATGAACCAGATATATATAGTTCACGTTGAAAACATAGAATGCGAGATTGAAACATATTTTGAACAGTTATCAGCTTTAATAAGCGGTTCTAAGACCAGGCACTTCCAGAAACAGAACGCGAAGGATTTAATCCCGTTTGTTAAAGCTGATAACAACTTATTATATGAACCAGTTACACACATAGTTCAAGTTGGAAACACAGATATGAAAATTGAAACCAATTTCAAAGATTTCAAAGTTTTAAGAACCGGATTTACAAAGAAAATAGTTACACCTGAACATGAGCAAGGATCGAAGAGGTGAACAAGAAAACAATAAATTCTTTATATATATGAACCATAACAGGGGCTAGGTTTAGCTTTTGGTAAAAAACTAACCATAGACCCACACAGATCTGCAAAACCAGATCCATAACCCTTGCTTGGGCTTTAGGTATAGTTTTTTTTTTAATTTATTTTAGGTTTCAAGAGGAAAGGTATATTGTGGGTGGGCACAGGGATCAGGATTAAAAGCTGTTTGGAAAAAGATACGTATATTGTGGGTTTCCTGATTGGGGGTAGGCATAGGGATCAGGATGCTCTTATTTTATAGGGCCGTTGGATGAAAAGTTTGAAAACTGATCAATTGAACGGCCTTCAAGATATATACAGAAGCTATCCCACTATGCATAGAATAATTCCGTGGTTGATCATTTAGCAGCTCTTGCACACATTTACTATCCCACGATGCATAAAACAATTCCGTGGTTGATCATTAGGTACATGGTTTTCAATTCAATATATTATATTTAGTTTTACGAAGACGAGTTTGAAGGGTTTCTACTTAATTACAATGAAGGTGTGGATCGAGGTTGTTGTGAAGTGAGTACTGTATAGGAAAACTTCGCAAGAGAAAACTGAGTTGTTAGAAGAAAAGGTTGTAGGTGAGTACTATATAGGAAAAGCTACTTAAGTGTTAAAGTTCAAGCGACTTTGACTTCCAACTACACTACCTTTTCTTCGCATCTTTCTCTTTCTCGGTGATAAGATTGTTGATCCAGAATGTTGAGAGAGTGACATATCCACCTCGGAAAAGTCACCATCTGCATTTTGTTTCAATGCATCTGTCATTTTTATGACAGTTGCATATGCTTTTCGCCACCCCTCATCTGTACTATGTTGAGCTTCTTCACATAGATCCCTGCAAGCTGTCTTGAGCATGGAAAATCTTACACCTAGTTTCTTTGGAACTTTCAACTCTTTAAAGCCAGGAACTTTCACATTGAAATTTAAAACTCCCTCTTCAGGAGTTGTTGCTCGTCCAAGTTCTTTTAATGCAACTTCATGAAGAGGATGTTCTTGAAAACGTCATCTAGGCAAAAGGTTTACCTTGTCAATATATTTTCTTTTTAATCTGACGCAGATCCTAGCATAGTGACGACAAGGTAGTTTCAAATTAGTCCATGTTGAGCAACTGCATTCAGGATGAACCCAGCCATTGATATCTCTTACTTCAACATTATATAATCTAGAAACATCATTCTCTGTTTCTGAAACAATATAGGTCCGGTCTCCATTGTCAGCAACAACGTAGCATCCAGTAACTTTCTTAATTTCACTGGTCAACATCTTATCAACCTCCTCAGAAATATCTTCCCCTTTGGAAATTAGTTTTTTCAACTTTTTCAATGTAGAATTTGTATAATCAACAACTTGTTTTTCATGAAAACTAATTACTTGATCAATTGTCCAACTTTTTTGTTTAGATGAAAGTTGAGCACTACTCTTAAATTTAGCATGAAACCCCTCAACAGGTTGAGTAGAAACATGACCAAATGTTAATTTTCTTTTTACATAGGTCCAACATATATTTTCTTTGTGTACATTAATATTTTTTAGGAACTGTTGTTGTTCGAGCTCTAGAAAATCAAAGCTTAGCTTCTGAAGATGGGCCTCAATTTTTTCATTTGTATGAAAGTCCTCCCTCACATTCTGGTTGACACGATCAAGGAAGTCACTTACATACGGACCTCTTAATCCCTTTGCTCCAGAAGAAAAAGATGCAGCAAAATGTTTAACACATCTCACATGTTCAGCTCCAAGAAGTTTTGCTGCTTTTGCTAAGGCCAAGGAACCATCGCTCATCATAACTTCTGTGTGTTCAAGACCAAGATCCTTTAATCCTCTGATGACTTGCTCATGGTTTTCGGTTTGCATTAATGTACAACCGAAATTAACAGTTTTCATGAAGCAATCAACTCCCACGGGAAACATTGCTACAAAAATATAGCGTGACAAACCATGGGTGGTGTCAATTTGTATTGACCCCGAATAAATATTTTTGAATTTTACTTGTAGTTGTTCTTGAAATGTTAAACCTTTTAGCCTAGGTCTTCCTTCTGTGTCATTTGAGTAGTAGAGCTCAAAGTTTCCTCCATTACTTAGACATCTTTTACCTGTTCTAATTAAAATTTGAACATTAGTATCTTCTGAATCTCTTCCTTCTTCTCTAGCCTTCTTTAATTGACGCTTTAGTAACTCTTTGTCAAAGTAAATCCCTGGAAATTCCCGATGAAGTGCTACTTCCACTGATGTTAAGGGAGTGTCAGCAATTCCAAGGTACTTTAACATTCTTAATTCAGCTGGTTTTAAGTCTGGCTGAAACTTTCTTTCATTTTTGTTTGCTTCTACTTCATGTCCTCAGTGATCTAAGCATTTTACTTGGAAAATGTATTTTCCTAATTTGAGATCAAACTTAAAGTTTAACTCAAAAGTACAATTTTTAGAAGACACACATTTTAATTTACATCTACGTAATTTTTTTTTACTAAATCCAAAGATTCTTTTATTTTCTTCTTCCGAAAAGTTGTGGGATGACTGTTTTTTAACTCTAAATCGGTTAGCACTTACGTTCTTCACAATTTCCAACATCTTTTCTGGTGTAGAACCTCTGTAACTGATCCAACTGTCGTTTGTTTCGCTTTGGTTTCCTTTTTGGAGGTCTAATTCCTCTTTCGTAGGAGCAAAAAGGAGTGTTTCCATACTTGTATTTTTTTGCTTGTTGTTTTCACAAAATTTGGGCTCAGAGAATTGGAAATTGAAGTTCTGCTATTAAGCTTCCGTTAACCTTTATGAAACTCCACCAGAAAACATTACCGCTACACCCTGTCCTAATTGCTTAAACCCCCTTTACAATCCCTGACGGAAGAGTGGTGCAAATTACGCTGGCGTATAAAAATCGGGTTCCTTAAATAGTTCTTTTCGTCAAAAAACTGGGCAAGGAATAAATGTAGTAATGCAAAATTGTGTTAATGACAAGGATGGAATTGTGACACCTCCTAAATCGGACCAGAAAGAAACAGTCGGACTAATGAAGGGTGTTCCGTCCGCCCCCTGGAGGGGTCCGAAATAGAAATCTTCGGAGAAAAGCGCATTGCTTTACTGGACATAGATGCCCATATGAATGCAGTCAGTGTAAAATATTTCAACCAGCATTTCAAGAGTGTTTAGAACCTACAGGAATATAACTCCACAGCCCAGAACGTTGACGGAAGTGTACTTAAATTGTATGGAAAAATCAGTATTCCTATTGTCGTTGCAGGGTACGCAAAAGTGGTTGAATTTAAAATTTTAGACAGATTACAGGTTGACATCATTCTAGGTATGGGGGCTGCAAGAAATACAGTTATTGACTTGGAACAAAATATTTGGTCTATAGGCAGTGGTATTGAAATTCCGTTAGTTGAGATCTCTTCTGAGAACCAAAACCTTAACCTGGTATCGCAATTACAACCTCCTACCGTTACACAAACTTTACTTTATATAAATGAATATGCGGAAAATACTTTATATCAATGGAATAAGCTGAAACACGACAACAACAACGAGGTTGACATAAATAAAATTTTTGAAGAATTAGAAGCAGATGTTCAACAAAGAATTTAAAAGGCTAAAGATCTAACTCCAGTGAAAGAAATAAACAGACAAGCTTCACTGATCAAATCAATTGTTAAAGAACATTCAAGACTTTTCAGAGTTCAAAGGTGGAGCCTTGAAGCTGAAACCTTTAGAAATTATTTTGAATCAAGATCCAAGTTTAATTAATGAAAAGATTTCGAAGGCCAAGCCACTCAATGTTAAGGAAATGCAAATCATAAAAGATTGGATTGATAAAGGTTCGAAAGAAGGATATTTAGAGCCTTCCCAATCTCAATTCAGAAGTAGTATCTTTCCAGTTGCTAAACCCTCAACTATCAATAAAGATGAATCAGAAAAGAAAAATTGGAGAATTGTCACTCCATTTTTCAACGTCAATAAGTACTTGAATGTTAGTGGACAAGGTCTTCCCTCCCTCAATGATATTAAAGGAGCGTTGGCTAGTTCTAAACTATACTCAACTTTGGATTTAAGATGTTGTGAATAAATTGGTATATTTGAGCTGAACTGAAACGGTGACTCGGGATTAGCAAAGTGCTCATTCCTGTGAGTACCTTATTATTTGAGATATATTGGAGTAATGTCATATTGTGTAAAATTAGGGACGTAAAAGGAATCTTGGAAGATACGAACCGTCGTACGAATTAAGAACTAAGAACCTGTGAAAAAGTGTAACTGAACTGAACTAAGGTTTCCCTTATTGCATACCGAAGAATAAGATGTCTTTATGAAAATTTTACCAGATATTAGTAATAACCGAATATTGATCAATATTCCCTTGGATTACAATAATGTCGGGAAACACAGAGAATACTAATGGAGCTGAAAATACAGGAACTGGAGCTCGATCTGATAGTGGACGAAATAGAACATTGAACTCGAGCCAAATTAATACTTTGCTCACGGATCTTGGTAATGTGCTGCGGGAGGTAAGCCGCAATAACCGGCGAGATGAAGAGTGCTGCATGGACTTCGAAATTGATAAGTTAACCGAGCTTTCGAAGCAGAGTTGCGAACTCTTTATTTCGCAGTATAAAAGATTAAATGAGACACAACGAAAGAGGGTGAACCTGAACGTGAAGATGGATATGATGCTGTTTAAACACCTGAAACGATTGAACGTGACTAAGTCTAATAATGTGCTGATTAAACATTTACAGGAGATAGTGGACGAAGAGAAAATGAAGGACCTAAAAGCTCCTGACTAGGTTATATTGAATAATGTTAGGTTCAACTTGGGAATTTTAGAAGAAAATGCTGTTAAAGCTATGTTTAGTGAAATCAGGGATATTCTTGAATTGTTACCAGAGGAAAGTGCGCGTTCAAAGAAGAAAATATGTTCATCTATTTTTAGGTTACTACCCAGTTATATTTAGGTGCGACAAGATATGCTGACGATTAAACCCTCACTCTGCAATCTGGACCTAAAGAATTTGGAAAGATATATTATAAGCTGCATACCACCGTACTATGTAAGGTAGAAGATGTGTAAAGGTAGTCCGTATGAAAATGAAATAAAGCACAGGATAAGTGGAAGTCGATTTATAAAAAAGGAAGTGAAAAGGATTGAAATATCGGAGCCTCAGGATAAGATAGGATGTTTCAATATGAAGCAAGCTGATAATTGGGGATTGAATGGAAGTAGTGAGAGTTTAGACCCGCGCCCATTCTGCCATAGATATGGTCACAAGGAAGACAACTGCTATGCGAAAAGAGACCTTGTGGCTGGAGGGAAACAAAATCCTAGACCATTTATTAGGCCGCCGGATAATGTAATGGTGGAGCGGTTCAAGAGGTACAAGGAAAGGCTACAATTGAAAGCGCAGAGAAAGTGTTTGGATAAAGGACGTAAGATGCAGCAGGTGGAAAATGATGAGGAAGAAAAGAACTCTGAGGTACAAGAAAAGGAGGAACCTGAGGCATTAATATTACCTTTTGAGAATGTTCAAAGTGATGAAGTTGGAAGTCTAACAATGATAGCAAGAGAGGAGATGGGAGGATATGAGCAAGACTTATCAATGGCAAGCATAGATATATTTCTGGGGAGTAAGGCGGATGAGAAAACGTATGATGTAGTAGTGGAAAAGGATGGCCAGCAGTTTGTAGTATGTAGTTGTCTGGACTCTGGTGCGGATACATCTGCCGCAGCAAGGGGCAGATTTGAGGGATATTGTAGTCGCTTAAGAGAATTAAGAGAACCTATTAGAGTTAGAGTCGCAAACGGGGTCAAGCATTGGGTGACGCATTCAGGGGTAATGAGGATGAACATACGTTTGGGTGAAAGGAAGGAATATGATTTTGGGGAGGTAGAAGTTTTATTGGTGAATGAGGTGGAAGGATGGACAAATTTACTTTTAGGAGATGATCTTTTAGGGAAACATGGGCTGAGTCCACTTCAAGTATTGAGGAAACGAGCCAAAGAATGTACGTCGACAGAGATGAAGGTAGCTAATGAGGTTATGATGGATTGGTTTGTAAAGAAGGTGTTAAGAAGAAAGAAGAAGGGGATAAAAGTAAAAGAGGTTAGTGTCAAAGGGGTTGGAATTGTTGGGGGGAAGAAGACGCCTATAATATTTAAAGTGTATGAGGATGAAATATTAAAGGATGAATATGGCATAGGAGAAAACTTGGAAGTGTCGATTGAAGAAGATAATTTGAGGCTAAAGAAAATAATAAATGAGAAGTTGGTGGATATAATGAAGGAGAATATAGTTTCAGCAAAGGGCCTAAATTATCTAAGAGAGATACTTATGAACAACGCTCAAGTATTTGGAGATGACAAGAGTCCAACTCAAATATCAAAGTTATAGCCTATTGAATGTAGTGTGAAGAATGAAGATGAAGTGGGCGTGTGTACGTCGAGGCCGATGGGACCGGAAAAGGAAGATTTTCTTAGGAACAGGATCAAGCAGATGTTGAGAGCTGGAATAATCAAGCCGAATAGGAACCAGACGATATCTATGCAGTCTTTAATTGTACCTAAAGCAGGACCAAAGAAGTACCGATTTGTCGTTGATTTCCGGCCGCTGAATTATTACACCAGGAAAGTAGATTCTACGCTACCAGATATTAATAATCAGCTGTCTAAGGTTAAAGGGATGAGATATTTTGGTCAGCACGATTTATTGAGTGGCTTTGACTAATTGCCAACGCAAGAGGATTCGCAGCGATTTTTTACATTCTGCACGCCGTGGGGTTTATGCTACAGCTTCAAAGGAGCACCACAAGGTTGGTGTAATACACCAGCACTGTTTTCGGAAAGAAAAATAAGAGAGGTGTGGAACCGGAGGGGTTATTTTGTAGAAATGTTTTGCAATGGATAGATGACACTATATTGCTGGGAGCAACGCTTAAAGAATTCTGCCTGGTTACGAAGAAGTTTTTGAAGCAGCTAACACAGAAGCGATTGTGGTTGAATATAACTAATTGTGATTTTTTTTTAAAAGATGCTGTTTTATGTGGACATTTATTGACGGAGGAGGGTCACAGGCTGGATAAGAAATGCGTTGTTGATCTTTTAGGCAGGAGAAAACCAAAATATGTACATGAGCTGCCACAGCTTATCTTCATTCGAAATTGGATCGCAGGAATATTACCATATTTTGCTCGATTGAGGTTCATACTTACGGAAAAATATTCCATAGTTGGAAAGATAAAAGCATTGGAAAGAAGGAAGGAGATCATTGTTTGGACAGAAGAAAGGAATTTAGCTTATAGGGAGCGGGTAGAAAAACTAGAAGAATCATTCACAGCGACACTAGGGTATTTTGATGCGAAGTTGGGTGTCATTTTGTTTGTGGACGCTTCAAAGAAGCATTGGGTGTATTTTATATGTCAGGCAGAGGAAGAAATTGACGTGAAGCAAATCTTAGCAACGCAGTTTAAAGTCATAGCGATGTCTAGTGGTACTTTTGTAGGCTCAACGCTGGATTGGTATATTTCTTCGAAGGAGTTGTTTCCAGTGATTGCAGCATCTCGAAAGTATGATTATTATCTAAAAGGCAACTCAGCCAGGAAAATTCTATTCACGGATCATCGCAATTTAGTATATATTTTGAACCCTAGCCTGTGTAGAAAAAAGGTTTATTCTGAAAGGTTGTCTCACTGGAGTGTAGTTTTCCAAGATTTACAGCTGGAGGTTCACCATAACGACGGAGACTGTAATGTAGCAACTGACGCGTTAAGTAGATGGCTGAACCCAGAAAGCAACCGGGATGAAGAGGAGCTATTGACTACGTATTCGTTGGAGATGTCGATGGAGGAAGTTACAGGCATAGATGATTTTTGGAGGAAAATGGACGAGATGCATTTAATTTGGAGGAGTCCGAACTGCGCGGAGTCGTGGCCCAAGATGAATGAGGGTTATTTGCTAGGGCTACAAAGAAGAGATCTGGGTGAGAGAATAGATGAGTTGCAAAAGCGAGAAGGAAAGTTGATTGTAACTGCGTCAATAATACCTTCACTGTTGATGCACACACACTTGCCCTTTAATCATGGAGCTGCTGTATTGGAGAAGAAAGTAATTGTGAAAGAATACACGCCTTTGGATGATGAGGTGGCTAGTCTTCTCATGGAGGGGTGGAAGAGATTTAGAAGACAATGCGTTCATTGTTAGCGACCTGCAAAAACAATGAGAAGACCGTTCAATGTGACAAGCTTAGGGAAAAGGTGTACAGAGTTCATATTGAGTGACTTTTTGTATCTCAGCAAAAGAGAAGGATATATTTTGACGTTAATTGTTTCATTGTCGAGATTGACGATGTTGCATAGATGCAAGAAGGTCAAAGCGAGCGAAGTAGTTAAAGCTTTATGGATCTTTCATGCTCATTACGAACTAGCTGATGATTTTGTGCTGATTTCGGATAAAGGGTCTCATTTTCTGAACCAGGTGGTGACTGAGTTCGTCAAGGAAAGCGGAGGTTCACAACGTTTTTCATGCGCGTACGCTCCGTTCACGAATGGTGCGACTGAAGTGCAGAACAGACAGATTTTAAAACACTTTAGGACGTTTATATCGGAGTTGGCGCTGACTGCAGAGAATTGGCCGATACTTTTGGATAAAGTGCAATATTTTTTAAACTCTGTGCCAATGAGATCTAGAGGAAACTTATCACCATTTCAAATATTTTCAGGAAAGATGCCGTGTAAGGATGTATTAGGAAGAACAGGAGTTTTAGATTTGACTGAAAAGCAGGAGAAGACCTTAGAAGAGTCGACGAAAGAAGTTCAAAAAGATATTTTAGCATACCAGGAGAAAGCGTTTGAATTTGCACAACGAGCGAGGGAGTATCAGAATGCATTATATAACAAGAGATTTAAACTTACCCCGTTGTGTTTCAGTGAAGGAGAATTCGTGTTAGTTAGTAAAGCTATTAAACACGAAAAGTTGAAGCCGCAGTGGGTTGGACCATATATTGTGAAGAAGCAACTTAGCGAACATCTCTATGAGGTTGCAACAATTACGGGGAAAACAATGGAGGTGCATTCTTCTCGTATTATTTTCTTTCCTCCAAGTGAGTTCCTTCCTAACCCTGGAACGAAGATAACATTTTTGAACGACAGCAGAAAGTTGGAAGTGAAACGATTCAGAGGTATAAAAGAAGAAGCAGGAGGTTTTTTATTAAAAGTGGAATGGGGAGGCTTTAGTAATGAAAGGGATTGGACCTGCGAACCACTTAACATCATGTTCGAAGACTTACCTAAACTAGTGATGAAATATTTAGCGGAGGAAAATACTAGGGAGATGAACGAGGCCAAGAGGTATTTGAAAGTTGCATATCCTAATGGATGGAAGTGGGAAGCCGTGAATATTGCAAGATTTCAAGTGAAAGGAATGGAAGCTACGCGAGTTACATGTGATTTAGATGGGAAGTGGGTAGAACTTGGTTGGACTATACATCAAGCATTATTGTTAAAGAATTTGGCGATGCATTTTGGTTTTGCTAATTATGACGAGATTTTAGAATATATGCCGGGGCGTAATCGTCAACAAACATATAATAAGCTTCAGACATGGGTAAATGTTCAAGCTATTGGAGACTACACCAATCTCCGGTTAGATTTAGAGGTTGTTAGAAGGAGGAATATTAGATGTTTGGGAGAGGAATATAAGGTAGAAAGAAAGATAAGGAGTGTCTCTGAATTGATGTCACAAAAGTAGTGGAGAAGATGGAAATTTGCCGGAATGCATGAGAAGTTGAGCAAAAGAGAATATTTGAAGATACCAGTGGTGGTTCATGATTGGAATAATTTGGATCATATGAAAGTGAGACTGAAGATGGTAGTAAAAATGTTGAAAGGAGAAAAGGAGATGTGTAAAATATACCCTGAGTTGAATGATGATCTTGCTGTAGAATTGGAAATGTTGAGAACACGGGTTTCGGATTTGATGAAGCAGAAGAGGGACTATATATTTCGAGGTTTACAGCAATGGGGATTGAAGTATATAGATCATGTGCTGTGGGTTAAAACTACGTGTAATGGTAAGGTGCGTTTTACTTTGGGAAACATGACGTTGAAATGTGTGGAAGAATTATTGATCTGTAGGAAAGGTGAATTGCCAGTAAATTTGGAGAAGCGTAACTTCGGCAAAGAAATTTTGATGGCTCCTAGCACTGGAAATTGTAGGAAGCCAAAGGAAATATATGAACCGATTGAGGGATGTTTTATTACTAAGACGCGATATTTGAATCTGTTTTGTAGGAAAAATAATCTGAGAAAAGGATGGATATCTGTTGGAGATGAGTTGTAATGTATTTGAGAGTAAGAAAATGTAATGTTATGATATATGAAATGAAAGTTGACTTGAAATATTTGGAACTTTGAGAAAGATTCGTTTTGAATTTGGAACTTTAAGAAAACTTGTTTTGAACTTGGAACTTTAAGAAGACTTGTTTTGAACTTGGAACTTTAAGAAGACTTGTTTTGAACTTGGAACTTTAAGAGAATTTGTTGTGAACTTCGAATTTTGGATTATTTGTTTTGAACTTGGAACTGAAGGAATTATGTTGATTTTGAGCTTGAAAGCTTGTATTGAACCTAGATATTTGTATTGAAGTTGAATATTCTATGTTGATCTGAATGATTGAGAATTTATGTTGAACTTGGAGCTTAAAGATTTGTGTTGAATTTAGATTTCATTGGAAATAGTAAGAAACTGAAACTTGGGAGCTTGTATTGAGTAAGCCAATTAGGAATTTATGGTGAATTGGAAATTTGGAAAATGCGAGATTTGGAGTTAAGAGTGTTTGAGATTAGAAATTACTGTTGAATTGGGAAGTAAAGATTTGGAGTTGGATTCAGTTGTAATAAAAGTGTTAGTGGTGAAGTTGGAGATAATAAGAATGATATGAAAATTGAGATAAGAGTGAGAAATGAGACTTTGCTAATGGGGCAATGTTTTGTATAAATTGGTATATTTGAGCTGAATTGAAATAGTGACTCGGGATTAGCAAAGTGCTCATTCCTGTGGGTACCTTAATATTTGAGATATATTGGAGTAATGTCATATTGTGTAAAATTAGGGACGTAAAAGGAATCTTGGAAGATACGAACCGTTATACGAATTAAGAACTGAGAACTTGTGAAAAAGTGTAACTGAACTGAACTAAGGTTTCTCTTATTGCATACCCAAGAATAAGACGTATTTATAAAAATTTTACCAGATATTAGTAATAACCGAATAAAGAGAATCGTTCTTTCATATGCCGATAGCAAAGAAGTCTAGAGAAATACTAGCTTTTGGCAGTTAAGGGACACCCCCTTTACAATACACCGCTTTACCAATGGTTTTAAGTATTTCTACTGGACCGTTACAGAGAACACTAGTGGAACTATTGATGAAGAAATATATGCAGTCGTGCATTTTTTATTGCGATGATATTCTCGTTTTTACTAACTCTTATAATGAAGAGAAGCATATGGAGAGATTAAACACAGTTTTAGAAAAGTTGAACTCTGCAGATGCACGTTTGAAAGTATCCAAGTTTCAAATTTGTAAAAAGAAAGTAAAATTCCTTGGAATGTCGCTGAGTGCTGAAGGTTGGAATATTGAGCGAAAATTTACGAAGGCAATTTCCAAAGCACCACGCCCAGAAAGTAGGAAGTTTTTGAAAGGTTTTCTAGGATTAGCAAATTGGCAACGAACTTTTATACGCAACTCTAGTCAGGAAGTTTATCCACTTCAAAAACTACTCAAAAAAGAGTATATGCACGAACTTTTTACAAGACTATGGGAACAAGTACAAGAAACAGCTTTCATTAGAATAAAAAATTTATTAGTAGAAGCAAAAGGGCTTTTACATCCAGATTTCAATAAACATTTCTATATTATGACTGACAGTAGTGACTACACAATTGGTCACGTGTTATTTCAAAATGGTGGAAAAGGACAAGTTAAAGTACTGGGTTACTTTTCTAAAACCCTCAATCCCACGCAACAGAAATACAGTATTGTTGAGAAAGAAGCCTTAGGAGTGATAAGAAGTCTTGAATTCTTTAGACCTATTATCTTTGGTCTCAAAATTACCGTATTTACGGATCAAAAGGCATTAGTGAGTCTTCTTTTCAAAGATTCTCCAACAAAATATGCACGTTATAGAGAAATTTTAGGAGCTTATGATGTTACGTTGAAATATATAGAAGGTGAGAAAAATAAAAGCGATTGGCTTAGCCGCTTCTCCACAGGCTTGAAAATACAAATGGAAGTCAAAGAGAAGAGTGCTCCGAAGGACTGGTCCGAGGCAGTGTTTGGCTCGGAATCCTTCGTTATTAACGTCCTAAAGGATACAGATATTCAGCAAGAAAATACAGTTCACCAAGATATGTTTTACGAAGAAGCTGTTAAGTCCATTGAAGAAAAAGTCCCATCTTTCAAAGTAGACAACAGAAAATACTCCACAGCTGACTTTACCTTCGAGAATAGGATCCTGAAATATTTAGGGCGTACTTATGTTCGCATTGCTGTCAGGAAAACTTTAGTTGAAAACTTTCACAACGAAGCAAAAGGTACGGCTCGCCAAGGAATTTAAAACAC
Source organism: Labyrinthula sp. Ha (assembly GCA_015227615.1). Classification (NCBI taxonomy): domain Eukaryota; class Bigyra; order Labyrinthulida; family Labyrinthulaceae; genus Labyrinthula; species Labyrinthula sp. Ha. The sequence goes on along the minus strand of JAALGZ010000026.1, from coordinate 476,797 downwards.
GATTTATATCCTTAAAAAGTTCTATTTCTGGCCAAAGATGGGCAGATTTATTGCCAATATAGTTAGCAGCTGCAATATCTGTAAAATTGGAAAAAACTTAAAACTGAGAATCACTCCTTCAAGCATCAAGAAACAAGAAGTCTTACCCTTTGAATTCATACATCTAGATTTATACGGATTTGGAATGCTGGAAGTACATAACTTATTTAAAGGAGCTATGGTCATCGTAGATTCTGCAACAGGTTTTACTATGTATATTCCCATGAAGAGCAAAAGCACCAGTGAATTTATTGACGTTTTGACGAACAGATGGTTTGTTACCTTTGGATTTCCCAGCATGTTAAGGTTAGATCAAGAAAAGTGTTTGATGAGTCACGAATTCAAAGACTTCATTGAAAGAAATAATATCAAACACAAAGTAAGTGGATTATACGACCATGCACAAAATGGTGTCGCTGAAAGAGCCTTGAAATATTTAGGTGAACAATTGAAGATCATGAAGTTAGTAAAAAAGGAAAAGAAGTTTAACTGGCCCAAGTTACTGAATTTTGTTACAACGAAGAAGAATGCGGCTTACAGCAAAGCGAGTGGTGACACTCCTTACCACGCTGTATTTGGAGTGGACTGGAAGTATGAGCTGGGACTAAAAGAGAACATCTTAAACAACGAAGAAAAACGACTAGCAGAAAAGTTAAAAGAAAAGAAGCTGGACGATAGAAGAGTAGCTGTAGATGTGGCATGGAAGGAAAGAGAGAATATGATGGGGAAATCTATTCTTCCGAGCACCTTAGTTTGGTGGTTGAATCCCACTCTAAGGAAGTTTGACTCGGATGTGACGGTTTGGAGAGTTATTAAAATTGCAGGAAACAATTTATATGAAGTAAAGAGCTTGGAAAATGGGGATGTTGTGAAGATTTCTGGAAGAAACCTGGTGCCTCTAGTTATGTAAGGAGCTGGTGTGGGGCTGTTGTATATCTGGTTTTTTTGCTCCTATATGAAAACTTCGGGAGGATACTGTTGGTATTGAATATAAGTTCACGATGGTTATTAGTTACCTTGGTTTTATGAATACCTTTGCAAACCAAATTGCATAAGTGTAGAATAAGAACAAGAAGAGTTATCTTTAAGTTCTGATAAGTTCCTTCTGAAAGCTTTTCTACATTCCCTTTGACTACATATTCTCCTCCGACTTTCAAACACAACACTTACAAAAGGGAAAAGCTTGAATTGGAAAATGTGTTTCAAGTTCTTGCAAATCAAGAAAAAGTAATTAGACCTTACCTTAGAGTTGAATTTACAGTAAAGAATCCTACTCACAGTTGTGTTAGTTCAATGAAGAAAATGGCGCAGCGTTTCATTGAAGCTGGAAGATTTAGCTTGTTTGAAATGGATCTTGAAAAGACAGCAGAGCTTTACAAATCTCTTCTTCAAATTGGAATTGGGTTTCAGTTTTGTAGGAAAATATCTGTGTTACGCCACAATTACATTCTTTTCATGCGTACAGGTCTTGGTTTAGCCAATAACAGATTTGCATCAATGGAACGTGTTAAAAGTTTCTTGATGAATTACCTTGACACTGCAGCTGATGGGTCGCTACATTTACATGTTGATTCTGATGAAGATAACAGAAGACCTCAAGACATTAGACGTTCAGTTGAATCAAGTGCTGTAGTTGAAGAAAATGTTGTGGTGAACACAGTTAACGTTGACCTGAGATTACAGAACACAGACATCATGGATTTTCTGAGTGATCGTTTTGAACCTAATTACGGATAGGGACTCGACACAAAAAAGAATTGTTCTGCACAGTCTAACTTACGAAAGAATTTGGGGTAGCATTGGCAGAGAGGAAGACGACCAGTGGCTTAATGATTCTACTGCAGCAATGAATTACTTGATGGATTTCTGGCTTGATCCTACGAAGAAGGTTAATGCGATTGGTTCAGAACTTCATGTGGACAATCATTTTGTGTTGATTGCAGTTCACTAAACTGGATCTCGTGGAAAGCGTCTTACAATCTACGACTCTATGGGAGGTAGAGAAGAATTCAACGAGCTTGCAGTGAACATTGGAAAACTTCGCAACGCCTACTAGTTGTGTAGGAAGCTGGTCTTGATTCTGGATGGAATTAGTGTTAGGGTATGTCAGTTCCTTAAGGTTAAAATATATTTCACCAGTATAAATTACAGTAAAATTAATTTCTTTTTCTTTCTTCTTAACTTTTCCTTTCCTTAAATGTTAATGTATTGCGTTCTTGATTCACCTTAAACACCTAAAACACACTGCTGGAACGCCCAGGCTTTATGCATCATTAAGCTAACGGAGAGCCTATATTTTTACCGCAACGTTTCAGTAGGATCTGTTTTTCTATGACTAATGATATGTTCGAGTGACATCTTACTTACAAATCAACCTGCAGATAGCACGAACGCTTGAAATTGACCTCCAAAATCTAAATTAGTATTTTCCTTATTCTTTGATTCAATCCTCCTACCTAAAACTAGATGCGCTAAGTTGATTAACTCAACTGATTCACTGGAATTATTTTTTACAACTAGAGAAGTCAAAGCTTCTCTCAGTGAATCAATTGATTTAAAATTCTTCTTCGATGAAATGGAAACGACTGAAACATCAAATGCAGTTTTCCCCTGAGGTGATGTGACCAAAGGATCAGCCCGTCTTTCATGATTTTCATTGAAGAGTTCTAAGACAACTGTAGATCCGGTCCCTCTAAAAAAGTCAGCTAGAATTTACTTATTGCTCTCATGACGAGAAACTTTCATTTGCGAGAAACAAGAGCATTGCTCAAAATGTGTAATCCTTTCTCTCGAGCAATCATTTCTACATGTTGGAGTTAAAAGCAATCTTGAACACAGAGTTGCACAGAAATCAGCGTTAAAAATTGTAGTTTTGGTTTCTACAGGTAATGAATGCAACCATTTTGATACAACTTCGGTACAATTTTCAGTAAAACAGTTTTTTGAATTCATTCAAAGTTTGGAATGCATTAGCAATCATTTCTTTGTAAGAGTTTTTCAGTCTATCAGACTGCTTAACTACCCCAAAATCAGAAAGAAAATTCTCACATTCCATTTGTCACTCAGAAAGGTGTTGACTGGCATTAAATCCGTGTTTAGAGACTAAAGTTGGAGACATTAGCCCTAGAACACCGTTCATGATTGGTAAATGTAACAGATTAGCACTAAAGGATGTAAAGGAGAACTTTGATGTAAAGTAATCAATGAAAGAGAAAATTGAAGTGTATAGTGTTTAACCTTGCGCGAGTTGATTGATGTTGTGTGTAGAAAAAAAAATAGTTGATGAAGGACACATGGCCGTAGAAGGTAAAAGGCATCTTGATGATGTAAGAGTTTTAACCTCTCTAATTTAGAATTAAATTCATCTAAATGTTTCTTAAAAAAGGTTTCATTAGTAGCTAATGTTGAACCAAGAAAGTCATTTTCATTAGGATTAGGAAAAATTTTTGTTTTTTTCAGGAGAAAGTTTAAGATGTGATGAGTATTGAAAGGATTCAAAAACTTCTTCTACTTTTTTGATTAGATCAGACTCTTAAAACTTTATTGAAACAATTACTAATTCATCTAAGTAAGTAAAAATTTCTTCTTTTGAAAGAGTTTGTTAAAGCCTCAAAATTATTTCACTAAGGGAAATGGAGAAAACTAATAGGCCTAGTGGATCACCTTGTCTGACACCTGAACTAGATTGAAGAAAAGATCCGTCATTTAGAAACAATTTTCCAGCTGAACCATAGCTCCAGTTGAATGTTCTGCTCAATCTAGGACATCTTTTCTTCACTTGCTGAATTAAGAAATTTCGAGAAACTGAATTGAAAGCATTCTTGATGTCAGATGAGAAAATCTTAAATCCTTCTGAAATTCATTTTCGAGCATGATGTATCAAAGGTTTGACACCTCCAAGTGAACCACTGCCTAGTTGGTTAAAAGTAAGGGATTTGGCAACATGTGCAAGGTCCCTTTCAGTATAATGCCGTAAAAAATCTCCACAATTACAATGGGACGTAGACCACCAGATGGTTTCTTCAAGACAATTAATTTTGGAGAGGTTAAGGCTCCTTTGAAACATTGAGGACTAGTACTGATGTCAATCAGTAGATTTTGAAAATTTTTTTTGAAAGATTCTAAATGGTTAACTAAATTGAGTAAGTTCCCATCAAAACCTGAAACTCCACCACCAGTGTCAGAGGAAAAGTGATTTAAAACTGTTTTGACAAAGCTTAATGAAAAGTTAAGGTTACAAATTAGCAAATTTTCCCACTGAGTAAGGTACTCAAAAGGATGTTTTCTAATCAACTCCTGCTTGATGTCTGTAGTGATTCTAAGTTGAACTGCGGATCCATCAATGAAAAAAATTCTAGAAGCCTTCTTAATTTTTTTTAGTTTCAGTAAGTGTTGAATTTTTGTTTAAGAATCAAATTGTTTTGCAGAGAATTCTACATTAAAGGCAGAGCGTAGTACTGAAGCATCTAATTTGTGTGGAAAATCTGTAGAGAATTTTCGTAAAGTGCCAAGATTGTTCTTAGTAATGATTGATTTAAATGCTAATTTTGGTAAGCAAAGTAATCTGAAAAGTTTTACTGGAGAAGGGCTTTGATTGTAAGAGTTACAGAGCGAGTTGACGCTTTTCTAAAATAATTTAGATTCTGAAATGCTTAGAGATAATTCTTTCGTAGGTAACTGTGTTAAGAATTCAAAGGCATCATTAAGATCGGTAGAGATTTGGGCTTCATTTTGCAAAACAGTGGGTAAATGATCAAACCCCTTAATTGTCAAAGTTGACTCTAAAATTTCACTTTGTAACGAGTGACGATGATAGTCAAAATCTTGTATAACAGATTCAAAACTTTGGTTTGAGTTACAAAAAAGAAAAGATTCTTCTAATCCACAGCCAGGAGCATATTGGGGACGTAAGAAATTTTCTGGTGTTTCTAAAGGGCTACGCTTCTCGGTAGTTGACGCTTGGTTGCGGTAGCTAGCATGATGAGCCAAACTTTTAACAGCGCGATTGCATTGACATCTTGAAAAAATAAATTGAAGTAAGAGCTCGTCATTGAAATCACCTTGATATTTTTTGAGTAAATGTTTTCTCAGACTCTTGCAATTATTTCTGCAAATTGGACAACAAGGAAAAGTCACGGAGAATCCAAAAACAAATAGCTTAGAGTCTTATTTTCCAGAAAAAAATCTTGGAATGCAAATGCAGATTTTATTTTATTTTATCGAGAGCAAAGATAGAAAAATATACCCAGTCGGAGTATTACATAGAGAGATTTAACAGTAAGTACATCAAAATTCTATTATATTTGCTTTGGGAAGAATACTTCGGTATCGGTAATAATCACGAATAGCATATCTAAGATTTTGTTATCTATTAAGCTACGTTCCTGTCGGTGTTCAGAGCACTTGAATAAAGGGAATTTAGGAATGGAGTTAACATATAAACGAAAAAGCAACAAATATAATTAATATGACCTTAATAAAAAGAAAAAAAAAATGTTATCTACTAAGAATTATGTTAAAATTGTCTAAATAGTGCCGAAGCCTTAATAAGACTCAGATAACACCTTGAAGGGTTTAACTAGATAACTGTGGAAAATTTCCCATGTAAACTTGGAGCCAACATGTAGAATTATAACATATTGATCTTTTCAAAAGAAAAATGGAACAACATACAGAGAGAATCTATGAGACCATTTCAACCTGCCACTTTGTTAATGTCTACTAAAAATCTGTTAATATTACGGTTAAGTAAAGCTTAAAAGTGAAAAGCCCAGTGGTATATATTTCAGAATAATAGCATTTCTTATGTTACAAAAAACATAGAGGTTATTTTACTGTCATCGTAGTAAAAAAAGATTAAGATTTGCGGTATTCAAGTTGCAGGGCTACTTCTAAGACAAGACAAATTCAATCATTTTATTCAAAGTTGCAACGAGTATTGTTTAGTAGTTAGTTTAGAAACATTTCGGAAGAGGTATATAATAATAGTAGAAACGATTATGTATCTCAAATAGTAAATTTATTGTAAACTATATCTTAAATCATTTATCATAAAGAAAAAACTTTTCAGAGGTAAAAGATTTGATCCCTAAATGCGTACTCGTTATGAATAGCTGTAATGTTTCGTGTTTGAATCAAAAAAGGGAGCCCACCAAGAATAAGTGCTTAAATTAAAAAAACCAGAATGATTTCAAGGCTTCATGAAAATATTCGTCTCTTCTCCCTTCAATATTCCATAAAATTCCCTTCCTTGTAGAGCCTATCAGTGTGATGTTTGCATTTAACTGTAATTCCAGGTTAGCTATTCTATTGTGTCAAAAACAAGAAGTTTAAGGATATCAGTTTATGGATAGAAGCTTGGTTAAACGTAATGGGTATTTTCCTGTTTTCTTGCGTATGGTAATATATTTTACTCTGTTTGTATCAAAAGAAACATGAATTTCGCTGAAGTATATAATACTCTTACAAACCACATGATGGCATTACCCTGGAGTACGTATATAGAATATTCAAGTAACAACTAGTCCGGAATTAAGTAAGCCAAACAAAAGACTGGAAGCAATAACCACAGACCAGGAATATATCAAGCGCAAGAATTTATGTTTTCACTGTTATTAATTAGTTAGAAAGCATAAACTAGGATGAAACCTTTTAGATTCCTGGAAGGAAACTGAAATAAACCTTGAAATGAAGCACTCTTCTTCAATACCTCAGCAAACACCAAGAATACAGGTAAAAAATATTGAAGGTGATTGTTCATAATCTGGACTTTAAAGGTTTTCATTTTATCCTAAAAAAACACTTTACTAATATCTAATTGTGCAAACTTTCGACATGGCTCTTCTTAAGAACAATTCCATTGAACATTGATAAAGCTTTCTAATAGCTGAAAAAAATCAAAAAAGTTTCAGAAGGAGAAAGTACAAATTTTATTTTACTTAACCTTAGATAAAGCATATGTTTCTTGAAGCTATTTATCTTGAGTAAAATTACTTGAAGTAATAAGAAAGCCATTTGAAAGGGTTGGTTCATTCCTTGAAAAAAATGGTTATATGGTTTCAAAGCTATAGCAAATACACAAAAATATATTTTATTTGAAGAGTTACTATTTAATTGACATGTAGTTTGGAATTGTTTTTCGAAAAACTATGTGTTGAGAAAACTTGTTTGAAGGAGAATTTACATTACTATTCGATATCGATTTTTAAAGCAGCAAAAACTGATCCTATATTTTTTTCCAATGAAGCTTCTTTTATTAATATAAAAATACAATATTAATATAAGAAGTGACAAGTATAAACATCCACTTTCCCTGCTTTTTGAATACTCTGTTTATTCTAGAAAGGAATTTCGAAAATGGAAATCGATTTCAAAGCAAAACAGAAGAAAACCAAATAAAATGATATATCGATTCAATAAAAAATATGTGTATTAAATTTAATATTTTTATCATTTACTTTTTTCAAACTTGTGATATAAGACTTCTATTTAACCGTTTAGTCTACGATATTCTTCTCTATAATATGTTGTGACATCAATATTGCATTACTGTAGATTACTTGAAAACAATGTTAAGAAAACTGCGCCAAAACTTTCTGAAAAAACGAACGAATGATTCTGTGAATTTCACAGCGGAAGAAGCAAAATTAATGGCTACGTTGTTGTTAACGTATATCTATCCTGATACGGACAAGCTTTCAATTATGCGGGCTAGCTTAAAAGCTGGGGAAGCCCCAATTTCTGATGATACTTGGATAAATTTAGATAGCGTCTCGTTTTCAAAATTATCTCTTGAAAATATTGAAATGTTGAGTAAAACAGATATTAATGTTCTGAAAGTTTTGGTTTCTAATATTAGTTTGAGAGATTTAAGAATCCAATCAGTTAAAATTACTGAAGAACTTATGAAAGAACTATTTTTGTCAATACGAAATTTGGAAAAAGAAATAGCTGTAAATCTTTTGAAACTTCAAGATGGAAAAAATAATAAATACTTATTTAAAAACTTTCAAAAATATGTGAAAATTAAAGAACTTAAAATGAAAAAAGTTGAGTTTGAAACTGGTTTTTTCTATATTCGACAGTTCTTTGATAAGAAAGAACAGTTTTTGAAAAAACTGGATGCAGATTTTAATAATATTTTATTTCCAATGTTTAAATCACTGAAATTTTCAACTTATAAACTAAGCTTAACTGAATTAAATCTTGTTTATGAAAAACCAAATTGTGAATCAATTAAAATATTTTATGCACTGAAAGAATCTAATCTAAGATATAATTTATTAAAATTTTCACTAAATACAAGATATCTTAACGAAGAAAATATAGTTTTTTTGCCACTTCTGAGTAGTTTTATCACAAATAGAAATGAAGATTGTGTTATTGAAATAATTCTACCAAGTCTAAATAATAGTTTTTCTGCTTTACTGTTTATTCACACTGTTTTCTTGGAAAGAAATTATTTAGCAGGTGGAACACAAATTAAAATGCATTCCATACCAGAAAAAGACTTAGTGCGTAAAAGATTTTGGAGATTGAAAGTGCTTGATAGAGTTTTTAAAGGCGCTGAAAATGTAATTATTAAATTTTAAACTTTAATAATAACATTTAATTCTTATTTTGAACCTAAGAGTCTTATTCTTAATTCATTTCTAGAGTTTTTTATTTTAAGTAGCAAGAATTCAATTAAACAACCAAAACTAATTCCAAAAGCTAAACCAAAAAATAAAGAAAATAGAATAGTAGAAATAAAAACAAATATATCTACATTAGTTTCAAACTTGTCTAATTTAATAACTTTTAAAATAGCTGTGAAAACTATTGCAGATACAAAATTTTTAGACATAAGAGATACAAAGGTTGATCCAAAAAGAAGAACAAAACAAACTAAAATAGAAGAAATAATAGAAGAAAGTTGAGAATTTGCACCACTATCTTTATTTACAGCTGTTCGAGAAAAAGATCCAGTTATTGGATATCCACCAAAAATATAAGTTTGAAAATTACAAGCTGCTAATGCTTTTGCTTCACTTCCTTGATCTACATTTTTGTCAACAGATTTTGCAATAGTAATTCCTTCAGCAAATCCAAGAAGAGTCATAATAGATAAATTAATTAAAATATGAAAGAGATCAATAAAGTTGAAACTAAAAAACTTTTGAAGAATATCTAAGTTTGGAATAAAATGTAACGAAGGCAATCCAGCAGGAATATTTCCAATTCTTGGTAAATATTTTTCATTTATATTTGTTAAATAAAATATAAAATCCAAGAAAAAGTTTATAGAGAGAAGTATTAAAGGACCAAGATTTCTAACAGATTTTGGAGTTTTTGCACTTTTTATAAAAAAAAGCAAAAATAAAGCTAGAATTGAAGTAATAGTTATTATTTTAGAAAAATTTTCTCTCATTAATTCTGAAAGTATTTGAATAATTTGTTCAAATAAATTTGATGTTTTTCTTATTCTTAAACCAAATAAATTAGAAAGTTGAGTTGAAGCAATTGTAACACCAGCAGAAAAAACGAAACCTTTAATCACAGTCTTTGAAAGTAATTTATCAAGTTTTGAATAAACATATGTTTTTAAAAATATCATGTGGAGAAAACAAACAAGCAAACAGAAAAATCTCGCAACTTCTGCTTTCTCATCTGCAGAAAGTTCAGAAGAAGATAGATCGAGAGTTTGTTGAGTAAGTAATGACATGACAGCAACTGGTCCAACAATAATAAGAGAAGAACTTCCAAATAAAGGATATAGAAGTTGAATATCGGAGTACAGCCCGTAGATTGGCGGAATTCCTGCGATTGTTGCGTATGAAACAGACTGTGGAATAGCTAAAAGTCCAACAGTTATGCCTGATATTATATTATTTATATTTGATTTAGTAGGTTCATATACGTATTCATCTTCCGAGGGGTTCATGATTCTCAATGGACGCTCTCTTGAATCGAGTGTTTTCGTTGTTCTAAAATTTACAAACTAGTGACTTGGTAATGCCATACTGTGGTAATAATTATATTTTGATTGGCCATATGGCCCAATCAAACAGACAAGAGATTGAATTGAAAAAAGATTTTAGTCGAATAAAGTTTCATCTGAATAAACCATAAAGAAAACACTCTTCCTTCTCAGTTTACTTTTAAAAATGAACCTTTTCAGAAATAAAAAGTTTGGACCACCTGTTGTGATGGGAACTGAAGCTTTGATGAGTCAAAAAGGGCATGGAACAACAGCGAAGGCAGTTCAGCAGAATCTCCGGTGGAAAGTGGACAGAGAAGAAGCGGATAAAATTTGTTGTTTCAACAGGCATTTTGCAGAGGCTGCAGGAACATTCATGACAACTGAATGGCATAAAGATGTCAAGGATAAAGGTCCAATTGAGTACTATGATTCCGTAACAGGAAAATTGTTGTATACTGCACCCATTGGGAGATCGTTTGACGAATTCTTGGAAGAGTCAAAAAAACATGGATGGCCAAGTTTTAGAGATGAAGAGGTAAATTGGGAGTTTGTTAGAGTTTTGGAAGATGGAGAAACTGTAAGTATTGATGGAACGCATTTAGGACATAATTTACCTGACTCAAAGGGAAATAGATATTGTATTAATTTATGCTGCGTTGCTGGATTGCCAGAAGATGGAGTTCAAGCAAACTCTACCTCTGGAAGAGGAAAATCTGAACTTTAAAGTTAAGATGAAATTAATTTTTTTAGATTGTTTTTCATTTGATTTCTTTGAAGATTAAATACGCGAAACAAAATAGTGTATAACAAATAAAGTTCAGTTACTCTTAGAATAAAATTCAATTTGAAGGTATTATATACGTTTTCTCCTTCTTGTTTCTTGCTTAAGCTAAGACTTTTTGTTCTTCTTAGTGTTAACTGTATTAGGATTTAAATCAATTTTCTAGTATATTACTTCTGAGATCTTGTTAATTTGGTGTTAAAGCCTAAATATTCCAATATTTTATCAGATATATTATGAAAAGCCAGTGTTGTAATTATATTACACAAAAAACACACATATTTGTGGCATGTTTGTTATTATCAGTCATATTTACGATACGTTTCTACAAGTTGAGAACCATGTCCAAACTGCAATGTCAATATGTTGAAACGTCGCAGATAGCAAGAATAACTTTCCAAAAAAGTCAAACTTACCCAAAAATATTATTCAAAAGAAAAAAAACAACTCCTTTTTTAGATGTGGCATTGAAATTAGTATTGTGACATCCTATTTGGTATAGATAAAACAAGAAACTGTTTCTTATTTCCTAGCTTAATTATCCCCTCTATCGCAAATACCCGAAAGCTCTTGAACAGAAGCTTCCTCATTGTTTCCTTTTCATTGATGAAAAAGTAAAATATATATTGTTTGTTTTTACTTGGATATATGGAAACTTTTCTTTTTCCATTTTAGTTGTTAATGTCTTCCTTCGTGAGAAAAAAACTATACACCACCGACATTAAAAATCCTCTCTTCCTTTGAGGCAAAACAAGAAAAATTATTTGGACAGGGCCTATTTATCTATTCATATTAACTACATATATTAGAATGGTGTTAATGGATTTCAATATTTTTCTTCGTATATGTTTGTTCATCATTGCAATCGATATTGTCGTTTCTTGAATATTGAAGTTACATGGAATAAAATCAACTTTAAGAGGAAACCGATCAGTTGATGGAGCTATATTTCCCAATTCCAAGCGTTCCAATTGTTTAAGACTATTTGATATTGTGGTTGGTATACATGGAAGAATAAATGAAAAAATATTAATATCAGCAAAATTTAATGACAATAGTACTAGTGTTGGTTAACTGGAGTTCCAACAGGGGCTATATTAATTGGAGTAAAATGGTTTTCAAAAAAGTTTTGCTGATATAAATAGTTAATTTGCGTAGGTTAGTTAGTTTAACTGTAAGGCTTGAAAATATTATTCGGTGCAAATACACTTAATTATAAGAAAACTGTAAAGTTTAAACCTTTTTCTGACAGGTTAAGAGGCTAAACATAAAAAAGAATATATATTTATATAAAGTTTACATAAGAAACAGATGATTAGTTATCGACACTTGAGAAACTTTAGAATATTTTTAGAGAACAGATATTTCTGAAAGATGAAAGTAATTGATAATAAGAGAAAAGACTTTAGAGGATATAGTTGTTTTTATATTCTTCTTTGGTGTTGCTCTACAACAGTATCATGAACTTAGTGATGTGTAAAGTTATTCAGTCAGAAAATAACCATTTTGATACCGTATCAAGCTATAAAACAACCACAAACAAGAATGTAAACCAAAAGCACAATCGCTAAAGCAGACAACCTTCTAAAATTTGGAAATAATAAAGTTACTTATCTTCACAGGAGAAACTCAATATGTTCTTTCTATTATATGGTATTGTTTATTGTCTGTTGTTTGCGTGAGTAGCTAGTAGTTGTTCGTTCTTTAGTTTTTAATGAATTAATATTCAAAATAGGACAAAACAACACTTCTACCAAATAGTTTATAAAACAGGTCAAGAGCCTAAGGACTCATGAAGAAAATATAAAAGAAATTATTCACTAAGAGGTCTTGAAGTAAAAGACAAAATCTCAAGAGGGAATAATTCAACTTAACTAGAAACAAAAGGGCATCTTTGCATCTCTCTCCCTAGTTTTACAGATAGTTCTAAAGTACTATGAAGCCTTCACTTAAAATATTTATTTATAAAAGTTCCCAAAATTTATATAATTTATATATTAGTTCAGATATTATCTCTTAATTCTCCTCATAACGTGTGTATTACCGTGTGCCAAACGATATAAAACGACAATAAAAAAGATAAAATATGAACAACTATGATTCCAAAACAAGAGAACTCCCAAGACTAGGTGCGTCTAGAATTATGCTTAGGGACTGGGAAGCTTCTCTCAGAGCTTACCTAGACAAGAAGCATCTTGCTTTATTTATTATCTACGAAGTAGTGACCCCGATTTTAATCAAACGGAAGAAGGAAGGGAATAAGATTGAGCTGTGTTTATTGAAACAGCTATTGAAAACGAAAAACTATGATATCAATAAAACAACTATATTGAGAACTTACACTAAAGCCTCAGATGATACTCCAATGAAGTTAATGAAGTTGTCACTTGAGTGCAATATTTATATTTATCAACATTATGTATTTATGATTTATGACAATGAATAAAAATATTATCAAGCAAAAGTTGAGTGTGCAAGTTATGTACACTATGTATTACATATTTTGAGATCTACTTTAAGTCTTGAACTAATACACTATATTGAAGCTTCAAGCACTTTATTTAATGGGTTCTTAGCTATTAAATATCGCTATGAAAAAGATTTAGAAACTGCTCGAGTAGCAGCAAAACCACGTTTAAATACTATTCAGTTTAAAGAATTGAATAACTCTATTGATCTTTTTAGAAAAATATATGCTGAATTCATATTTCACGGCGGAAGCGAAACGTGTGAAATACGAGAGATATTTTTAATGGGGTTTCCTTACACACAGTTTCAAGTGCACAAATCCATTTGTAACGCTGAAACTTTAGATGAAACAATAAAATACTTTCTTAGAATAGGTTATAATCTATCTCTTCGTTGCAGTAATAACAGAACTCGTACTCCTATGTCTAGTATGAACATCAAAGTTATTGAAGTATCCAACTCAAATAACAAGAAAATATTTAGACCTAATAGGCATTGTCTTAAGTGTGGTGGCTTCGGACATAACATTAAACAATGTTCAAATACCGAGTTTGTTTGCTGGAAGTGTAGAGATCCCTTACACAAATCCAGATCCTGTAGAATACAAGCACTCAGGTTAAGTACCGATAGAGTATTACCGGAAGAAGACGATACTATAGAAAACGAGAACTCAAACGAAGAAATAGCCGAAGAAAATGAAGCAGAAGTTTAAAAACTAGATATAGGTGAAACGTTTGAAGACGAAGAAGAAGTTCAACCTACGCATTTGGATTCATTTATTATGTCTTTAAATATCTCCAGCAACACAACTTCGATTCATTCAACTAAAGACTCCTGTAGATTTTAACAGGAATGTTTTCAATCTTTACTAGATTCTGGAGCAACTCAACAGGTCGTGGAAATAAGTCTTTACTCAAAAAGACCGAACCAGTTCACAATATATCCATTTCTGGAGCACTTAAAAAAATCATAAATATTGTAAAAGGTACACTAGATCATATCCTGCTGAACAATGTAGTTTTACAGCTTGTTGTATATTGAGTTTTTCGCTCCTTATGACCGAGTTGGGAAGGCATTGGTTATAAGAAAATGTTGGTTGCTAGTTACCATACTTCTACTGATACCTTAGCATATCATATTGCATAAGTGTAGAAGACGAACAAGAGAAGTTATCTTTAAGTTCAAACAAGTTTTATTTCTAGACTTATCCACACTCCCTTTAACAACTTGATCCTTTCTTATTGCTTCAAACATAACAACTTCAAGATGCTAATCTTATGAGTGAAAGCGTCACAGGAAAAACAGAAGACAGATCCACTTTAGCCGACCCAACTGAAGATACCAACCAAGGTACTTCCTCAACAGACACACTTCTAAGAATAACAAACTTCCATTTCTCTTAATCCGCTACTTTTCAACCTGAAATGCGTCCATCACGTAAGGAAACAAATAAGAAACTGAAAAAAACGAGTACGGATACTAATGATTATTTGAAGCAAATTCTTGAAAGACTTAATAAATTAAGGTTGAAAAATTATGGGTGAAATGCTAAAATGGAACCCAGCAGTGGTCCTGGCCGTTGAGACTTTGAAGAAACACCTCACTTTTACAAATCTTTACCAGTCTTTAAGGATGGATTTGGGTCAACTATCTATTCAGAAGATAGTGATTTTGAAGCAAAGATACTCCATTTAGTTGCACGTTGTAAGCAACTTAAGAGGCACTATCAAGGAATGTCTATACTTAACAAGCTATTAGCTGTTTTGCCCATGAAAATTCAAATACAAATTAAACCGGAGAAAAATAACGATTTAGACAGTTATTTAGAAGCTATTGAGGCTTCCTACAACTCAGAACTATTGACTTTAGAAGTACAAAATAAGCTGCAAGCATTCAAACTGAACTAGAACTTATCTTTCGCAAACAATTTGAAGATTTTCTTGCCGAACTTTCAGTCATTCAACTATAAGTGTTCTCTCTCTTTAAAAACGAAGCCTAGAATGTGGTCTAATTTTAAGTCCATCACCTTTTTTACGGAGAATGTATAAAATTCCGGTCATCTAAGGGCTAAATTCTATGACCTGTGGAATGAGAAGATGGAGTCCACCGACATGGAGTCTTGGACTCCTCTCATCCCACGTAACTTACTCATGAAGGTCGAATTATCTTCCAAGATGCTTTCTTCTTTAAGTAATGTGGAAAAGATTATGTTGCAATCTTCACAATATTCTGGACCCAGAAATCTTCCTATGATTCGCTATAGAACTTGCTTTTCTTGTGATGAAAGTATCAAATTTTTCAGAGGACAAAGGATGAGGGATGTCCACCAATGTAGCAGATAGGTATCATGTCCCACTTGTTCGATGAATCATCTGGCCAAACATTATGAGGCGGCTGAGAAAATTACCAGGCAGTTGATAGTCACAAGGAATACCTGGTTGCTGAGCGGAGATGTTAGAAGGGTTAACTGGTCTAAGATGATTATCCATGTGATCAGAAGATTTGGTGGAACTTTTGATATTGTTTTAGCTAACCCGCCTTGGAAGGTTTCCCAGAAGGATCCGGTTAGAGGTTTATCCCTGAGCTACGATACGCTGAGAAACGATGAAATCAAACGCATCCCGTTAAAACTACTAGTTAAGAACGGTTATTTTATGTGCTGGGTTGCTAAGTCGACTAGGGAAGCAGCGACCCAGTGGGCAAATAAACAAGGTTTTGAATACAAGCAGTCGATTTATTGGATCAAGAGATCAAGACGTGAAGAAGTGCAGGCGAATACAGGTAGTCTAGTTCATAGTGCCATGGAGGAGCTACCCATATTTAGGCGTGGATCAGTTCCGGTTACTCAGAGAATACTTTTCTTCGGCAGCGATGTGATAGAGAGTCCAAGGTTACCTAACAGCCAGACACCAGACGAGTTAAAAAGAAGGGTAACGAAGATGTTTAGAACTGGAAGATACTTGGAACTTTTTGCCAGAAACGAAAGTGTTACACCGAGTTGGATCGCCATGGGAACTGAGTTGTCCTACACTACAGATGTCTCAACTGTGGGATATGGACTCGAGGATTCCATATGGAGCGATGGCGTGGAGCCAATGGTAGTGCAGAGCACCAGTGTGCGTAGCGACGGCTTAGTAGAGATATAAGCGGAGGAGTGTCCGGAAATAACGGTTATATAGTATAATATATGGTTTCGTGAAGTATACAGACTTTAAGCGTTAATGGATATATCGAAAAGAATATAAACTTCTAAGAAAGAAAGCCACATGTCATTACCCATTTCACCCAACCTCAATACTACATTACCCTATATATATAAATCCAAGATTTGACCAAAGAAATTTGCATATTCAAATTATAACAAAGATTGAGTTGACAACGAGCACACAGTGCAAGAATATTAAGAAGCTGAAAATAGAATAAGAAGCTAAGCCTTGATGGAATTCACAAAAAAATAATAAATTCGAATAAAATTGTCTTAATTTTCAAAGATCCTATTCCGAAGGTTTTGTTGTACAGGCTGTTTACCGTCGGTTAATGCAGATGATGACCAGAAAAAAGGAAAAGTGAAACTTTTGCTCTTATTAGAAAATGATTTTTTGTTTCTCATTTATTTTCATGTGATTAGTTTCATAAAAAGAAAACATTAAATAGAAGTACGTATAAGGATTGATAATTTTTCATCACTTCTGTTCAAAATTACAGTGATGAATGTTTGAATTCCCTAGTTGAATAAATAAACATGCCGCTTTGTGATATATTATAAATATTTTTACAAAATACTTGTTTATCTTATTGGCAAATCATTCTTAGAAAACTTTTTAAATATCTTATTCAGCTTTTCAACGTATTCAAGACAGAAGAGAAATGTATAAACTGTTTCCTAGATTTATTTGCACAGGTGCTTATTCCTATTGATCGTAGAAGGTTATACTTAAGATAATTTATATGAGAGAAGTAAAGGTTGACTTTTTAACCTACGTATTGAAGTCAAGAGAACCCTTTTGCAGTGCATTCAATTAATTTTATTTCAGAAAATTTGTAATATTTTCTGTAAAGACTATGAAGCTCAATTCTTCTGCTATTTTTTCTTTACCTATGCTTGAACGTTTGTGTGGAAATAAGGTTATTTTTTACTGATGTTAAAGATTTTCTTATAGATCAGGTAGCTGACAGCATATTTTCAGTTAATATACGCAAGAAAACATCTTTTCTAGTCTTGTTGAGCTATTTGTGTTTTATTCGCTTCTTGAAACAAATGGGTTGCATATTTACATGTTTATTTTTGTCTAATGAATCTTGAAATTTTTATTTGGTTTCCCGAGTTAAAGTAATGTTGTTTGTACTTAAGTTACCCAAGTCTTGCAGAGGTATAGTTTGAGTTGTTATACCTTCACATTTTTTACTGGCCCAGCTAATTAATGATTTGCTTTCTTGCCAACCATATTTGCAAAGTTATATAAACACTTTCTTAATAGATATATTTTCCGACGATTGTTATAAAAAATATGTTTCCAGTTTTAGTTTTGCGTGGATTTTCTCAAAGCTTCATCCAAATTACGTTTTCTACTTCATATTTTGGAAAAAAAGTTCATATGATCCTTTCTTAAAACTTAAAAAGCATCAGTAGCGTTGAGATGATTCGCATATAAGTTTAGTTATACCTCCTCCTCTCCTGAAGCTCTAGACCCATTTCTAAAGATACCAATTTGAAGTCTTCTAGCAAGATTCTCGAGATTTTTCTTTCTTTTATTAAATTTGCGTTGACCTTTCTGCAATTGATAAACACTCATAGCACCCATAACGATACCGTATAATGTAGAATTTCCCCCAAATATTACAACGACAATTCCTCCTATAGCACCAAGGATAAAAAAGGCGAGACAAAGAAAATAGCCAATAGTGCATTTCTTGTTTCTTTCTGTTATATTTATAATCAGAACACTTTCTCCAGGGTTATTAACTGAAGGAGTAACAGTGAAACTACTAATAACTTCCCACGAGCTTTTTATATCACGATGTTTTGAGGTGCGCACTATTAGTTCTCTCTTTTCAGCATTAATAGCATCAATGATATAGAACATTGGCCGAGAAGATTCAGCTTCATCTTCAAAGTAGATTGTATCTAACTCTCCATTTTCTCCCTCTCTTCTTAGTGGACAATTTGAAGTGTATACTTTCTTAATAAACCGATCTGTATTCTTAACAAAAGACCATGTTTCATATATTGAAGAAACGAATTCTATTTTGCTTTCTTCCTCAGACCAATATATTTCTAAAGAAGTCAAAGACATTTTCTTTTTTTTCTAGGTATTGTTTTATTTTGGTTCTTAATAAGGTTTATTTTGTTTTTTCTTAGTATGGTTTATCAGAATTAAATATTCCTTATATCCTGGGCAAACTGCCAAGGTAGGAGAACTCCAGCATATCTTCTCTACAAAGTTTTAGCAAGCTATTAAATTACCTCCTTTTTAAATGTAAAGTTGTTCTTTTTTGACGCCCAATCCCAAACTTATTTTTTAGTGCCAGGGAGAACTTAACTTCTAGAATATAAGTTTTGTGTATGCTAACTATGTCAATTCCCGGATAAATCAATATGAATACATGTTGAATACAGAGTGATATGCTTCTATTATCTTTTTCTTAAACTCTACATATTACCAGTACGGTTTTAACGTGTTGTCTCGGTTCAACGGGATTTGTTTTCCCTTCATATATGGTAATTCATAATTGTGATAAAATTTAAACAATATGCGATGAAAATATTTTTACATTTAATTTTCGGGTTTCGGTTTTCATTCCGGGCTTATGAAAATGGTGAAATCCACCGGATGATTTCCAAATCCTAGCAAAAACAAGCCATTCTGTCCTAGATTAATTGAAACATAAGATTCTCTAGAAAGATATGAAATAGATAACATGTTCACTTTGAACAAGAAATTGTGAATGTCAAGGAGTTTGTATAATAGAACCTGCTGCGAGTAATTCTGATTCCCAATTTAGCTGTGAATATTTGGTTTTCCAATTGCATGAAGACTAATAGATTGAAGTTTGCTTGTGAAACTATATGGTTTTTTATTGGTTTCCTAACTACATGGACTCATAAGAAAAGACGAACATTCTACGTTTTCAATAGAAATGAATAATACATTGTAGTTGTTCAATTGTATTACTTCCATGATTATTTATTAGTTATGTTTCTGCATATTTGTTTTGTTTTTTTAGCTACATGATATCAAGTTAGTCAAGTTATTACATTTATAAATTATTCTGTTCCTACATTCCTGCTACACACACAGCTACATCAACAATCTATCACTATCCGCTTTTGTTTCTCCTATACTCTTCCTCCGGTCTCAATAGATATAAACTGTAACTCACATTTTTCACATTTCGAATTCTTCGTTTTCCTTTGTAAAAAACGACAATGTGAATTCTTGAACGTTCGAAGCCTTCAACTTCGGGTTTCGGTGGTTGATTCATGTAACCAAATGACATAAAAATCCATGCAAGAAACTTTAAACCAATCATGTTTGAGACTACAAAAGAAATTAAACGATTACTTGGATGATGTTAATTTTCAAAAGACACATAGTTCAAGTGCAATGGTCGTACCCATTCAAGGTAGTGTGTAGGATAAGGGACTTGCCAAAATTTTAGAGTTACTTCTTGATATCTGTGTCTACAATTCCTGGGTATTTGAAGCCTGAAACCGAAGACATGTACGTCTAATTCTGTATGCAGACGTAACTGCAAATGTATTGTAACACTGTTTTAGGCCAGTTTACATAAAATTAAGGGATATTATCCCAAGAAATTTATTAGAAGTTGACAGATCTACACTCTAAAGAGCCTCATCCTTTAGCCTTGATTTTCCGAGGATGAATGGTTTGAGAAGAGCATGATTCCTGACAGTTAAAGAATTATGAAAAGGTTTATTCTACTGAAAATTTAGTTTTGTCTTCGCAGACATCTCTAGAAAAAGTTAGAATTCTCATCGAGGTTGCGAATGTATGTGAAACTTCAGGATCATTGTTGGCAAGTTGCTTTAGGGCATGGATCATAATTCTTAAAGTTAAGAAGGCTGCATTTAGAACTTGATGATGTAAAAATGAATTGGAATACGATGCCTGAACCATTAAGAGAAACTGAAACCTGTTTAACAAAATAGCCAAAAACTAGTTTATTCAAGCTTGGATAAAATATTAAATCCAATGCTAAAGGTGGGCTCTTTTGTCATCATGTTTTCATTGGTTTCTTTATATTCCTTGAATATAAGAAGATTTTTTCCTTATTTTAGGCTTCAAAGCACATGAGGTTAAAGTTCTTCCAATACAAAACATAAGAATATAGGTCTCATATAATAAATTCCTAGTGTTTAAGGAAACGTCCAAAACGTTATCATAAAATTTTTCAAGAAATATACTTGGTTAAAAAAATCTGCTAAATAAATATATTTAAATTATAAATCCTGTACAGTTCGAAACTAAAAGTTAATCTCATTTATATGAAGCTTGTTTTTAAGCACCAGTCAGTTTACACTGTAGATATCATAAAACTGTCAATTCTTTCGTTAATTAACGGATAGGGTAGTAACCGTCGTAACTTATATTAAAATCAAAGTCAACAAAGGCTAGAACCATATCTATTACTCTTGGGGAAATTCATTTGTTTGAGAAAGTGTTGTCTCCTATGTCAACTTTGAATACTAAATCATAGGTACCTAATTTCTGCCAGTAGACATACCCTTCAAATTTTCGTGTGTCCTTTTCACTTCTTAAGAGCAGAAATCTAAAATTGTTTTCCATACCTAGAAAGCAATCAAAGCGCTGTAAAATTTGTCTTTAGATTTTTTTTTAAATAAGGGAATGTTAATGGTAATCTTTTTTCTCGTCAGCTAAATCAATTTCGATTCTGACTCAGTCAAACCTAAATCTGTCTCATATTTAGTTCTCAATGCTCCATACTGCTTTTATGAAAGATGGTTGTAGTAGCAAGAATTACAACAGATGAAATTACCTGAATCGCCATTCTAACTTCCTGTAGTTCTCCTCTCGTCGTTTTTTCCTTTAAACTCTTGTCTTTTGGTGTTTTTCAAAATCATTCTTTCACTAGAAATTTCCTGTCACGCTCGTAAGCATATTCTAATAAATCTAACAGTTAATCTCTTTTTGGTAAATTTAGTATTTTCAACTTACTCTATTTTTCTCTTTAGCATTGACCTTCCGTAATTCTACTACTAATACAGTGGTCTAATGGAAAATATTGACTAAGTTCAAAGTTGAAAATTCCGTCTACGCAAAGTTATTTATTTGCTTCGCATTATTTGAAATTGTTTTTCTATTAAGAACAATACAGAAAAACCGTAATACAGGCACCTGAGTTTGAATTCCCATAGATACCTAGTTCTTGATGCAATCGTACTTCTCAATTTGAACAACAGATTCTCACAACGCAGAAACCATAAAGTAGACTCTTATGTTCGGAATTAAGTTTCAAATCGGAGACGACTTATAAACCCCGAACTCTGAATCCATGGGCTCAAGACAGTTACATTTGTAATATTCTAACATATTGGTATTGTGTATGTTCCATTTGATATATTTTTTTGTGGTTGGATATCTTGTTGACTTCCCCAAGAAATAATTAAGGTTGAGATTAACGATGTCGTTACTTTACAACTTAAGTCTTTTGTTAACTTCTATGTACATATCAAGGTAAAGCGGAAGAGATAAAAAAAGTCACAGTTTTCTGAAAGAGAAACTATAATTGAAAAAGAGAAAGGGGACAAAAATTGGGTTAATAGCTTCGCGCCTAACTCATTCAAACTTATTATTTTTGTAACTGTTGTGATTGAAATAAAATATAAGTCTATTTTTCATAGAAGCTCAAAGACTTAATTCGAAGTCTTGAAATTATTTATATGTTCCTTTATAATTTAGTTATGGAAAATTAAAAGTAGAAAACCCATTCTAAACAATACTAATACCAAACTCGAACTCACAAATAAACCCCTTTCTAGTTGCATATGGCTAGCTACTGGATCACACAACAGCAAAGGATAGCAATATTATTTCTTCTTTGGAAATGACTATTGAATGAAAGATAAAAAAATCCAGTTAGCTGGATATAGTTAAACTGTTCCATGAAGAAGAGATAGATGAACAAGGTGATTCTGTTTATGTAAGGTATTATGTTGGTAAGTAAATTGAAGGTTAGAAAACCCCATTCGAAGTTATTAGACGTTTTGGAAGTAACGTCAATATTTAAACAATGAGTCAAAAACATGCGCAAATATGTATATAAAATATGAAAAGATGTGTAATTAAAGAACCCACACTAAGAAGGAATGGGTGGGGACGGAGGTCATGAAATGCTGGTATTTTGACGCGTATTGGTATCTAGGTAGATTTTATAGGCTTTTGGATACTGTGTTTCCCAGCTCTTATTATCATATCAAAAAGAAAAATAAGGCCTGAGTTAAATCCTGGGAAATGCCATTCATTAAGTATTTAAATCATATATAGAAAGTGATATATATAATATTTTCTATGTTTGATCTAGCCTTCTGATTTCGTTTACCGATTATTTTTTAGTAGGTTTTTGGAATATATTCTTCTCAATGATATGAATTAATATGAGAAAATTATAACTGTTATTAATTACCATTAATTGTTAATTTAGTCTTTACCACATGGACTGGTGCCACATCAAGTCTCAATATCATTTTTTAACTTGTATAGTTCACTTTTTCAGGATTTGATGCACCATAACTTGTTCAAATATAAGCCCTGTTAATGTAGACTATGAAGCGGTTACCAAAATTTCACGGACTTCCAGCTTAATAGTTTTATAAGCGATTCGAGTAGTTTTAGTTCACTCCAGGTATGAGATTAATCTGAAGATAGCAAATGTAACACTTAAGCTGGAGATACATGTTTTACTTTGACTTTAGACATACCATTTCAGAATCAACCGCAGTTTACATAGTAAATGTAAGAGAATGAAAAAAAAATGAACCAATTGGGGTTAAGGAATATCTAAGAAGATTAAATAAAAATATACACGCATAAAGTTACAAAGTTGGGTAGTTAAGGGAAACAACTGTTCTTGATTGATGCGAAAAACTATACAATTTTTCGCTCCAAATACAAAGGTTATCGCCCACAGACTAAATTAAAACGGGTAAGTAGTTATATTCATTTAAAGCTGATTCAGAGATTTCAGATGAAATTAATTTAAGTTTTAGGTCAGATTGACTAATACATCATCGTTGGTCAGGGAAAAAACGGAGAATGAGGAGCTGGTTGACTTCATCATTCAAACAACTTTAGGAAAGATTAGAGGCAAACTATTTAGTTATTTCCATGGATAATTACCCATCCCATAGCATATAGGAGACAATATTTAAGCAGAAAAATTACTACAGGGAAATTTTCAGGTGTCTGGGGACTAGAATTTGTAACTAAGTCATATAATAAAAATGTTACATGATGAAAGCCCAAGTTTAGTGTACAGTGCTAGAGAATATAGCCTGCGAGCCTAAAAATATTCTCAAGGAGCATGTCAACTACTAGGTTATTTAAGAAAGAAATTTTCAAAGGTGTCTACCAAATTACAAAAGTTGCTGTAGCATATTAAACAAAACTTTCAGGAACAAGTGCTTCGCCTTATGCAATAGTTAATTAAGTTGAGTATCCTAGCTTTGTTGGCAAAACAGGTTGAAAAACAAAACCATATATGGGAAAAAGAGCTAGTATTTATGATTCCTCAAATCAAATCTAGTTCTCTACACTCTAATTTTCACAAATCAACTACACATCGAAACCAGTTTCATTTTGTTGGTTCCACCCTGCAGAAAATTTGCCCTTTTCAGCAAAAAGTTGAGTTCGTCAACGTATCTGCTGCAACACTCTGATAATGACCTTACAGTTATGTTTTGCCAGAGGAATATATGATTAATATGGTAGTAATATTTCAAGAGATTATTATAATAATACTAGGTAGAGTGCCTTCATGCAGGTGGAGTTCCGGAAACTGATGATGAGAAAACCCAGTCAAGAATTTAATTTGAATATTCAAAGTCTGATGAAATATAGCCCCGTACTAAAATACTAAAAAATGTTTCATAAGTATAATAATATGTAAGTACATTTCTTTGGAAAACCCATAATAGCCAAACGCTTCTTAATGTTTCAAATTTACTTATTTCCATATAGCAAGAATATCATTGAGGAAGAAACAATTAAGTTTGGTATGTTGATCTTGTCAGTATTAACAAACATACAACTATTCAGATAACTGTCTTACCTTATTCACACAACATGTTTCTTAATTTGCTATTGAAAACCCCTCCATATCTCAGAATTGGGTTTTGGAAGGGCAGCCTCTGGAAAGCCGTATTCCCGGTAGGGAACGTAGGAGGATTTAGACGAGATGTTACAATAGCGATGTTTAGTGGAGTTCCACAATCACTACCAGTAGCTTAACAGCAGAAACGGAAGCCCAAACACTCTGAACCCCAGCCAATAAACAAAATCTATAGGGTACTGGGAAGAAAGTGAAGTGCAGTAAGAGGAACCAAGTAACTACTAAAAGTAAAAAAAATAAAAATGTGAAGTTGTATTATCCCTGCATAGCGGGGAGCTTTTCATGCCTTCCGTGTCTTTATACATGGCCCCGTGACTTGATCCTCGATGAAGATGAGGATTCAGTTACATTCTCGTTCTCTTGTGCATAGATACGATTGAGTGTGTACATTGGTAATGATTGAAGGGCTAGGAGAGAGTCATTGACAGTTCTAAAGACCTGAGGTTGAATACTAAATTTCATAAAATTTATATTCCTTATCGGCACAGAAATTTTAAGGTTTATAGGGTTAGTTAAGACAGTAAGTATATATATATATTCTCAGCAGGAAGGTATCCCGTTCATAGTAAAGAAAATCATCTGGCTCTTTATTTCTTGATCCGCTTCATTTGTGTGTGATTCTGTGTCAAATTTTGTCCTATCTGTTTATTTTTTTTCTGTTTCTGATGTTGTTCCCTTTCACTTAAGTCTGAGCCGTATCCTTTTATTCATCCTCTAGTTCATTGACTCTAGATCTTCCTCATTCTTGTGTGCTTGTTTTGTTTTTTGTCATTTTGTTTTTAATTGTGGGTTTTTAATTATAAATTTTAGGAAATAATGTTATTAGTATAAATGGAAGAGTGAACTTTCAGAGATTATCCTCCTATAACTCTATTCTCCAATTCTCCAGAAGCAGAAACAACACAAAACTTAAGATATGCAGCACTGAAGCAAAGAAAAACAATGTTACATTACCACACTAATTACTAGAATTAAATAAATGCTTCTCCTTCCTCCAGTTCCACAGAACTTAAAAGACACACTTCCTGAAACATGCTCAAGCGTAGCAACTCTTCATCAAAAATATGTGGAGCCAGCTGGATATTCATATCATCTTTATTGCATCGAAAAACTTGGTCTTAGCGAAGCGTTTTTCAGCTCCACTTCGACCACTACAACAGCCAAGAAAAAAACAAAAATAAAATCTGATGAAGAAGAAAAACAAGATATGAAGAATAATCTATCTCTTCAAGAAGCAGGAGAAGATGTTAACTTGTACGAAGTTCTTGGCTTGAAAGATCTTAATTTCCAAGCTTCCCAAAAACAAATTAAGAAAGCGTATCAAAAGCAATTATTAATTCACCATCCAGATAAACAAGCAAAAAATAAGAGTGAAGAATTTCTATTGGTTCAAAAAGCTTTTGATATTTTAGGAGATCCAAAAAAGCGCAGAGGTTATGATTCTATGCTTGATTTTGACGACTGGATTCCCACTGGAACTGAAGATCTTTCTCTTTCAGAATCTCAATTTTTTGATATATACAAACCTATTTTTGAAAGTAATGCTCGTTTTTCTGTTCATAAACCTGTTCCTTCTATCGGAGATTCCTCTTCACCAATGGATAAAGTTCATAACTTTTACCGATTTTGGGATAGATTTGAATCTTGGAGAGAATTTTCTAAATTTGACGAATTCAAAGACGGAGATATTGAAAATGCAGAAACAAGATATGAAAAAAGATGGATGATGAAAAAAAATCAATCTATTCGTGCAAAAAAGAAAAAAGAAGAATATGAAAGAATCAGAAATCTTGTTCAACGATCAAAAAAGAATGATCCGCGGATTTTACGGTTAAAAGAAATAGAGAAGAAAAAAAAAGAAGAAGAAGTTTTGAAGAAAGAAAAGGAGGCACAAGAAGAAGAAGATCGAAAGAAAGAAGAAGCTAGAGTCAAGAAGTTGGCTGACGAAGCTAGAGAAAAGAAGGAAGAAGAAAGGCGGCGTGAGAAGAGAAAGTTGAAAGAAAAATTTGATGCATTGGAGAAAAAGCTAATTGAGAAGTTATCAGCGCTTGCAAAACCTGAAAATCGAGGATATGTTAAGGTTAAAGTGGAATACGTGAGGAAAGATTTTATCAACAAGCTGAAAAACAATGAAACCGGGTGTTTGCAGTTAATTGAAGAATTACTGAAAGAGAAAGATCAGCCATTGGTTAAGTTTAATAAGATAATCCAAGGCTTGAAGAAACATGAAGAAGAAGAGAAAAAGGCTCGAACTGTGAAAATTGGAAGCAAGCAAAAAGAAGAAAAAGGTGGAATCATAAGTGCACCTTGGTCTGAAAAAGAGCTAAGTTGGTTAGCGAAAGGATTAAAGAAGTTTCCAGGTGGCTCAAGAAAGAGATGGAGTCAAATTGCAGAGTTTGTAAATGTAAATTGTAGCCAATATGAAGGAAAAGAAAGAACTCCTGAACATTGTGTACAGAAAGTTAAGTCTCTAGGGCAGAATAAAAACACCACTGAGGAGAAAAGTAAAGATGAGGAAAGTTGGACTGCTGAGGAGCAAAAAAAACTTGAAGAAGGATTAAAGAAGTTTCCAGCGAAATTGGAAAAGAATGAGAGATGGGGAAAGATATCTGAACTAGTTGGTACCAAGTCCAAGAAGCAGTGTGTTCAGAGGTTTAAGCAACTTAGAGCTCAGCTTCTTGCCAAGAAAGGAAAGAAATGAGCATTATCATTCTAGTGCTCTGTAGGCAAGATCTCAGTAGATGGATAAAAAAGTGTTTGATTAGCCAAATCCAAAATATGGGGGCGTTGAAAGGATCTATAGAAAACGGAGTTATGCTTGCTTAGAGATACCTTCTTTTAAGAACCAAGGAGTTGTACTCTTAACGTGTTTCTTTATGGACTGTTAACTTTATATTTGGTAAATATATTATTTGTTGGTTTTAACGTTTAGGTTCTGTTTATTGCCGTGTACTGTATCAACATTACGGTCTAAAACTATCTATGCTATTCTAAATTTAGCTCTTAAACGCTGTTTTGTCATTATCCCCGTTTCTTTTCCTCTCTCTTGTCCCCGGTTACCAGGTTATTTTCTCTACTGCTCTAGAATATATTTGTCTGCTGACTGACTTCGTAAAAATGTCTGCATCATTCTCAGATCCTTTAATAAACAGTAGTTTCCATCTTCTTTTTCTTAGTATAATTCTTGAATAAAAGTGTTTTGCAGCCATGTGTCTTGTTCTAAAGCTAATGGATTGTCCATCCATTAACTTTTTGCATGATAAGCTGTCTGCGTATACTTCTACTTTTGTTGGCTTTATATCCATGAAGTTGCACAGCGTATTTAGCAATTCCATGCTGCTTAGGGGTCTTGCTACTCAGACTCCTTCTTCTTCTGCAGTAGAAAGCGCAATGGTTCTCTGTTTTCTTGTTCTCCAAGATGCAGCGAAACCACTAATAAATATGATGTGTCCGTCAATGGACGAATAATCACCTGATACGTTTTGCCATGAAGCGTTAGCTTTGATGGTAAATAACCATTTGGGTTTATTTTTCCTGATTAAGAGGCCTCTACTTCTTGTATTGTATAGATAAGTTAAAACTCTGCTTGCTGCTTTCAGATGTATTCTCGATGGGCTGTTCATAAAGACCGACAGTCGGTTGACAATATAAGCAACGTCGGGTCTGCATATTTCCGATACGTAGATGAGATATCCAACAATCTGCTGGTAGAGTTTGGGCTCTAGCTTCTCCTCATCTTTGTATAGATATTCTCCTGGTATGTGCGGCGTTTTTATCTGATCATTTGTTGAGGTCTCAAAAACAATCCTTAGTGTTTCGATGTATTTTACCAAGTTAATTATAGTCCCTTCTTTATTGTCGTGAATCTCGAGACCGACGAAAATGCTGGTATCATCTGACCGTTTAATATCGTAAGTTTTCTTTAGTTTTTTCAATATTGCATTACCAATCCTCTTGTCTTTAAAACAAAGTAAAATCTCATCGACATAAATGATCAAATATGCGAGTGCCCCTGACTCGTCCTTTAGGCGGTATAACGTCATTTCCACGACGCATGATTCGAAACCTATTGATCTCAGTGTGCTGTCGAGGTCCAGATACCATGCCCTAGAGGACTGTTTGAGTCCATATATGGCTTTCCATGTTGACCATACATAATCCTTTCTTTTCCTCTTATGTTTTAGTGGGAGTTCAAAGTAGTTCGTCTCGTCTACATACGCATTCAGAAAGGCGTTGGAAATGTCTCACTGTGTTGTTGTGAGCTGATTTGACTTTACGAAGTACAAGAAAAATCGGATGACTTCTTTATTCGAAACTGGTGAATAAAGAGACGCGTTGACAACTGTTCTCTTTCCATCCGCCGCAAATCTGACTTTACATATATCTTTCATGACTATATTATCGTGCTTTACGTTGAATATTTCTATCTATCTGAAGGTTTTTATATTGGGCGGAATTTTACTTCTCAAGATCAACTTGCACTCTCCGATGGTCAAGAATTTATTATATTCCTTGTCATATGCTTTGTACCATTCATTCTTGTTTGCAAAGCGTTGAATATTATCGAAGTTCCTTGGTATGGTTTGCTTTCTTATCTTTTTAGCTAGATGGATGTTTTCTGGTTGTATTTTTGCTTCATTCAATTGGACTGCTAATGTGAATAATGCTATTTTTGTAGGTTGCGTCTCTGCCTTCTTCAGAAGACGAGGCGATCTTCTTACCCAATGTTCAGGGTTTTCTTCAACTGGTTCATTTCTGATGTTTTCAAACTCTTTTCTTATTTCCTTAGAAGCTGTTGAAGTTGGATTCTTCAATAGTTGTTTTTGTATTGTCTCCTTCGTTTTGTCTGGGTCCCCATGGTTCCTTCCATATTGTAATTTTCCAGTTCGAGTTATATCTCTTAGGTTTCTTGAGAGAATTACTTTTCTCGTCTCGTGGTCCAGCAGTATCGACTCTACTGAGTCTTCGTTTTCTCCGAGGTAAATTGCTTTCCTAGCAGTTGGGTGTATTTTAGAGGGTACCTTTTCGTCTACATAATATACTTCTTGTCCGAAAATGAAATCATTCTGTATATCCTTTTTATTTCCGTTGATTATTTCATTGGGTGAAATACCAATTCTGGATATTGGTAGTATGTTAAATAGGTAAACTGCTCTTTTAGTTGCATGAATTCAATACCTCTTCAGAAGTTTTGAATTAACCAGCAGTGTTCTCACCATTGTTAATACAACTCTATTTGCACGTTCCGCTGTTCCGTTGAGTTGCGGAGTGCTCGTTGCACTGAAACGTGTTTAGATGTTCTTTTGGAACAGAAGTTCTCTACTTTCTCGTTTGCGAATTCTACGCCTTTGTCCATGTATACTGTTCGAATCTTGAACTCTATGAACGTCATTAACTTTTGCAGTAGTTTGATGAATATGTCTGGTATGTTTTTCTTCTTTTTATAGTTTTCTAGAATTTTATATTTTGAGTAGCTGTCCGTAAGCAAGATAAATCCTTTCTCCCCGTTGGTTCCCGTTGTGGGGACGGTTACAATATTGCAGTAACTTCTTTCAAACGGAGTGTCTGGGAGTTTTAACCTTTGTTTTGAGATGCTGTTCTTAGTTGCTTTGGCTTTGGAATAACTTTCACAGAATGTCGGGTGTTTTATATTTTTGTCCCTGATATGATAGTAATTCACTGTGTTCGTGAGCGTTTGGTCGTTTGGATGACCAAAGAGTTTGTGCCACAGGAAAGAGTAATTTATATTCATGGATTTTAGGTGATTTTTCATTTGAAACTTTACCCTATATAGGTTGTTGCTGCGTTTAGATGCTGAAACCAGAAGCTGATTCTTCTTGAAGATGTTAAGCCTTTTGTATTCAAAGATACATTTATATCCTTTTTCCATTAGCTTTCGTATTGAGATTATTACAAACTTCTTGTCTCTTGATAGAATCAGTGTCTCCTTCAGTTTCAGGGTGTTATGTGAATCTATGTTTACTTCCAGATCACCCATTTGAGATGCTTCTGTGAAACCAGCTATCACTTTTATTCTCCTTTCTGGTATGCTTCTTACATTGGTGAGGTATTTAGCCATGTTCTTCCCTACTATGTTGCAAGAAGCCCCGGAGTCAATGTAGAAGACATGTGATTTGCTCTTCGTTTTTGATCCGTTGTTGGTTTAATTCATTGTGTTTTTAGTTTTGGGTGAACTCTGTTTTTGGACTAGAAGTAGTGTCTGACTTTGTTTAAACTGCTCTGTTTCCATCATTGCTATGTTCGAAACTTCCTCATAGGAGTCAGTTTCTTCGCTTTCATTTTCCTCTTCATCATATATATATATATATTGTAACTTGTTTTCTTGTTTTTCCTGCTTTTCATTATTGTACTTTGCCATGATGGTTCTTTCCTTCTTGATACAGCCTTCAGTTCTATGTCCATATTTTTTGCAAGTTTTGCAGTATTCGTCGGTATCTCTGTGCCCGAACTTTTTGCAGGCTTTACAACATTTGCTCTGATAACTGTTCTTGTCTTTATTTTTACGATGACTGCCCTAATGTATCTTCCTTGTTGATAATTTAACTTTTTGCTTTGCCTCTATTTCAGTTGCATCAATTTCAGAAGAAATCATGAAAAGTTGAGTGTAAATTTTGTCATAGTCGTATTCCTCTCTTCTTGTCTGAACCAATACTTCAAAAATTTCATTTTTTTTTTGTGTTTAACAATATTTAGGAGTTTTCCGCTTTGTCTTCTGCATCTACAGCGTATCCAAGATTTTCCAGCCTGATTGTAGCTGTCCTGAAGGATTCCACTTTCTGGCACCAAGTGTCTCCCATTGGTTTGTCGAGTTGTTTCCTTAGTCAGTTTTCTGTTGTCTTTTATCAATAGTGAACCATTTTCAAGAGTTTGAAGCATCTCGCATGCTAAAGTTATTTCCTGTTTCTGAGGTAAGCTTCGGGAGTGATCCTGGTGGTGACGATGTCAACTATTTTGGCGTTTGCCTTCTTTTCTGCAGCTGTTAGCTCTACTTTCCCACGTTCCGTGTCAGCGATTTTTTGTTTCTGTGCCTCAAGGTGTTTTTCAAAGTTTTTTTCAATTAGGTAAGCATTGTTAAATGCTTTCCACAAGCCATAGTCCGCCCTTACTTCAAAAGGGCGGATGTTATTTTTAAGTTCCATTCTTGTTGCTAGAGAAAAGGATGTTAATCTTTTAAGTTTATATTTTTCGTAAATATATTATTTGTTGGTTTTAACGTTTATGCTCTGTTTATTACCGTGTACTGCATCAACATTACGGTCTAAAACTATTTATGCTATTCTAAAGTCAGCTCCTAAACGCAGTTGTGTCATGGACTGCGGAGACATATACCAGTAATGACTAATTGTTGAGAACATTATATTAGGTCTTTTGAGAATTTTATTATTATATTAAATTCTGGTTGGTACTCTGACTTGTATTTAAGTACTAGAAGTATTTAAGTCAGAATACACTAAATACAAACCTACTCAAGCTACCTAACACACCACATAACTTTAACACAAAACGTGTTTTTTCATTCTTTTCTTTATATTTTTTTACTTATTTCCTTTGACTTCCCTTCCTGCCTCGTACATTGATTTTCATGATTCTTTATAAGACATTGTTTTTCAACTGGTTTTGTAAATACATCAACATTACTTAAACCTTTTCGTATATATTCTATTTTCAATTTTTCTTTTTGCAAGATATACTTACAAAAGAAGTATTCTATCTCCCTCTGTTTAATCCCAGAATAGGATTGTGTTATTCCCAGTTTATTTGATGATCTTTTATTATCAGTTCTCAAAACTACATCAATGAAGATGAAATCCATAAACTTCAGATTCATCTGTAACCACTATAATTTTTTTATTGTTAAGCTGCAGGATATAATCTCAGCTACTGTCGAGCTTTTTGCAATACATCTTTGTTTCTTTCTCTTGTACAATGAAGTCGATCTATTAACCTTAATGATATGGTCACTGAGTAAATACCTTCCCTTAAATGATGCGTGTGACGCGTCAATAAACGGTTCTACCATAAGTTCTTTAATGTTCTTCTTGTATCTCAAGCCTAAATTACATTTATTCGGTAAATATCCTATAACTTTATTTCCTGCATTTAAATGCGCCACCGTTGGTTTATTACTACATCGGGACAGTATACTCGTTTGAAACGATATGTCTGGCCGACACACCATACATATATAGGTTATTCATTCTAATAAGGATTGGTACTTCTTTTTAAATTCCAACAGTTTACTATCTTCAATCTTATCAATGTGAAAGTTTACTACAGGAGGAATAGTGTATAGTTCTTTTCTTGTTATTTCAAAGTTTCAGCCAACTTCTTAATATAAGCCTCTGCAGTTAGATACACCCAATTTTTATCTACATTTTCTTTTTAAATTCCATGTAATTGTTTATTGTCATCGTATTTTTAACGTCATAATACAGTTTCAATTTGCTAAGTATCCACTCTAAGTTCTTCTTTGCTTTGGATGCAAATAACATATCATCAACATACAGCAGTGTTAAATTTTTTTTCTTTGATGTAGAATATTGTGTTCTCTTTTACATTAACTTGAAAATTTAACCTAATCAACGTTTGAGACATTTCTATCCACCAATATATGTTATGTATCATAACTTAATCAGTTAAATAAAATACTTTTAAGTTAGAATTTTTAGCACTCTAAACTTTTCAAAGTTTCTTCTACTTTTTCTTTCTTTTTGTTCTTTTTAGTTTCTTTTTCTTCTTTTCTTTATACACCTTTTTTACACATTTTCTTGGTACTTTCATATTCACCACAAGCTACCAGTCTTATCCTTGTGTAAAGGACTCAGTACCTTTTCCAAACTTCTCAACCTACTCAACTTTTACTCCAATAAATATTCTTTTCTCAACATAACAATATAACAGTGCTTCTTTGAGTCTGTTAATGGCTCCTCCAAATTTCCATACCATGTCGGGGGTGTTTGTCTCAAAGTTTTAAAGGCAATTCATAGTAATATTCCTTATCCAGTTTGGCGTTAAGGAAAGCATTTCCTATACCCATCTGCATTCAGTACATATTTCTACTAGATACTGTGAATAGAAAAATTCTTATAGTTCCAGACGTGCTTTGGGGGAATAGAACTTCGGGTATTCCTGCTGAATATCTCCCCGCGCTATAAATTTGCATTTGCAAATGTTATCATTTGTAATGTTGTCTTTTTCTTTATGTTAAGTTAAATAATTGGGATTATAGGTTCATCTTTTCTTTTCGACTTTAATATCAGTTTCATTTTTTCAATGGTGATGAGTTTGTTTAATTATTTGCCGTTAGCAGCAAACCATACTGCTGAAGAAGGTTTATTTTTTATTTGAAAATTTGGTTTTGGAATATTTTTGTCTTTCCTTACTGCTGCAGTTGTATAGTACATTAAGTTGTGATGTTGAAAAATAAAATCCCAGTCTTCAAACAAATACATGTTATCGTTGGCAACTACATCCGCATAGGTTAACCTTTCCGGTTCCTTGGTTTTCTTTTTGATCTTCTTACATATTCTTTAGTTGACAAAAGTTTTGTTTTTTTTTTCACCTCTTTACTTTCAGTATTGTATTCAGTTCATGTTTCCTATTTTCCTCATGTTTTGCATGATTCAAATTAGCTTTTTGATTTTCTCTCACGTTTTTCTTTTGCCTTGTTGGTGTTTCCTATTTCCTATTTGCAACTTTATTTTTCATTTCTATTAATTTTTTTTTGCAAAAAAAATTGGACGATTAATAATTGGGCCAATAGATTGCCGCTTGTAAATTACACGCGTGTAGAAATGACAATATCCTTACTTCAATATTATATATGCTTAACTCAGGGTAATGCCATCACGCGGTTAACAAGAGTGTTATATACTTCTGCAAAATTCATAGGTGTTTTGATACTAGCAGGGTAAAATATATTATTATATACAAGAAAACAAGAAAATAGTCTTTCTTTTTATTCAAACTTAAATCCACGGACTAATTTCTTTAAACTGCTGTTTTTTTGACACAATACAAAAGCTAAGCTGAAATTACAGTTAAATCAAACCATCACATCGATAGGCACTAAAAGGAAGTGAATTTTAAAGAATATTGAATGAAAAAGGGATGAATATTTTTATGACAATTTGAAATCATCTTAATTTCTTAATTGAAGCAATTATTTTTGGTGGCTCACCTTTTTGCTTCAATCATGAAACATTACAGATATTCATAACCAGCGCGAATTTAGAAATTACATCTTTTATCTCTAATTTTTTTTGTCTTTATGATAAATTATTTGGGATATAGTTTATAAAAAAATTACTATTTGATATACATAATCGTTTTTACCATGTTTTTATACCTCTTCCTAAATGTTTGTAAGCTAACTACTAAACAATACTCGTTACAACTTTGAATAAAATTGTTGAATTTGTCTTGTCTTAGAAGTAGCCCTGCAAGTTGAATACCGCAAATTTTAATCTTTTTTTACTACAATGACAGTAAAATAACCTCTATGTTTTTTGTAACATAAGAAATGCTATTATTCTGAAATATATACCACTGGGCTTTTCACTTTTACGCTTTACTTAACCGTAATATTAGCTGATTTCTAGTAGACATTAACAAAGTGGCAGGTTGAAATAGCCTCATACATTCTCTCTGTATGTTGTTCTAGTTTTCTTTTGAAAAGATCATTGTGTTATAATTCTACATGTTGGGTCCAAGTTTACATGGGAAATTTTCCACAGCTATCCAGTTAAACCCTTCAAGGTGTTATCTGAGTCTTACCAAGGCTTCAGCACTATTTAGACAATTTTAACATATTTCTTAGTGGTGTATCAATATGAGGAGTTGTATTTCATTGATATGTAGTGATATGATTGATTAGATATATAGAATATTATTGGATAAAGAATATGCCAGGATTGACCAAACTGAGTAATAACAACAGAAACCAGCAAAATATGAATAATAGAATAAGTATTCACCGGGTCGAGTAGAGGTCCTGTGAACCAAGATACAAGAAATTTATATTAAGCATTTAAAGTAAAAGGCACTAGTGAACCGACATTCTGAAGTAAAGAGTTCCAGATTGTTCCAGTAGATAACATTTTTTTTTCTTGTTATTAAGGTCATATTAATTTTATTTGGTTCTTTTTCGTTTCTATGTTAACTCCATCCATAAATCCTCTTTATTCAAGTACTCTCAACATCGACAGGGATGTAGCTTAATAGATATCGAAATCCTAGATATGCTATTCGTGATTATTACAGATACCGAAGTATTCTTCCAAAAGCAAATCTAATAGAATTTCGATGTACGTATAGTTATTTCTCTCTATGCAATACTCTGACTGGGTATATTTTCTCATCTTTGCTCTCGATAAAATACAATAAAATCTACATTTGCATTTCATTTTTTTTTCTGGAAAATAAGGCTCTAAACTATTTGTTTTTGGATTCTCCATGAAGTTTACCTGTTGCTCAATTTGCAGCAATAATTGCAAGAGTCTGATAAAGCATTTACTCAAATAACATAAAGATAAATTAAATGATGATATTTTACTTTAGTTTAATTTTTCAAGATGTCAATGTAATTGCGTTGTTAAGAGCTTAGCTCATCATGATAAATACTGTAGCCGAGCGCCAACTTCACAAGAGCATAGGCCTTTACAAACATCAGAAGAATTTTTAGGACCCCAAGATGCTCCTGGCTGTGGATTAGAAGAACCTTCTCTTTTTTTGTAACTCAAATCAAAGTATTGTATCTGTTATACAAGATTTTCATCATCATCCTCACTCGTTACAAAGTGAAATTTTAGAGTCAACTTTGACGTTTAAGAGGTTTGATGATTTACCCACAGTTTTGCAAAATGAAGTTCCAAGTTCTACAGATCTTAAAGATGCCTTTGAATTCATAACACA
Organism: Labyrinthula sp. Ha; assembly: GCA_015227615.1. Taxonomy (NCBI): domain Eukaryota; class Bigyra; order Labyrinthulida; family Labyrinthulaceae; genus Labyrinthula; species Labyrinthula sp. Ha. The sequence continues at coordinate 440,243 of JAALGZ010000026.1, read as the reverse complement.
GTTACCTAGAAAAGAATTATCTCTAATCATTTCAGAATCTAAATTATTTTAAAAAGCGTCAACTCGCTCTGTAACTCTTACAATCAAGGCCCATCTCCATTAAAACTTTTTAGATTACTTTTCTCACCAAAATTAGCATTTAACTCAATCATTATTTAGAACAAAGTTGGAACTTGACGAAAATTCTCTACAGATTTTACACATAAAATAGATGCTTCAGTACCAAACTCCGCCTTTAATGTAGAATTCTCTCCAAAACAACTTGATTTTTAAACAAAAATTCAATACTTACTAAAACTAAAAAAAGTTAAGAAGGGTTCTAGAAATATTTTCAATGATGGATCCGCAGTTCAACTTAGAATCCCCATAGACATCAGGTTGGAGTTGATTAGAAAACATCCTTTTGAGTACCTTACTCAATGGAAAAATTTGCGGATTTTTAACCTTTACTTTTCATTAAGCTTTGTCAAGACAATTTTAAATCACTTTTCCTTTGACACTGTTGATGGAGTCTCAAGTGTTGATGGGAGCTTACTCAATTTAGTTAACCATTTAGAATCTTTCAAATTTTTTTCTCAAAATCTAACGATTGATATCAGCACTGCTCGTCAACGTTTCAAAGAAGCCTTAACCTCTCCAAAGTTAATTGTCTTGAAGAAGCCATCTGGTGGTCTATGTCCCATTGAAATTGGGGAGATTTGTTACCGCATTGCAGTGAAAGGGACCTTGCACATGTTGCCAAATCCCTTACTTTGTAACCAACTAGGCAGTGGTTCACTTGGAGGTGTCGAACATTTCATTCATCATGCTCAAAAACGGATTTCAGAAGGATTTAAAATTTTCACATCTGACGTCAAGAATGTTTTTAATTCAGTTTCTCGTAATTTTTTAATTCAACAAGTGCACAAAAGATGTCATAGATTGAGTAGAGCTTTTAACTGGAGCTACGGTTTACCTGGAAAATTATTTCTAAATGGCGGATCTTTCTTCCAATCCAGTTCAGGTGTCATACAAGGTGATCCACTAGGCCCATTAGTTTTCTCGATTTCCCTTAGTGAAATAATTTTGAGGCTTCAACAAACTCTTTCAAAAGAAGAAATTTTTATTTACTTAGATGATTTAGTAATTGTTTCAAAAACATCTCAAGAGTCTGAACTAATCAAAAAAGTAGAAGAAGTTTTTGAATCCTTTCAAGACTCATCACATTTTAAACTTTCTCCTGAAAAAACATTAATTTTTCATAATCCTAATGAAAATAACTTTCTTGGTTCAACATTAGCTACTAGTGAAACATTTCTTAAGAAACATTTAGATGAATTTAATTTTCAATTAGAGAGATTAAAACCCTTACATCATCAAGATGCCTTTTACCTGCTACGGACCTGTGTTCTTCCTCAACTAAATTTTCTCTACACACAACTTGAATCAACTCCGATCAAAATCAAGCGCTACACAATTCAATTTTCTCTTTTATTAGTTAATTTACATCAAAGTTCTCCTTTGCATCATTTAATGCTGACTCGTTACATTTACCAATCCGGAATGGTGGTCTGGGGCTAATGTCTCCAACTTCAATCTCTTAACACTGATTCAATGACAGTAAAGAGCTCTCGAAAACACAAATGAAATGTGAGAATTTGCTTTCTGATTTAGGGGTAGTTAAGCAGTGTGACAGACTGAAAAACTCTTACAAAGAAATGATTGCTAATGCATTCCAAATTCTTAATGAATTCGAAAAACTGTCTTTTCCTGAAAATTGTACCGAAATTGCATCAAAATGGATGCATGCGTTATCTGTAGAAACCAAAACTACAATTTTTAACGTTGATTTCTGTGCAGCTCTGTGTTCAAGATTACCTTTAACTCCAAGATCTAGAAATGATTGCTCGAGAGAAAGTATTATATATTTTGAGCAGTGCTCTTGTTTCTCGCAAATGAAAGTTTCTCGTCATGAGAGCATTAAGTAGGTTCTAGCTGACTTTTTTAGAGGGACCGGATCTACATTTGGCTTAGAATCCTTCAATGAGAATAATGAAAGACGGGTTGATATTTTGGTTACATCACCCCAGGGGAAAGCTGCATTTGATGTTTCAGTCGTTTCCATTTCATTGAAGAAGAATTTCAGATCAGTTGATTCACTGAGAGAAGCTTTAACTGCTTTAGTTGTACGAAATAATTCCAGTAAATCAGCTGAGTTAATCAACTTGCGCATCTAGTTTTAGGTAAGGTGATTGAGTCAAGAAACAATGAGAATGCTAATTTAGATTTTTGAGATCAATTTCAAGCATTCTTGCTATTAACAGGTGTATTTGTAAGTAAAAGGTCGCTAGAACATATCAATAGTCACAGAAAAACAGATCCTACTGAAACGTTGCGGTAAAAATATAGGCTTTTTGTTAGCTTAACGATGCATAAAGCCTGGGCGTTCCAGCAGTGTGTCTTAGGTGTTTAAGGTGAATCAAGAACGCAATACATTAACATCTAAGGAAAAGAAAAGTTAAGAAGAAAGACAAGAATATTATTCTTACTGTAATTTATACTGGTGAAATACATTTTAACCTTAAAGAACTGACATACCGTAATACTAATTCCATCTAGAATCAACATTAGCTTCCTTCATAACTTGTAGGTGTTGCGAAGCTGTCCAATGTTCACTGTAAGCACCTTGAATTCCATTCTACCACCCATTGAGTCTTTGATTGTGATGCGTCTTCCACGAGATCAAGTGAGATGAACTGCGATGAACACAAAATGATTCCCCACATGAAGTACTGATCCAATCGCATTAACCTTCCTCATAGGATCAAATGAGAAATCCATCAACTAATTCATTGCTAAAGCCGAATCATTAAGTCACTGGTCATCTTCCTCTCTGTCAAGGCTACATCCCCAAATTCTTTCGTAAGTTAGACTGTGCAGAGGAATTCTTTTTTGTGTCGAGTTCCAGCCGTAAGCAGATCCAAAACGGTCACTCAGAAAATTCATGATGTCAGTGTTCTCTAATTACAGGTCAACGTTAAATGTGTTCACCACAACACTTTCTTCAACTACAGCACTTGACTCAAGTGAACGTCTAATGTCTTGAGGTCTTCTGTCCTCATTATAAGAATCGAAATTTCAATGAAGCGAGCCATCAGCTGCAGTGTCAACATAATTCATCAAGTAAGTTTTGACACGTTCCATTGATGCAAATCTGTCATTGGCTAAACCAAGACATGTATGCATGAAAAGAATGTAATTGTCGCGTAACACAGATCTTTTGCTACAAAACTGAAACCCAATTCCAACTAGAAAAACAGACTTATAAAGTGCTACTGTTACATAGATATCAATTTCAAACAATATATATCTTCCAGGCTTAATGAAGCGTTGTGCCATCTTCATCAAACTCACACAGCTGTGTGTATGATTCTTCACCGTAAATTCAACTCTCAAGTAAGTTTTAATGGCTTTAGGCTATTCTGGAGCCACTTCAATAACATTTTCAAACTCAAACTTCTCCTTTTTAAAAGTACCAATGCTAGCAACTGCAACCTTACTGTTCTTTTTTCTGGCCTTTGGGCATAACCCATTTAATTGATGGTAATGACCTCCATAAAATTTAATCTTTTTGAAAAAATCAGCAGCATTACCCATGTGCATTGGAATGCAGACACCTTTTTCACCAACTGTTACTGTAGCAAAGTTCTTCTGTAAAATATTAAATGTTTGATTTTTTTTTGCATAAAAGCTTCTAGGCAATGGGTTGTAAAAAGAGGCTTCACCATCAAATGCAACAGTAAAATTAGTAAAAGATGGTAAAAGAACATCAAACTTTAGACCTAGGTCAACTTAAAGGTAATTATTTTCTAAAGTTGTTCTTTCTGACCAAAACAGATTGCTTAAAAATTTCATCCCAAACTTTTTCAAAGCTACTTTCGTGAAGTTTGCAACATGAATATTCTTAAGGAAATCGGGTATTAAAACCCTCACCGATACGTTCCATGACATTACTCTTTAAGGGTTTGATTGACTCTTCTGTAAAAGTTCTCTTCTTCTAATTTGACGTAAAGCTACAATGAAATCATCTACTTCAGCAATTTGAATATACAGGTACGGATTGATCATAAGCTGGGACCAAGTTTTGTTACCAGCAAAACATCTTCCTCCTTTTTTGGCATCATGCAAGTTTTTAGTAAGTAAATGGGAGTTGATTCTTTACTTAAATTGACGCGTAGAAAAAACAGCTGTAATAGAATTGATGTCAAAGTTTTGTTTTAAAGTTAGTTGAGAAGGTTCTACTCTAGTCCAGTTGCTTGAAGATAATATATGTAGGAACCAAGTTTCACTAATTATTTGAATTCGTTTCTTTACTGTTGTATTCACTTATTCCTTATTTCACAAGTATTCAAGATTGTATTTGCTTCCCATTTATCTCACTATCCTATTCTATATTTCTAACTTTGTGTTTGTACATTTTGTCTGGTGTATTACAGTCAATTTATGTGTTCCAATTGTTCTAACTATATATATTCAGTACAGAAAGGATTATACTCTTTGTGTTGCTCGGTGAGTAAACGTTAAAAATTCTTTAATGTGACTCCGACAAATGCTTGTTTTATCTTTCTCTAGAGGCTTTAAATATTTTTGCTGAGCAGCTTCTGTAAGCTTTTCCATTATCTCTTTAAAAGAATTGTCTAAAGATCTAAGATTTGGAAAGGAACCTGTAATAATTTCAGCTAATTCTTCTCTAAATTCAACTAGTTCTAAACCTTTAAGACCTTTAGCTGCTTCAGAAAAGGTTACTGCAAGATGTTTTAAGCAACGAATGTGCTTAGTTCCACAACTTTTAGCTACTTAACCCAGTGCAGGACTACCATCTGTAATCATCGCCTGAGCTTTGTTCAGGCTAATCTATTCTAGACCACGTTTAACGTCATTGGAATTTTTATTTTCCATCATTGTGCACCCAAAATTGATTGTTTTTAAATAACAATAAACTCCTACAGGGAACATAGAAATAAGACGATATCTAATAAGTCCATGTGTAGTGTCGATTTGAATAGAACCATTGTAAAGTTCAGCTAATTTCAATTAAAGAGCCTTTTGAAACGTAACTCCAGCTAAAATTGAACCTCGATTGAAGTGTAAATTGAAAGATCAGCCTCTGAAAATGCATTTATTTCCACAATTCATTAATTTAACAAGAGAAGTATCTTCAGAATTATAATTATTTTCTTTAGCTTTCTTCATTGCACGTCTAATTAATCGTTTTAAGAACAAAACCCCAGGAAATGAGCGATGTAAAGTAATCATAGCTGTTGAAGTGTTAGTTTCAGTAATGCCTAGAGTCTTAATGAACTGTAATTCTTCTGCTGTTAATTGTTGAACAAATTCTGTAAATTTCCCAAGAGCTTCTAATTCATGATCGCTGTGATTTAGCTAATTAACTCTAAAAAAATATTTCATTTTGGTTGAATCAGAGTTAAGATTAACTCGAAATTGACAATGTTTAGAAGAAGTACACTGAATGACACAACGTCTCAATTTTATTGTGTCCATTCAAAATTTAACTTTACTTTGTGCTGCACAAAAAAACACTGATATTCTCTTAAACCACTGAAAGCGACCGTTTACAACCGTTGAAACGTGCAAAAACATCTCGTATTCTGTGGCAGCTTTAAAATGTTCCCATACTTCTAGCTCTGTCCTTTCTGGGAAGTTTTTTGGGTCGTTTTCCGAAGTTAGGACGTCGTGAATACTGTTCTCGATTTTTGCATTTTTTCCTTTTTTGTTTCTTCTGATCTTGGGTCAAATGGCCCATTTTTCAACCCTGCTACCTCCAAAATTTTCGCAAGATATGATTTTTGGTTATATGGCCCAAATTTAAAATCCTTAAATCACAAATGCAATTAATACCTAAATTTTACCTATGCCGTAAATGGTCATTCTCACCAACATTTCACGAATCACATGCCGAGTGTAAGTTACACGCGTATAAAAAAGGTGGATTCCAGGTAAATAAAATAACAATGCTTACTTAAGTGTAGCATTTGCACATTAGAAAGTAAGACTTGCAAGTTTTCTTTTTTTTGTAGCAGGAAGATGGACTTACAGTAAGCCCAAGAGTTATGTTGCGTCTTCTTGGGGTTCTGGTTTTTAATAATCTTGTTTTAGTTTACTTTCTTTTAAGGACAATTCTGGAAAGGAGCACTATTTGGGACAAGAAGAACTGTAAAAGGTTCTAATCAGTTATTCGTCGTCATTTCCTCGTTAATTTCTTGTTTATCCTGAGAATAAATATATGTTGTTTTCTAGTGTGAACAGATTTCGTTAAACGCCTCAGCCCGCTCTGTAAATGCGGAAGTATTGAATTTTTCATTTTAGCACAGGGTGACATTACCCTCGCAGGTCAAATAGATGCTCTGAGATCGGAGAAACGTGGAAACCCAAGACACATTTCCAGTAAGTTCCGATAGGTTTCGTTAAATTCCGATAAGGAATGTTATGCTTCCAACCAGTCAAAATTATTCATCGGATATTTTATTGAATTCCATTAGATTCTGTCACAGCACTACAGATCATAACACAAACACAAAACTGAAACAGGATAATAAATGTAGAGAAAGATAGGCAGCAGCACTCGTATTAGTGTTCTTTTTGGAGAAAGATTGATTATTGGAAGAATGATTGGTTTATTTATTTATTTGATAGGTAAAGTGATGACGCGGAATGAAGGAAATGTAGTATGAAGCCCAAGGACTAATGGAAGGTAACGTTAATATGGATATTACACAAAAGGATAATAAAAAGTAGTGATAAGATGGAGATAGAGAATACAGTATAAAATAAGCTGTAGATTAGGAGCCAGTAATAATAGTTAGTTAACCTTTAAGTAGACACTATTTAGCAAAAAACTATATAGAAAATAGTTAGTGTCGCCTTTTTCCAGAAGAATTTTGAACGAAAATTACAAGTAGAATAACAATTCAAGTAGCTAAGCTACAGCAGACAATTATAATAAAAGTAAAAAGAATACCTTTAAAGCATTCTATATTGAATTCATTAAGTTTAAACGTGATAGAAAAACCATAAAATGACTGAAGAAAGTAGTAATAACGTACCAAGAGTTAACATCTGGGCTCGTGAGCTTCGATTTATTGAAGAAACACCTAGGTCCTTAGACTTAACAGCAGTAAAAGAGAAAGATAATAATCATGAAGAGAACCCAGTAGAAAAGGTAGAACAAGAAGACCAAGCACAGGACAATGGGAGTCCAACCCAAAATCCGGTAGAAAATACTCCCCTTATGAGTCAAACCAATGACAATCCAAGAAGAAACAACAGTGAAGATCCAGTTCGAACTCCCAGAGGTGATGCAGACTAGATGACATTAATCTCTCAGCGAGACTTCAACAGCCTAATGGATAGTTTAGTAAGATTGAGTAGAGAAGTTGAAAGAAGTAGAAATACCCCAACTAGTACAACAGTAGGCGGCTCAAATGACGTGTCAACAACCAGAGCACGAAAAGTCGCTGACAAGACTCCTCTGACCTTTAGTTCAACATCTGATTCAAGTGAAAGCGAGGAGGATGACAAGGAACCAAGACTACTAACCTCTCTCTCTCTCTAAGATCGCGAACAATGTCATGCAAAGCTAGACTTCGTGAGGAACAATACAAGGAGAAACAAATTTTGAAAATACTTGATCCAGCAGAAGTCACCAAATTCATATCGGAGTTCGACATCTATGAGACAACAGTTATTCGTCAACAGTTTGCATTACCATCAGCGGACCTAAGCCTAAATTTAAGTAATGAAGTTAAAGTAGATTTGGTTGAAGAAGGATATGATATGAGAGATTAGCCAAAAATTCGGAGATACCTAAGGAAAATCAAGAATTAAGATAAATGTAGATCGAAAATAGTAATCAGAGAAATCGACAATTTGACTTGGAAAAATACCGGCAGTCCAGCAGCATCAACGAGTGAATACATCAAGTCAACCGATAAGATTCTAAGAGGGATAAGCTTCTCAAATAAAAGCATGGAAAAGGAGCTGTGCCGAAAAATAATTAAAAGATTGCCAATAGAGTTTCGCAGCGCAAGGGCAAAAGAACGTCAAGCAGAGGAGGGCTGGAAAACATATAAGTAGCTGAAAAGAGGATTTAGGAAACCTGCACTCTCCATCTCAACATGGGATATCCAAAGTTCGACTCTGCAACACCAGAAATATGGTAAAACGGGGAGAGCTAATGTAGATTCATCTAGTAACATTCAAACTAGAAGATCTGGACAACAATTTACTTCAAGAAATACCAATGAAGTGAGAATTGTTACGATGCAATCATGATATAAAAAACATAGAATACCTCGTTCATGGCCCATTGAGAAGCACTGTAAGTATACTAGGGATAATAATCTCTATTGTTATTGCTTCACTGAGGGTCATCATGCAGTGCAATGTCCAATACTGAAGAGAAAAGAAAGTGATCAGAATAAGGTAGCAAAGGATCAAGATAAGCCAGATAAAGATAAAAATTTCCAAGGAGGGCGAACTAATAGCGCACCTCAAGTAAACCAATTCTCTTCAACAGGAAACCAAACATCGAATAAAGAGGAAGAATTTGAACGGAAGGAACCAAGGAAGGAATCAGAAATAGAAATGTCAGCAAATAATGTACACCCTGTAAATTTTCCAGAAATGTACGTATTAGAAGTTGATGATAAAAATGAACTTCATGAAATAACGATTGACAGTGATGTAGAATCCCTAAACGTAGAATGGGACGAAAACACAATACCAGAATGTGCAATCCATAGCATGTACAGGGATGAAATATCAGATGAATTCATTGACAGATAACATGAAGTCGTTTCCACTTCAAGTAGGCCACACATCAATACACCAGAGATTCAAATTGACCTAGAAAATAGAATAGAAAAAGGCCAACGAGTTGGTGAAGAATGACATTATCCAAGTTGATCAAGCATGCGAACTTGAAGAAGTAATGATTAGAAATAAAGATACATTTGCTTTCAAAGAAGCCAAATGTGACTTTAATTTACTAACTCCAATGCAGGTAAAGATCAAATCTGATTATGAATCACTCACGGCCAAACCATATCCAATGAAGAAGCAAGTCCTAGAAGAGCTAAAGAAGAAAATACCAGAGTTACTTGATATGGGCATGGTCTACCGAGAACCCAATCCATTTTTCTCAAATCCAGTTATGATGCTTCCTAAGCCAAAAAAAACAACAGAGTTCAGAATGGTAGTAGATCTTAGAAAAGTTAATAAAAATGGTTTACCTACAGGTCTGGGAGTGCCAGATTTAGAAGCACAGCTCGGTTGGTTGAAAGGTAATGAGGAATGGTATTGTTCATTTGATCGACTTTCAGGGTTAGATTATTTACGCTTGGATACAACATCTAGCAAATACTTTGGCATGGTTACTCCAATCGGAACCTACTTCATGACAATGTCACCGCAGGGATCCCGAAACACGCCTCAAGTGTATCAAGAGAGCCTAGCTAATGAAGTTCTGACAGGTTCGAAAGCTGGAGGATTATTCGGTAATGGAGCATTGAAATGGCTAGATGACACCCTACTTTATCATAAAGCATTTACTGGATAACTTCATCTTCTTGAACAATTCCTGAAAAATTGTGTTAAAGTAAAATTCAAACTCAATCTGGATTAATGTGACATATTAAGAAAGGAAGTTAAGTGGCGTGGCCATATAATAAAAAATGGTCACTGGAGGTATGATGAAAATTACTTTGCAAGAATCACCAAGATGCATGCACCCGAAAATTTGGGCCACTTATATGATGTAATTTATGTATCAATATGGTTAGCAGAAACAATTCCAGGTCTATCAGAAAGTAAAGGATATTTAAATTCAAGAATGTGTGAGATAGAAGGAACAATAGTTGAGAATAGAGGTTGAAAGATTCATAAGGATGCAAGAAAGAAAATAAGTAATGTCGAATTTTGGACGGATAAGGATCAAGTAGAATACACCAAGTTTCTGAAAATAACATAAAATTGCAAACAGAAGAGGATAAAGTTATTTTAAGCAGAAAGCCAAGTAGCTATTTTCAAAGATGCCAGTAATAGTTATTGGTCTAATGTTGTGGCATTGTACGCAGCCAATGGCTGGGAATCTGTATTTTTTGCAAGTGGAGAATTTACCCAGTCCTCTTAATTTGCTACATCACTGATAAAGAGATATATCCTATAATTAGAACCCTCAAGAGATATATATTTCTTTTGGTAAACATAGCAAAAGAAATTAAAATATTCACGGACCATTTGAACATAAAATATTTAATGACAGGGGAAAAGGACGTCAAACAATCAACTTTTTTAAGAATTCAAAGAAGGATTTTGATCATTCCGGAATTTAATGCTACCTTTTTCCATATCGCGGGTAGTGAAAACGTGTTTGCAGATCTTCTAGCACGTTGGGGATATTTAGGTGCAGCATCATCCTTTGGTCCAGATAGAATTTTAAGTACGGATATAAGAAATTGGACCTTAACCCAGAAGGGTATTCAGTCTTCAGAAGGAGAGAGATAAATAATTTAGAAAAGATAAGAACAAGTAATACGAAAAGAATGGTTAAGAAGTAACAGTAATTAATGCCGTAGAATAAGCTTCTGAAAACTGGGGTTTTGATCCAGACTATATTTGATTCATTAAAGATAGAATAGCTAATAATTTCCCTAAAATCAGAACAGAATGTTAGGAGTTGTCAATAAGGGAGCTCAAGAAAATTCAAAAAAGAGATAAAATATCCCATCACGAAGATACAAGATTAAACAAACAGGGTCTAATTACCAACAAAGAGAATAAGATTCTAATACATTTTCAACATCTAGAGAAATTTATAGTACCAGCTCATAATATTTCGAACAATGGTAGTAATGAAGAAGTAATAAGAATCCTAAGAGAATTTGAGTTTCCTGGAGTAACTAAATCGCAGATCCATCAGTTAATAAGGAAGTTAAAGAAATATTATCTCCATTGCAAAAAAAATACAAAACTAGAAAGAGGATTTTATAAAGAGATACCACATGTATCAAATGAAAATGAACTTCTATTACATTCTGACTTTTTAAAAATATATGATGGATATCTACTTGTTTTAGCTGAAGATGTTTCAAGAAAAATTATAATGGTTCATGATAAATCAGCTATTGCCTATGTAGTAGTGAGAGCACTTGTTAAGTGGAGAGCTCCAAATGGAATGACATTATCTTTCAAGTTATCAACGAATAATGGTTCACATTCTTGTAATCAAATCATTAGCAATTTCAGCAGAATTTAAGGCGGCCAACATCATTTCTCTGTAGTTTATTCTCCTTGGAGTAATTGTTCTGTAGAAGTAATGAACCTCTTTATTTTAAGGAATTTACTTCAGATGTGCAGTGATTATAGTCTACCGTATGAGCAGGGGCCAGATTTTATTCATGTAGTAGCAGACACAATAAATAATACTCCAACTAGACAAGGATATACACCCAATGAATTAACTTCAATTTTCGACAAAAATAATAAAATAGCGTCTACAGAATTAGAAGGTAGCATAGAGTTAACACCCTTAGCAAAGAAAAATGAATTAATATTGGAAAAGGATCCTGAAAGTTTTGTAAATACTTGTCGGTATTTAGTAGATGTAGTAGAGAAAAAGAGAAGGAAAGTAATACCTTTGATAGAGAAAGATCGTAAAACACAGATGGATTATATAAATCGGAAGTTTAAAATGTCATTTGTTCAGTTCGCGCGCGGAGACTTTGTTCTAATGAGTAATATAGGAACACCCCGTCGTAAGTCAAAGCTTCAGTTGAGGTGGAATGGACCATATATAGTCGAAGAAATATTGGCAACCACCACTTATAAAGTAAGAGCTCTGGATGGTAAAGTTCATATAGCTCATGTTCGATGGCTCAGTTTATATAAAGCACAACCCACGGATTTTGAAGTAACATCAGAAATCAAGAAAGCTTTTTACTATAATCAAGGCATTTATGAAGTACATCGTCTGCTAGATATTCGAAGATCTACTGAAGGATTTGAAATTTTAGTTTGGTGGAAAGAATTCCAAAAACAAGAAGTTAATCGACAGAGTTTTTAATTACTTCTTCAAGATATACCGCAAGCCTTAGAAAAATATCTGAATAAGCATAAATTTGATAGAAATGACTTCGCAGCAGCTTGAAATATTTTAAGGCAAATATTAGATCTCCCTCTAGAGGCTGAAGTAAATATTTTAAGAGAAGCGATCCAGAACTATAAGCCACCTTGGATAACTGTACTTTGGAAAATAATGTCTCATCCTAAGCATTTGAAGCTATTAAATGATCATGTATATCCTGGTCTTAGTAGATCAAAAGGGTGGAACCAATTTGAAAAAGAAGTAATGTAAGAATGTATTTTGGTTTTTGGTTTAAGTAAATGGGAACCGATAATAAAAATGGCTATTTGCCAGGTAAAACTCGTTCACAGCTAGGAGTACTTGCAAAATTTTCCATTGAAAGTTAAAGACTCTATGAATTTCATGGTTTGAAAATAGATTTAAATATTTTGAAGAAGTATAATGATGATAAAAGTAACGTAATTCGAAAAAATGGTGTAATTAGAAATACATGAAAAGAACCATCCAAGACAACCTTAAAAGAGATTCATAAAAAAGTTTAGAGGGGCCTTTATAATAAACAAGATTTAGGAATGAAACAAAGATCGATACCTCTCTTAGAAGTAAAAGGAATTTAAAATCCAAAATGGTGTCTTCAAGATGTTAGTAGAGTAATTGAAAGATGTGAAAGAAGAATAAGAAGTCGCCAATATCAGAAATATGTGAAGTAGATCATGAGAACAATCAACATCTAAATTTAGAAATTAAAGCGCAGATATATCCACTATTCTTAGATAGCATGGCTTAGCGTAGTTGTGTTGGAATGAATTTAGTAAAAGAGCAACAGATTGTATCCGGGGATAAGGAACATAAAGATATTTGGGTTGCAAAAGTGTATTGGGTAACAAAATAGAAGTTTTGGGATATATAATTTTAAACTGTATCTTAAAAGGATAAAGGATATGTTTAAGAATGAATAATATGAGATTTTATGTACTAAAGTGCAAAACTAATAAATTTATCCTTGGAGAAGATTGGTTAAGGCGGATGAAAGTAGATCCAATCGAACAACTTGAAGAGAGATGTAGTAAAAAGAGTAAGATGAATATAATAAATGAAATAAATAAAGTAGAAAAAGAGAATAAATTGATTGAATGGAAAAATTATATAAATCAGAGATTGAAAAATAGTTCTGCGGAGAAAGTATAAGGACAATTTGTCAATTATATTGAAAGAAAAATTATCAGCAGTTAAATGGATACCGCATGGAAAACCAGAAGATTTTTTTCACCGTTGAAATAGATAAAAGAGAAGAATTTAACGATCTCATCTTGTGGAAGCAACCAGAAAATAATAAGTTGAAGATTGCAAACATTCTTGACCAAGATTTGACAGCTTTCGGTAAGTTTGGAGTTTTATTAGTAAACTCACCTTGGAGCAACCAGGCTTCTGACAGTTCAACAACAGGACTTACGATTCATTATCCCACTTTGTCAGATCAGCAGCTTTTGAAAATAAATTTTGGAGCTTTAATTAATGAAGTAGTAGCATTGTGGATCACCAACGATAAATTTGAAGTAAGAAGAGATATTTTATCAAAAAAAAATGGTTTTAGAATAGTAGAATATGTTGTCTGCTGCAAGGAAACAACTGCAGGAAGGATACATTCAAGCCAAGGTCTATATCTGAGACATTCCAAGGAAATTCCTCTGATCGCAACAAAATGGAAACCATTGTTATCCAAACAACGTAGTTCTGATGTTATTATGTCCAAAGTGTTGCAACAAACCAGAAAGCCACGGGAAGTATATGAATTGCTTGATAAGTTAGCTCCTAGAGTAAGAAAGTTAGAAGTATTTGGTAGATTTTGGAATTTGTAGAATTGGATGGTGGACTTTTTCAGGACCATATGAATGGAGGGAAGAAGTTTAATATCACTCGTGTCTTAGAAGGTAGTATAGAAGGAGATAGGTGGAAACACTCGAAAAGTTCTCTTGAGAGTTTTTATTTTGAATTTCGGTTTAGTTTATTTATTTATTGGATAGTTAAAGTGTTGACGTGGTATGTTGCAAATCTGTTATGAAAAATATAGTGAATTAATGGAAGGTGACGGTAACAAAGATGATACATAAGAGAAAATACGAAGTGGTAAAAGAAGGAGTTGAAAAATACAGTATAAAAAAGTAACTCTAGTTTTAGAGTCAGTAATAATAGTAAGTTAAGCTTTAAATTGACACTATTTAGCAAAAAACTATATAGAAAAAGAGTTAGTGTCGCCTTTTTCCTGCAGAATTTTAAGCAGAATACTAAATTAAGTAAAAAACCTATAGCAGAAAAATATACCAGAAGTCAGAGAAAAAACCCTAAAAAGCACTCTATAACTAGATATATTCCTTTTCTGAAAGGTTAAAACTTAACCAACTAGAAATAATATAGAAAAGGAATTCTTAAATAAGTAAGAAGAAGGCGAAGAGGAAAAAATATTACTTCAACAGTAGTCAATATAGAAGATGCTCAAATCTTTTTTATCTAATGGAAAAGAAGAAAACTCTGTCGTGATATTTAAAGAAAATGAAGAAAATAAAACAGGATTTGATATTCCTCTTGATATTTTACAGCAAAATGTAGCTTATTTTTTGCCAAAATAAAATCAATAATACAAGCGCACAGTAAATGAAGGAACACTAGTTTTCAAAGATGGTTCTCTAAATAGTTTTGCTTTGTTGAAGTATTTCCTTTTAAATAAGATTCTAACAGATAACGAGGAAAGAGAAGTTTATTTTAACTCCTTACTCTTAGCAAACTACTTATGTTATGTATAATGCTTTTCGTGTATACTTGAAACAAAAGTAGACGCTTATACACGTGGCCAAGAATCAACACTTTACAAAGCTTTTAGGTACCTTCTTAATATATAGAAAACTTTTCTTATTCTTTTTTTCAACAACAACTTATTAACAATTAACAACTTATATAACGGCTAAAAATCACTCTGCACTAACTATATATCAAGGAAAAAGTTCGTACTAGTATATTTCAAAGTATTTCCAATACCGAATAGTAACAGTGATGTATATAATATAGGCATATTTCACATAACAGACACCAAGTTCACCATATCTCGTCAATTGTAACTAACGTTATTTCGAATTCACCCTATATCAATCAATATCACGCAATGTAAATCTGTAGTGTAAAAACATCAGTAAAGTACACACCCTCAAACAACATCACGGGCGAAAATATCACCAAATACGAAAGTAGAAAGATGAATACATACGTCTTCAAATCAAAGGGAAATGACATTTCCTTCAAGAAACACCTAGAAATATATCATAAACAGCATTTTATCACTGTAAATACATTCAATATCCTTCATATAGCAAAATAAACACATCGTAAACGAAAACCATATCTCACGAGTGACAATTCACATAACTAAACCAGGTATCAAAATATTTCAGGAAGCACTATAAAACCTAAGCTGAAACCAAATAGACATAACCACTACATATGGTCATTTCGAACGGGCTTTAGTGAAGAAATTAGATGATATAATATCAGAACTAGCAGAAACCTTTACTACCAGCCCAGTAATTCTGAAATATTGTTCAACGCATTTTCATTATGTTTTCAATATTGTTCAAATAATTCTAGGAGTATCTGAAGAACAAGTTATGGAAACAGTTTATATTTGGGCAAAGCAAAACTCTTCAAGTATTGAAACTTATATAGATAAAATATGGCCAGTTCGAAGCATGATAGATTTTAATTAGTTAGATATTGAACAACTTTAGCAGTTAGAAAAGAATCAAGTTATTTCGGATAAGGAAGTTTCAACATGGGCTGCCAGAAATCTAAATAATCTCTCCCATCAAGGAGTTCTGGTTAGATTAGAGAATGACGAAACATTTTTCGCAGATATTATATCGGAAAAAAACAAATATTAATGAAATTGAACTATTTTCTCAAGAACTTCTTCCCGATAGAATTACATTTGGATCATACTCAAGTATTGCCAAGATTGTATCGAGATCATGTTTTACTTCTTCTAAAATTAAAATATCTCTTGCAACAGATGAAAAAAGCGGTGAACTCTAAGTTAAATTTGCTAGTTCTTGGGTAAGCGTGATCTATGCTCAACGAAGAATGTTCGGTGCGAAACTAATGAACCCAAATGTTGGAATCCTGGTTCTTGTTAACTTGTGCTCAGTGAAAGATTTGACTTCTCTTAATATTAAAAGACCCAGTATCAAAGAGTCAGTAGCTAAGAATCGATGAACTCAAGTGCAACACAATGGGTATTAGCCGAAACTGATTGATTAAAATTATACTTATGAAGATTTTGGTTCTTTCACAGGCCTTGATTTAGACTTTGAATTACTCAGAAAAAATAAAAGTAACACACTTTTGATACAGTTAAATTTTGTTAAAGTCTTGTATTCTATGCTTTAATTTCCATCCTATTGGTAAATATTCTGGTTGAAGCAGCTCATAAAATAATATTCTCCACCCTCGAATAAAAGGTTTCAAAACTCTATGTTCTTGGTCGACTTCTTTTTCTTTATCCCCATCACAAAAATTACACTTACATTTCTCACTGTGTTGTTGTATTCCATGAAACTCAAAAATATCAAATTCATTATTCAATATTTTTCTCATTACCAGTTCTGTAGCCGAAATAAATTCAATATTCTTCTTTTTCTCTTTCATCTTCATTAGAGATTCCAAAATATCTGTATTCAACTCTTTAATATGCTTGCCATTTATACTAGCTATTTTCTTAATTTCATTTTGCATTTCAGTTTTTCTTTCTTTTGGAAGTGTTTTTTCATATTTCAAGTATCCATGAATTAATTTTTTCATATGAGCAACTTCAGGAAATATTTTAAATCTAGTTTGTTCATGTTTCACTTCATCAAAATCATCTCCCAAAGACCCAGAAACTAATATTTTTCTTCTTAGAACATACGCTGGAACTATTTTTTGTCTACAAGAAACACAAAGTAAAACAATGTCATGGCTAGATCGAACTCTAAAACGAAAAGGAAAATGTTTTCTAAACCTAAAAACTAATAACAATAAGATAAAAATTACTCGTATGGAACAATATAAAACTTGTTCAAGTATTCAAAGCTCCCACAACAAACACAAATATTTTCTTTTTCTTGTAGATAAAAAGGATCTTTTGTCATTGTTCTTGCAGTTGGTTCAAAATTAAGTTGAATTGCACTTACAAAACCTTCTGCTTTTATTTTCTTTGCCAAGCTTCTTTTCAAATACCAATTCATTTTTGAAGCTGGAATCATACTTATTGCTTCTCCATCTGGTGCAAGAAGTGCACAATTATCATACAAATTATTTTTTCTACTTTTTCTCATTAACCTATTTTGTTTTTTAAATTCATTCAACTCATCAGTCTTTCTTTTTTTCTTTTGATTATCTTGTTTCTTTTTTATTTTCACTTTAATTTCTGGAATATTTTGAGTTTTGAAAGATTTTATTGAAAATTTTAATACTTTTTCTCTATCGGTTTGAAACAAAACTCCTAAATAAAGACACATAAAAATAGCTCGACTTGCAATCGCATCTCTTGCTGCATATTCTATTTGTTCACTAGTTAAAACATAGTTCTCCCAATTAGACAAAGTTATACTCTTATCTTTAGTTAAAGCATAATTTAAAACAGTTTGAGAAAGAGAATCTAATGATCTTTGACGCGATTTTGACCCTTGATAGAATTGATTCAACTCTGTTGCTCCATTGACGACTATATTGTAATCTTCAAACAAATATTTAATATCTTGAGTTATTCCAACACCAAATTTTTTATATTTAGGATCTTTAAGAACATCGATAAGTATATTTGGAAGTTTGAAAAGATGTAAGCGAATTAATAAAGTACATTTTGCGTTTGTAAGTTGTAAAACAGATATTTTTCCTCTCTTGTTTGTTTTGTTCAATAAAGAAGGTTTCCATTCACAATCTAGCCCAAGAGCCAAGTCATCAAAAAAACTATATTCTTTTAGCAGGTTCTCAAGTTGTTTAACGTCATAAACAATAAATATCTTCAACTGAACATCCGCAAAACATATTTCAGTTTCTTTGCACAAGTTCTTTATTTTTCTTCTTCTTCTTGTATATGAAACAAAAAGAACAATAAGACTTAGAATAGAGAGATGTGATAAATATGGTATAAATAAGTTTAAAAAATCATGTTTTGGTGTTTTTCTTAACTTAGTGTGTTGTATTTGTTGTTTAAATTTATTCCAAATAGTTTGTGTACATTTTTTATTTGTGGTCATGAAATTCAAGATATTCAAGAATCGAGATCAATTCACTTAATTCAAGACTCAAACTTTCTTGGTTTTGAAAATGAAGAGTTCTCATTTCATAATATTTATTTCCCGGGCTCAGATTTCTTGACTCCGGAGTCAGATACTTCTCGCGATCTCATTGGTCAGATCAATTTCCCAAAATATTTTTCATCCGTCAGAATATAGGAGGTGCAGAATGGCTATTTCCCATACTTAGACGAAATTACTTGTGGTCGGAATTTGCATGACAGGCTGTCATGCGATTTCTAATACCAAATAGCGCAATTTCATTGGTTGAACTCTGGAAACAGGAATTTAACCGAAAGTGAAAAAAAAAGTAACACTCAAAATGAAATGAGCTCTTTGGAGGTTGCAGTAGAAACAAAGAACTATCATATTCTGCGACATAACAAGTGGAGCCAAGAATTGGATATAGATGCTTCGTTCGAGGAAAGATATGAACTCACATAATTGATGTACTGACTGGACTTAGGTTAGATCCAAAGGATCAAGTTGCCACTGGTGTTCTGTATACATTTTAGAAGAATGTGGAAAATGAAGAAAACCAAAACTCCTTCATAAACCTTTTTCACTTCCTAATTGGTAAAACATTTCAATTCTTGAACCATGCAGGAAATCATGGTCTGCTGAATAAGAATGGCTTCCTGAAAACAACAATCGAACTTGACCAAGTGTTTATCTTAGACTGATTTCTGTTATGCATTCAACTTATTAATTAATCCAAATACTTTTTAAATAAGTATTTTTCCTACTCTAAATTTTCTTCTCTTTTTACTTTTATTCTTCTTGTTTTTGCTTTTTTACTTTTTCACCCTTTTATACAAATTCTTGGTATCTTTTGCACGCTTTTCAATACCGTTCCTTTTCTTAAATACACACTTTACAATACCCTTCTTTTTTAAATACACACTTTTCAATACTCTTCTTTCTTAAATATACAACATTTTCTAGCTATTGGTTTTAATCTTGATCAGGTTATCAACTTAGATACATGCTTCTTGAATCGCAATCTATTTTTTGAAGTTCATGTGGATGGAAATATCTACTGTCATGTTTACTTAGAGCAACTTGAAACAGAATCTGTTTCTTTATATATAACTTGTGAAGTACACGGGGGTCCAAAGAGTTTTACTTTTGGACAATGATAGAATTTTGACAATAGTTGAAAACTATTTATTAAACACAAAACTCCAGGGTGATAAATTAATCTGTTTATCTTCTGATGTATTTAACTTTGTTCCAAAACCTTTGGGAAAAGATTTGTTTAACTGTATAGATATATATAACTCAATGATGAGAGGGAACAGAGCAGGCCTTATTATTCAAAACGTAGAAGGTTATTTGATTCTGGGATAGCTGATAAGAGGCTAGTTGACTTGCAAAGAAATAAAGCTAAATTTGTACAAAAATAGTGTGGTTAATTATTAGCTAAACTTGAACTAGTTATTTCTGAAGCCATAAAATCAGGTGAGGTTTATTCTATTCCCAAAGGTGTTCACTTTAGAGTATGTGATTTTCCGTTCTAATTAATTGCAACTCTTTTCGCTTTAACTTCACAACCATTTGCCAGCTTAATTCCTTTGTCCTTCTAGATCTCTTCATTGGGGTAACTTTTTTACTTCAAGAACTTTTTTACATTCATCAAACCAAACTTCAGAATCCTGAAGACTTTTAATTGATGGAGACAGGTTTTTCTTGCTTGTTTCATTCTCAAGTAAGTTAATCAAAAATTTTAAATTACTGAGTTTTTTCGGCAATTACGATAATACATGTCAATTGGCATGTAAGTGTTCAATGGTGGTCAGTTTTTTCCAGCATTGCCACAGTTTCACATCAACCAGAAAGAACGCGCAGTTCCTTTTGGAAATGAGAACCCTACAGGAACACGTCTTAGAACATTATCTGGCCAAATGTTTAAGGCGGGTGGAGGATTAGAGTTTATTATGCTTTCAACCCCTTCCTCTTCATTACCATCATTGCCTGTAAGGGTTCTCATTTTTTCTAAGAGAAATTCGGTTTCATGTTTTGCAAACGCTTCATCTAACATCTTTTTTAGGACAGCATGTGTGATTACTCCAGATCCAACATCACGTGCCTCCAAAACATCTTTAATTTGAGTAAGAATGATTGATCTGTTCTCAATTCTAGATCTTTCATTTCGTTGAACCAACTCATCTACAACTCTACCAACATGATGAAGTTTTGCTAAGGTGTCTACGTGTGCGGGAATTCCTGTTTCCTTTACACAATTTCCATCAGAGTTACAAACATCGCAAATTACTTTTTCTCTAAGAGTTTTAATTAGACCTTTCTCCTGAAAAATTGGGGTGTTAAAAAGAATATGATTTTCTGGTAGCTCTTTTCTTAAAAAATTATCATGGTACACCATTGATGCTAAACAAAACTTCAGAATTAAAGAGATTTGTTTTGGAGTGCATGGAAACACCAACTACTTAGCTCTTTCTACCTGGTCATCAGCAAACGTAAATCGTGGTGGCAATATAGAAAACTTGTGGCTACTAATTAGCAGACCACTTATAGTACGTCCCACGTACTGATCTCCAGCAGCCTCAAAGTGAAGGTAGATGTTTAAAACAGTGCCCATTGACCACCCAGCACGTAACTGAACTGCAGCAATTGGAGGTGCATTAGTATTACCTGAAGCACAAAAAGTTGCAGTATCTTTTATTAGGGAATGGGTTCCGAACTTCTCAGGAGTCGAACCTCTTTTCCTAAGCTCGTTCTCAACTTTATCGAGACTAAGAATTCTTTTCTGACCTTATCTAAATCTGTCGTACCAATTGTTTCCACCAAAAAGAGAGGTGCCATCTCCATTCCCGAAGATTGACCAGTACATACCAAGGGACAAAACTGGACGAATTTCAGGTTGTATCGGATCAGCGTAAACGTGTCTAAGATCTCTAGCTTTTTCACCTGCTTGACCATTCTTCTGATGGCAGAAAATGATGCAAAGGCCATCTTCTTTCCAAGTTAAATGTCTGTAATGAATGCTAAAAGTGCTAACAGCTCTACACATTAAGTTACAAGTGATTGTTAAAAATGTTTTGAAGAAAAAAAATCCGTTTGCTCAGTCTGCAACATTGCTAAATTGAGGATCTTGAACAAAGGCATTATAAGAGGATCCTTCCCAAGTTAAATCACACCTTGACATGCTGCTCTTCCGAAGCAATTTTCCTTTTTAAACCTGTAAAATGACTTTTTAACTCGTTCTCGAACTCAGAACTAAAACGAACTTTGTGTTGACGGTAAAGACTGTAAAGAGCAGAACGGTGAGTTGAGTAACTAGAAAACTGAAAAAGCTCCATCACTTCTTTTCTTAGTTACAATCCATGACATGAAGGTTTCTACATCAAGATCATCAAATTTCAAGGGTGGTAAATTTTGAAAGGTTTTAATTGTTTTCCTAATGAGCTTAAAACTCATTGGCGCTTCAGCAGCACTTCCTTCCTTCAACTTGTTAAGAAAATCTTCAGCCAAGACATTGGGTTTGTTTCTTATGCACCAAGCTAGAAATTGGGTGTAAGAACACTCGTACGAGCTCTGAGAGTTTTTGGTAATCCTGTTTGCTCTAATTTCAGAAACATGTTGTGAAATCTCTGCCCAATCCTCTTCATTCAATCGATCGTTCATTTTTCTTCAAACTAAAAGATTAAGTAGGAAACAGGTTTTAACAACAATTTAGATGTTAGGTGAAACATAAAACTACTTTTCCCTGACATGAAAAAGGAAAGCAACAAAGTTTAAGCCATTGTTTTTTTCTTCTTTTGCTCGCAATTTAGGCAAATAGTAAAATCACGTATCGTCAAGAAATACAAATGATATCACAAAGTAAATGTAAATAAGAGTGGCTTTAAAAGAGCTTTCTAACAAGTCAAGAATCGTTTAAAAAGACGAAATATTCACCGAGTTTTACGTATTTATTTTTTGAGCACTCTTTGTTTGATTTGTGTTTGTTTTCAGAAAATTATAATTGTATGATTATCCCCACTCTGTTTTTATTCACAGTTCTCTTCTGCAAATGTTCGCAAAACCAAAAAGCCTTACATTGGCTCCTAAAGAGAAGTATAACAGCGGTCATACGAATTCAGGTTAAAACTGGCTTAATTCTTACCTAATTGAATTCTAGCACACATTTAAAAAAATATGATTTACCGGAATTCGTATGACCTTCTGTCGTGCAAAACACCATTTCTGGGTAATTTAGTCATACTTTCCGGTTAATTTGGAGTACACAGAATAGCCATTTTCCACACTTCGTCTCAATAATCGATGCGTAGAACAATAATTTCCAATATTTAGATAAAAAAGAAGGGGAGCCTTTCATGCTTCCCGCGTTTTTAAAAATGCCCCCCCCCCCCTATGACTCGGCCCTTGATGAAAATGAGGATGGATTTAAATCTTTTCCCATGGATTGAATACAGAAACTTGAAAACATGTGTAGAAGTTAATAAGTAAATGTCTGAAGTGACATAATTAATAACTTAAGACAAATAATTTTGAAAACTGAAATTCAGAAGATTTAGATTTTTGTTAAAATTATAATTTAAAACTTAAGTGGATTCGTTTTCTAATCTAGGTGCAAGTTTTTTTGTCGAAACTAGCTTTTTTGTATTTGAATATGAATCTTTGAACCCAAACTCCATCCCCTTTTCTTCAATAATCCTGAACCTTGACTTTTGACTTGAACAAATCCTGCATTTTTAACCATCTGGGCAGCACTAAATCTTGTTCAACATTTAACTTTTGGTTTTAATGATTCTCTTCTTACATTCAATTTAATTCAGTATTTTTAAAACTTGTAAAATGTCTTAAATTTTCTTAAATCTTGTAAATTCTTGTTAAAACTTGTAAATTCTTCTGTTTTTGGGATATTAGCTTTGTTCTGTCTTAGGTTTTTTTTTCATGCAACTGTCATGTTTTCAAATTTTTCATCTTGATTTTTTTTGGTTTGATTTTTTCAAAAAAAATTTAGGCAAATAAAAATTCAGCCAATGAGATTTAGGTGTATTTAACTCCTGAGTTAAAAAAAAATCATTCGTTATTTTCTCAGATAATTAGAGACTAATAATATAATATAAACAAAATGTTGCAAAAAAATTTAAATGAATAGAAAATTGAAAGCAAGATTATTCTAAAGGCAAATCAGTCTGTAAAGAGGGTATAGAGACTCAGCGTGATCTTTTATACCAAAAAGTCCCATACTTTTAAATGTTGAGTTCAGGAAACGATGGAAAGAAAAGGGGTGCTTTAGTATTTAAAGGTTGAAGCCTTTTATGTTTTGAAATGCTAAAACTGTTTGTTATTTACCAGGTTATACAAGACTACGAAGTGGAAACTTATCTGGAGGGTCTTCTCTTATCTAAATTTCTATGCTATGAAAACTTTGAAAGACACCCACTGCAAAAACTAATCTAGAAACCCGAATTAATCAACGAATTCAATGGAAGTGAAACTATTCTTAAGCTTTATTCCAAGAACTTATATTTCATTTTGGAAAAAGTGCAACTATATCTGGGAGTTTTATTACCTGAAATGTTGGAAACAATTTTCAAGTGGAGTAAGAGAAGAAATTCTATAGAAGAGTTTGTACAACAAGCAGTTGAACCAATTAAAGCTTTACTTGATTTACATAAAACGGACTGCAATATTTAACTAATACTAGAAACGTTTAATCTGATTTGCAGCAAAAAAGTTACTGATAAAAGCGTTAAGAATTTGTCGAATAATACACATCAACACCCCCCCCCCCCGTCTTCGTAGAAAAAGAGTGAGATCTATACAGTTGATATAATAGCAGAAATTACAAGAGCTTCAATACTCGGGATAACATGAAAAAACGAAATGGAACAATCCCAGTTGAGTTACTTTTTCTAGATAATCAACTATTTGCAAGAATGCTGCACAATTCAGGAAGTGCAGTAATCAAGATTTCTGAAACAAAAGGCGTGAATCAGCTGAGAATTGATTTTTGAGATGATACCCCTATAATTACATATGGCGAGTTTCCATTATACGGATATGGTTGTACCAAAGCATCCAGTAAAGACATGTGTGCAGTTCTGTTCAATATGAACTCAATAAGAAACTATGGTTCTCTAAATTTGAAACCAAATCCTCGTGTTCAGGACTCAAATTTCAAGAGGTTAAACTCAAGTTTTGGAAATGAAAATTATTCAAATCTTGTATGGGTGAAACGTAGGAACTAAGCAAGAGCAGGTGTCAAATAAAACACTGAATTTGTTTAATTCAGAACATGTCCTAAGTCTGTTATTATCTGATTTTGTTCCAATCCATATTACAATATAAACATTTTTTCTAAGTTTTATAGAATAACATCTATGTTACCCATTATTATCTACTATATAAGTTTTTAAATTAAAATTCACATTACCTCTTATTTAAGCACCCGAAATCAAATGGATACTCGTTTCCAAAGAGACTAATAAGCATAGACACCAAAATAGTTATTGCTGCTATTGTATACGTAGTTCGTTCAGTAATTGTTTTCTTGTAGTTAGGTATAGGAACAATTTGATTATTTTTATATCTAAGTAATAAGTCAAATAATACAATACTCTAGAAGTAAACTAGTTTTTAAAGTACTACTTTAACAACATATATGCTAAGTAACCAAGGTCTAATATAAATCACAACAACACCTTCCCCAAGTTCATATAGCTCTTTCCTACAATTCAGTGAACATGCTCTTTCACACAGTTTGGTCATTGAATCATACCAGATGCCACCTGTGATAAGATCTAGTAACTTCGGTCTCAACGCAACAACTTGTTGTGTAAGATGATTATATATAGTATCTAAGTTCTCTAATCATCTTACTACATCTAAATCTTAGCACAATTTCAATACAGGTTGATTCCATATCAATATAATCGTCTTGAGGTCTACATTGAATAGTAACAATAAGTTATTTACCACAAGCAGAGCTCTACTTGGATAACTCCTTCAAATCCATTATGTATCAGTAGATTCAGTAGTTAGAACGGACTCAGTTTTACGTCAATAGTAGATGATGTTTTCATTTTGAAGTATAAGATTTCCATGAACACTATTCCATTTTCACCATTACGATGGCAACTGTCTATAAATACATTTATCATGTTTTCAGAGTTTTTTTTTCCTTTTTATTGTATCTTCTTACTTTTTGTTTCAAAGAAACATAAAAGTTCCTTTTTTCTCTGCTTCCAAGCACTTCTGAGCCACTTTTTCAGGCCCGGGTGACAATATGTGAATATATCATCTAATCTCAGGTCAATCTTAAAGTGCAATGTGGTTTAGCAAACCCATAACTCGTTGATTTTGTATAACGGAGTGAAGTCTATGTGCATTATTCACAATTAGATTTCTATACATTAGCGCTTCCAATTTATTCTTCAAAATTTAGTAATAATGTTATTAAAAAATATTTCAAATATGAGTGGCTAAGCTTACATAATGCGTTATATTCTCATGTGTTGATGAAAAAAACCAAGATAGGTTTTAGCAACTAGCTTAAAAGTCAGTTTCAGCTTGTCGGATATTATATTCTCAATTGTAGTGGCTCTCGTTTCTCTACAATTACAGCACAAGCCGTCCACAAATACAAAGTATCTTTCTTCCATCCATCATTTGTGACTAAACAATTGTGACTTGGTAACGGTGTTAACCAAGTTGTTTTTAACGCTTTTCAGTATTTTTATTCTGGATATTTAGCATACTTCTTAGTTTGTATATGAATTTACAACTATTCCGAACATATTCCTTGTCCCCTTTTTTGCTGTATTCTTTTGGAAGTTCAATAAAGATAGATCTCTGCAACGCGCTATAGACGAATGCACCAGCTATGTCCAACCCAGGTAATAAGGTCCTCAATTGTAGTGTCATGCATATAATGACTCGAAAAGTTTCTACTAGTACTACTGGTGCATAAAACTATGACAGTGTTAAGAGGATACCCTTTCTATACTCATTGCCTTTGGCATATATATTGACTTCTGCCAGGACAACATTGCTTATACTCCGCGATCATTGAACAACCCAATCAGTCTAATATTCCATGTAGGAGGATCTGTGCTTGGCACAACATTGAATATTCTGGTAATTCCAGAAGAGTAGATGACCTTTGTGTTGATCGAGTAGCAGGCTCCTCTGAAATATATAACGTTAATCTACCCAAACTTTCGCGGAAGAATAGCCGACTAGTCAATATTTGGATAAAACAGAGAAGACTGTATGAGGCGTCATTAGACGTAGCTTGTCCCTGAAAATCTTGTTTGGTAATATATCAAAGTTTCCTGATACTGTAATAGATCATTTTTATTGCTTATCTCTATCAGAAGTTTTCAGTGGTCTAGTAACATAACCAACTTCCTTTGATTACCTCTTTGGCACTTCATTGATAGATACTTCTGTAGTTTCTTAATTATCTTTTTTAAATTGAAAGATATGTTTTTTCATATCTTGAATCACTTACCCATTTTTGGTAAATTGGAAAATATGTATATGTCGAGGTTTTTTAAAATGGATTTTTCATAGCTTGTGCTGCCGGTATATACCTCATCTAAATTTATGGTCATTACTTGTAATAGATTCCCGATTTTGAATTTGAAGAAAATAGAAAGTTTTAATTTGTTGTTTTATCCAAGATATATATCTTCGGTATTAAGGAATAAAATTTCTATTTTATATATTGAATGATAGGATCTCTAGCTCCAAATTCTCTGATATACTTGATATAGGATTCTTTGTTGAAGAGTGATTTGCATGGAGAGAACCCTTGTTTTCTTCAGACGAAATTCATGATATTGCAGCTAGGGCGGGCATAGAAAACGGATATTTTCAAGTATAGTTACTTGGGTTAGGAAAAATCTCATCATTTTAAGCAAAGTTAGATTTGTATATTCCTTTTTTTCTATTTTGCAAAGGGGAATGCTTATTTATGTACTTTCCTTTATGTTCTTCTTAAAACAATACTAATTCCACCTTGAAAATATGTATCTCCATCAGTGCAAATGCAATCGATGTGCTTATTACAGATCTAAATTATTCTTTTAATACATTCCTGTTCCATTTCAGATATATGAGATCCACTTTTGGCGATAATAGGTGTTAAATATTCTGAGTAGCTAAGAAAACATGGTAAATGTATTTAAAACTGCCCATTAAGGACGCGAGTTTAAAATGATGTTCAAATAATTTTTTCCATGGATATCTTACTTTCCAGAGAGTGAAATTGTTTTAATTGGCCATGTTAACTCTGCTAATCTAGACCATTTCTCCTGCTGAATATCAGATACAGTAAAACCGTGTCATTGTTTTGACCCTGGTATACAGTATATATCTATCATTTATACGACAGAGTATTTAATGTATAAGATCTGCGCTGAAGATGTATAACTTCGAGTAGCTAAATTTTTTTGGCTTATTTTGTCATATGATAAAAGTATCCAATTTCTCATATGATGCTATATTGTAACCGTTTTGAGCAGAAACACTTTGGTTGTGAGCTTTATGTACAGCATAATCGATATCTACCAGCAATGACTCACCAATGATGCTTTGTTTTATTAATAAATCAGACCAGCACAAGATTTTTAATTAGTAGGATCATGTTGCTTAACAGAAAACTAAGGATATCTTCATCTACGGTATCGAAATTTAATTCTTCCATTACTCAGGGTAAAGATACTTGAGTTTTGCGCGGAATATTGTACAGAAGATATTTGTAAGCAGCAACATGAAGCATAGTTCGACTCTCCAATGGTTGATTAATACATTGTCCTTTGAAATTGCAACCAAATATCTTATTTTCTGGATTGGTTATCTAATTTTTATCTTGATCTTTATGATATTTAAGCCTAGATCATCAGGGTAGTTTCATGTTTATCATCGTACGGAGTTAAATACTGCTAACATGTTGACCATTTGATGTTATTTTTCCCAAGTATTTTATTGATGTCGTTTTCGTGCAAGATACGAATTTGATTAATTCTCATGACTCGGATCGAGCAATTTTTTGTATTCAGGATTTTTGCTTCCGTAATCCCAACAGAAGTAATCATTATTTGCAAGGGACACCAATTTCTGTACAAACCCACTAAAACTGCATTTGTTTTTTCATACTGAAAAGCTTCGAATTCAAACGCTTTATTTCTATTCGTGCCTTTTTGTTTATTCTTTGAAGATTTGTATTATGAACAGCGTAAACTCACGTTGAGAGCTATTTTATAGAGGATATTTTCTTCGTTAAATATCTAATTGTTGCAGACGGGTCTGTGGTGTTGAAAATTATCAGCAAGAAAGTTTTACATGAATAATATCCCCCCCCCCATTTTCCCACCCTTTGTACCTCACTGTAACCTGTATCATACAAATCTTTTTTCTGTATATATCTATGTATAATCTAAGGTTGTGATATTTAATCTTTGGAAGAAATATTTTTATTAAAATTTTAAATTTTTGACTCTCCTGTTGTAACCCAATGAATGTATAACCTATAAATAATGTGGTCGAGATATCGGTATTATAGACTAGCGGAACCGTCATGGTAGTTTTAAGAACGTGTGTACAGTATTCGTGTTATGTGTATATTGAGTTTTAGGTCCATAAGAGTGTCTTCCATTATCTCAATAAGCTACTAAATGGTTGATGATCTTGTATGGTTGTACGTTCATGTAGAGTTTAATAATATTAAAAGCGATCTTATTGGGCGATTTTGTATAACGTGCTAATGTAACTATATTAAGTGATACTTAAACTGTTCCCTTGGATACCACTTGTTTAGCTACATAAGAAACAAAGAAGCACATATCCCTGTTGCTTACCTTGGATTGAGCTTGGGTTCAGAGCAAATATATAAATATATCCACAAAGAAATCAGCAAAAGATTCCATCTGACAAAAACTCTCAGTTATTGTTGCTCAATTATTCTTCTTATTTGAGATCTTATAGGTTAATTCAGATAATATTTTCAGTCAAAGAAAATCTCAAAACATTAAGTTTATAGCTGTTGTAGCTTTGATATTCCCCTTATCTTTAATTTAAAAAGAGTTGATTAATAATAAAAATACTAAACTATCACGTCATTGAACTATAAATTCTAGAAATCCGTCACCCGTAATTCTTTTCATGTGTTGCTAGACACTATAACTTTAATCTAATCACTGCTAGCACAAATGAGCTTAAACTTACTCAACCAATCCCAAACAAATTAGTTTCCATACAGATATATACTAATTTTAAATTAAATACACGAGTTTTGTTGCTAGAAAAATGATTAGTTGCTTCTACCCTTATTACAATGCAATATCAATAACATATATTATATTTTTTTCATATCCCAGCGAACCAATATCCTTGTTGAGGGTTTCATAATACTATCTTATTCATATAATAGTGCGTCAAATATGTTGGATATTCAACCTCCAATAGTCCAAGACAGTTGAAAATTTATATCCTGTGGTAAGTTTCAATCGATTATACTTAGATTCGATATTTTGGAACCTGTGGTTCTTTCTCTGGGTTGTAACTTTACTTCATCAGACAACTTAAGATTAGAGTGTCGATGAAGGCGTTCGTTTCTTAAGAATAAACCTGCTCCCACTGTTGCTCCTCCAAAAGGGTAATTATAGATTATCTCAAGGTTTTATCTATCTCAATCTTATTTTAAATGAGTGGTGGAAATGGATTTCCACAAATTGACAATTCTCTATCCGTACCTGTGCATTCGCTCTTTGCTTTGTCACATATCTTATCACATAGCACTACAATGTTTGTAGCCATTTAGGACGAGGATTCTCGTCTATTCATAATTATAATGTCTCTAATATACTTACACTTTCACAGAACGCGGAGTGAACTGGGGAATCTATAACTTGATGGTACGTGTGAAACCAAAATTTATAGCACTTCAAATTAATTGTGACCTTTCCATAAAAACCTATCTTGAATCTTGGACTATTTTCATATATGAAATCCAAGCTAATTTATATTGAAGCAGTTCTTATAGTATATCTAGATCCAGATTTTTTTTTGTTTTCTAGGTTATTCTTTAATTTTGCTAATGTAAGCGTTCCAACTTCACAAAAAGTGTTACAACTTTTTATTCTGTTTTTAACTTTTCCTCCTGAGCCTGTATAAATACTTTGTAGATAGTTCAAAATGTTTTAGTAGAAGTCATTCTAAATTAACTTAGTAAAAATATTAAAAATAAACATTTTCCGTTTCTAATCCTGAGAAGACTGTCACCAAGGTTATCTTGCATTATCTTATAGTTTCTTTCAGTGTATTAAATCCAAGAGTCAATTTATCAGAGGAGGCGCCAGCTCTTTTTAAAAGGTTTATCATCCCATAAACAAAATATGGCGGCAGAAATGTGTAACGGTTTTCCTGATTTTCTAGGATATCCAATCCATTGCTGCGCAAGCCACTAAATATTTTGTTTACAGCTAATTAGATAAGTAACCTTCGGATAATTGACGTTTGTTTTCTTTTTTTTTCTATGTCAATGTTTCAATTCTGCTTCTTACTGACCTTCAACAATCCATTTCCCCTGTTTTCATATCTAATTTTTGTTGGCTTTCCCAGATATGATCCAAGAAATCTCGAGCTTTCTAATATTTCGAACTTTCTATGCATTAACATATATAATCTGCAAAATAAAAAAGAACAATAATCTTTATTTCTGGTTAGTTGATAGTATTAAATTAGTACCCATGTGAATGAGCCGTTTCTATGTCGCTTGAACAATACTACAATTGTGTATTCTAATTAACTATCACGAAACAAGAAACAACACTTTGGTAAGAAGAATAGATGAAAAAAAAAAGATATCAAGGGGCATCCAATAAGAAAATCTATATGATGATAAAATCATTGCCAGTAAATTTACAACGTAAGAGGTACTGAGGTTTCTCAGAATGTCCTGCGAACAGGTTCTGATTTTTTTCCTCATTAGCTTAAAGTTTAACATTATTTCCCACCAAATTAGTACATGGATAAGTAATAATAACCAAGAAACCAATATTGTTAAACTTAATCAAGACTAAACGGTTTCAATTATATTTCGACAAGACAAAAGCTTGAACTACAGTTAATGTGGAAAGTATCTATGTAAGCTCCGAATAAAATCAATATTACATTACCAGCTAAAGATGATATAGATTATCGGAAAAAAGATATCGGAATGAACAAACAAAAAGAGTCAAAATTGGACGAAGCGTTCCGAGGCGAATTTGGAAACACAAATTTGTACCCTGATAGCTTAGCCGCTGCTCCAACCCAGTTTGAAAATATATTCACTTCTCATGAGATCAAGATAAATCTAAATCGCGCATTCGGTGGTCAGTTCATTGGAAACGCTATTTCCGCTTTGAGTCAAACGGTGCCTGATGATGTTGTTATTCATTCTCTTCACGGGTATTTTATTAACGCTGGAGAGTTTATACCTTCAACTATAAAAATCATCCCACGTCGTTCTGGAAAGTCTTTCGAAACAAGATCTTGCACTATTACACAAAAAGACAAAGTAAAACTCAACAGTCTTTAATACTATAGGTTATTTTTACAGCACTAGCTAGTTTTCAAAAGCCTGAAGTCTCGTTTTCTTATCAATATTCTTTTCGAGAAAATATTCCAAAGAGTTTTATCTCTAGGTTGGGATTGCCAATAGAAAGTTATGAAGAAGTTAATCTCTGGGGAAATATTGAAAGAAGAAGTATTGCATCAGATGAAAGAAATGATCTATACCTCTATAAATTTCTTCCAACTGTGGAAAAAGATG
This sequence comes from Labyrinthula sp. Ha, assembly GCA_015227615.1. NCBI lineage: Eukaryota > Bigyra > Labyrinthulida > Labyrinthulaceae > Labyrinthula > Labyrinthula sp. Ha. Next base: position 407,986 of record JAALGZ010000026.1, on the reverse strand, counting down.
ACTGGAGAGTAAACACTACGCTTTTAGGTTTTATGACGGATATTTATTTACATAGAACTGTGATCAAGAACTTTAAAGACATAGAAAGAGCTCAGTTGCTATTACCAAGTTTAGACCACTCGATCCACTTTCACAAACCAAGAAAAATATACGTAAACAGTTGGATGTATTTTTTTATCACCGTGCAAGTTATTTTCGTTAATTTACTTATTTTTCAGGTTATAGATAGCGGAAGAATTTTATTTACTTCAAGGATTTTCAATTTTGAAGAAGAACTTCTTGCTTCAATTACCCAAGAAATGCTATTACGAATAAAGAATAAACTATAATTCAAAATATTGGTAATGAAAGGGTAGCAAAACAAGTAAGAGGGATATTCGCAATATGTACAGTTAAGTATTTATTCTAAATCATTTTCACTATGCTATATCTTTTGCTATGTTTATCAAATCAGCAAAGATCTACATCCTTTCGCACAGCATGCAGATAACTACATTTTATACCAGGCAAGCTAATATTTGTAAATTGGCGGATCTTGTTTCTCACAGAGGCGTTCTTTACTCTACCCTTTAATAGTGTTAGCACCGCTCCAAAGTCCAGCATCATTCTTGCGTGTATAGAATAAGTCTGTTTTCGGCTAATTCTAGAACTGTTCTGCAGGTAAAATTATGCCATCCAAACTTCAAGGAACAAAACCGTTTTGGGTAGAAAAGAGCTGTGCAAGATGTTCTTACTCCATTAATATGGAAAGCTTACTTATATTGCAACAATACTTATAGTTCTAATAATAAATACTTAGAACTTCTTTCATCCACTCTTGAGTTTTTTTTTCAAGATTTCAAACACTGATGCACTTTCAGGTTGGATAAGGTTACCCCCTGGATCTTAACCCAACAATAGTGTTCCGCTATCCTACTTTCTCTTCAAAAGGCCTGCCTGGTGAAATAATACTATTTGCATATATGTTCGGAATTAACTGATACGGTTTTCATCTAAACTTATGACCATTTGTAGTTTATCGTAGTAAAATATTTATATCCCCATACTGTTTTGCTTCAAGAACCCCAAACTGTTGAAAAGGGATAATAACACTGATACTCTAGCAACTAGAATCTCAGCTTTTTCTTCGGGGTGATCTATCGAAAGGTCAGATACTCAAGAGTGAGGCAAAGTTTCAAACAAGAACGTCAATGGTCCATACTGAAGTCACTAAAGCATTTATGATATCAAGCTGAAGTCATTATTCGGTTGAGCAAATAAAAACAGCCAAGAAACAGTTCCTTACAGTTAATGAACTCGTAGCATACTTAGATTCAGCAATTGAAAATTTTAGAACTCGTAATAAGTCTTTCTATTATTATTCTTAGCTTGATGTTAGCTTTCCTCTTTTTTTCGCTCTATCTTAGATACTGTTATGATATTGGTTAGGATTAATTTTCAATTTGCAGCTACCCTCACCTTATATATGAGTTGTTTTTAGACATTAACATATTTATTAGAATATAACCCAAGAAGTTTCACCGCTTCAACTCCTTGCCATGTTTGACTTACTTGGACTCTTGGGAAGCCATCTATTGCTTCTAGCTTCCTGAGTCCCTTCTCATAGGCTTGATAACATTGCTTGCTCTCCGTAAATCTCTTTGTTTGATAATAACTTTCAGGTACCGATCCTTTTTTTCTCTGAGATAAAAGGAAAATTTGAGATGGATTCAGTAAAGATGCATAGGCTTCCTCAACAAAGGATGTAAGTTTCGCTTTTTTGGAAACGTATTTGTCAGCTGATTACTTCTTCGTGTTACTGCTTCTGACCCAATCTGCTTGAATATCTGTGTTTTCTTTGTTTCTTATATTATCAAATTGTATTTGAGGATCCAGAGTATACTATTCTTTTTTTTTAATATTTGCTAAGTAGGCTTCTCGCCAACGAACGAAAACCCAATATTAACACTTTTATTCTTTTTACATCAGGTATAATGATTTGCTCAGCTATAGTATTTTTCATTCATAAATTTATTCCTTTCTTTTGAATCTTGCAGAGAAATTTTTCTGAGGATTTCTAATTTTACGTTTTATTCTCTAACCAAAAACGGAAAATATCTTAGTTATGGCTTTTTCTTGAGTAAGATATAGAAAGGAGGTTTCTCATTGGAAGAAGTTTAAATGTTTTTACTGATAATGGCACCGTATTTTCTCGCATAAATCAAATATTTTTCTGAAAGTGAGAGTCGCAAATAAGCGCTATAAGAAGCTGTACTATTGCAATATTTTCTTTTTTTGCGATCACACTGGCTTCTGGTAAGTAAAGAGGACTGAACGTATAACGGGTCCCTTCTTTATTAAAATATGCTTCCAGAAATAAGTTCTTAAACTATGTTCCTTGATCGATGTTTACTTCTTTTATCCTATACTCACACAATCTTTTTATATTTTTCAAATGCTTTTAGATTCTGTAAAATATGATCTTTTAAGGTTAAGTTTCCTATGTATCTATTTTAATTAATCTATCTGATATAGCAATAAAATAGTGCTCTCCGATTGTTGCCTTTCTGCTGAATTTGCCGTGTCTCAATATGTACTTTATAAAGGTTTTCCGGCTTTTTTATTTTTTATTTATGCACAGGTGTTATTCTTTGCTGGGTTTTTAAAGAAACGTCACAACTTACTATATTTGAAACTCTTGTTTTTTATGTTATGAAGGCTTAAAGTATTTTCAATTTGTTTATTGATGGATGACCAAAAATTTTTTGGCAATGTTCTATTTCAAAAATTGTAAACATTTTCTCGTTGTCACTGAATTCTGTTCTTGTTTTGAAGACTCTATTTGCTTCTTTCTTTGCAGTTAAAACTATTTTATTATCTTAATTTACAAAAAATAAAATTCTTATGTTTAGTGCTTATTTTGAAATACTTCTCTAGCCAGTTTCCAAACCTTATTAAACAAGTATCAGTATCGAGAATAATTACATCTTTGAAAACCAGAATTTTATTCATATCAGTTTTTATCTTGAACGAAGCTGTTCTGGTTATTGGTAACGCCCTTTCCACTACTTTCACGTTCACATGTTGAGCAACTTTTATTTAAAAAATTATATTAATATATCTTTATGGTAATACGCGATGTGGATATATGTAGAAGTTCGGTATATTTTCGCGCTCGTAGGTTTTGTGGACGATTGTTTTGCGGCTTATTATATTTACGAAGTTTGTATTTCGACATCTGTATTTAAAGTGATGACGTGGAATGGCGAATGTAATCACGTGATGTGTATTTCAAATTATAAATACAGGTAATTGGAAGAATACCGGTAAGAAGATGAAAGAAAAATACAGGAAACTGCAGTATAAAAACTAGAATATAATTGTGTATTAGTTAGCTGTAAAAACTGTTTCAGTTAGAAGCTTTAGTGGTAGTACTAAGCAGACACTAACTTAACAGTTGAAAAGAAAGAAAAGAACTCGTGTCGACTTTTCCTAGCGAATTTGAAGAGAAGAATCAGAAGATTTAGATCAAAATTTTAAGACAATTAAAATTCAAAGAAAACTTACAAGAAGAATATTCTAAGCAAGTAGATACCTATACTGGCACTCCATATTGAATTCAATAAGATTAGAAGTGCCAACAATAATAAAAGTAGTAAATTATGAGTGAAGGAAGAACGTTAAGAAGATCCAGTAGATTGAGAACCGGTGCCAGCAAACGTAGAACTGGTGAAACCGCCCCTACAAATACAGAAGAAAGAGTGGAAGAACCAAATAATATTTCGGTAGCAACTAGCACATCAATAGTAGAAGAAAACCAACCAGTTGAGGGTAGAATATCAACTGATTCAGCAGTAGTAAATCCCACCCCAGAAGGGGGGGGGGGGTACAAGGTGCTACAGTCACTTTGTCAAGGCAGGAATGGGAAGAGATAAGACAAAGCTTGGAGCTTCTAAGACACCGTGTAAACCCATCTTCTGCAAATAGTCCAGCATGCTACACCAGGCCTTCCAATATTCGTACACCATTTAATCCATATCATGAGCAGCCAAATCTAGAAGAAAGTTCGCCAAGCGGTAGCTCCAGCAGTGAAGAAGAGAAAATGGGAGTTCAACCAGTGCCCACTCTAATTAGAAACGAGGCTAAAGGTAGAACTAGGGAGGTGAGATATAAGGATAAGCCGATCTTGTCAAATCTTGATCCCCCAGCAGTCTCAAAGTTCATCGCAGAATATGATATTTATGAGGCCGCAGTGGTGCGACGTCGTTTCGGTCTATCAGTAGCATACTTGTCTTTATGTTTGACCAACGAGGTGAAGGTTGACTTGGTTGAGGAAGGTTTTGATATGACAGTCCAGGCTAAGACCTTGAAGTACTTGAGAAAAATAAACAGGAATGAGGATCGTAGCAGGTCCAAAATAGTGATAATTGAAGTAGAAAATATCCAGTGGAAGAACTTAGGAAGCCCTTCAGCTTCTATGGGAGCATTCTTGAAAGCAACGGATAAAATACTTCGTGGAATTCATTTTGACAATAAGAGCATAGAAAAAGAAGCGTGCCTAAAATTCATCAAGAGGCTCCCAACCGACTTTGGCAGTAGTTGGGCGAAGGGGAGACTGACGGAGGAGGGTTGGAATACGTACAAGCAACTGAAGAGAGGTTTGAGAAGAGCGGCGATACCAATCTCGACTTGGGATATTCAAAGTCCTGCTCGCCAACATCAAAAGATTTCCAAGACCAAAAGAAGTTCACCAGATCACATTCAGCAAAGTGTCGTAAAAAAGTCAGTCTCTTCAGCTTCCTATCCTAAAAATAGCGACTTAAGAATAATTACTTTAGCTAACGGTCGTCAGAAGCATATCGTACCCAGAGGATGGCCATTGGAGAAAAGGGAAGAGCGTGTTCCAGAGAAAGCAACCTTTGTTGCTATTGCTTTTCTACCGGCCACTATGCACAGGATTGTCCTTTGGTGAAGAAACGAGAAAAAGAGAGAGAAACCGGAGGAGGATATGGTAGGAGTCCAAATTTCCAGTATCAAAATAATCAACTAAATAAGCAGCAACCTCGAGCATCTGAGAAGCGCCAAGTGAACGAGGTATCAGAAGAGAGTCCAAAGGTCGCACCACAAGCTGGCGGTCAAGGGGGAGTAGTGGTGGTGCCTGGTGATGACGAATCTCCAACAGTGAAAAGTTTAGACCCAGTCGATATCCCAGAAATGAACATGATAGAAATGGAAGAGTGGGAGGTTGCAGAAGTGATTTCAGATGGTAGTGGGGAGGAAGTAGGACCAAGAGAGGAAGGAGAGGTACTGGGCTATGCCGAGCACGCACATTATCGAGATGAATTGTCGGATGAAATCTTGAGAAGAGAATATGAAGTGGAAGCGGCATCCAGTAAACCTCACATTGACACTCCAAAAATGCAACAGTTCCTAAGCAACAAAATAGAAAAGAAAGTTCAAGACCTGGTAGAAGCTAAAGCGTTGAGCTTAGAGCAGGTAGCTGAGTTAGAAAAAGTTTTTGAAGGAGTTTAAAGCAGCTTTTGCATTCAAAGAAGCCAAATGTAAATTCAACGACCTCACTCCAATGAGGATTGAAATAAATCCAACAAGCAGCACTTTTGCGTCCAAACCTTGTCCTGTAAAGAAACTTGTCCTAGAAGAGTTAAAGAAAAAGATACAAGAGCTTACTGACATGGGTATGATCTACCAAGAACCTAACCCATTCTTCTCTAGTCCAGTGATAATGCTGCCCAAACCAAGGAAGCCAACAGAATATATGATGGTGGTAGATTTGAGGAAGGGGAACAAGTGTTGTCTGCCTACAGGGCTTGGTTTAATTGACCTTGTGGCACAACTTGGCTAGCTAAATTGGAACGAGTGTTGGTTCGGTTCTTTTGACGGCCTTTCGGGATTTGATTATTTGAGGATGAAAGAAGCTTCATATAAATACTTCGGTATGGTGACACCTCTTGGTACGTACTGTATGCGTATGGCACCACAAGGGTTCCGAAATACACCACAGGCGTACCAAGAAAATCTGGTGAATTAGGTGTTGACAAATAGTTAGAGAGAATCGATATTCGGATCAGGAGCCTTGCAGTGGTTAGATGATACTTTATTATACCATAACTCGTTCTCAGGTTATCTTCAATTACTTGGAACGTTCCTAAAAAAATGTATCCAGAAGAGTTTCAAACTCAACTTGGACAAATGCGATCTAATCCAATCGAAAACCAAATGGTGTGGCAGAATCCTGGAAAAGGGTCATTGGAGATGTGACTCAAGTTATTTTGCAAAAATTACAAAGCTGCCACGTACACAAACCCTTGGCCAACTTCAAGATGTGGTGTATGTATCAACATGGCTATCAGATTCTCTGCCCAACCTAAGTAAAAATAAGGGATATTTAAATACAAGAATGAGGGAAATTGAAGAAAACATCATATCGGAAAAAGGGAAAAATATGGGGAAGGATGCTAGAAAGAAGGTAGATAGTGAGACGTGGTGGAGAGAGGAAGATCAAGTAGAGTTCCAGAAGTTTCTGCAGATAATTGAGGGATGCCAAGAGAAAAAGTTGAAGATTTTTGAAGCTGATGGCCAGATGGGTATCTTTACTGATGCCAGTGATAAATATTGGTCCAGTGTTTTAGCTAGCTTTTCGGGAGATGGATGGGAGCCAATATTATTCGTCAGCGGAGAATTTACTCAGTTGTCAAGGTTCTGGTCAATAACAGATAAAGAAATATACCCCATCATCCACACTCTTCGAAGATATCGTTTTTTACTAATAAATGTTGCTAGAAAAATAAAAATATTTACCGATCATATGAATGTGAAGCACCTTATGAGTAGCCCAAGAGACTTGAAACAATCTTCTTTTGACAGGATTCAGAGGTGGATCTTGACAGTGCAGGAATTTGACGTTGAAGTCTATCATATAGGCGGACAGTATAATGCACTTGCAGATTTACTTACACGCTGGGGATATCTGGGATCAACTGCGGGTTCTGAAACCAAAATAATACCAATAATGGATGACTACAACTGGAACCTTACCTGGAAAAGAATAACTTTTTTAGCCAGGGAGAAAGATATTGAGTTGGAAAAGAAGAGACTAGCAAATATTCGTAAGGAGCAGGATCAGTCATTTGTAGGATTGATTGAAAATAAGCAGGAGAAATGGAGGTTTGATCCAGAATCAGTGTCCTTCATAGAAGCCAGAGTAGGTAGAAACTTTCCTAAAAATAAAATAAAGTGGAAAGACCTCTCAGTTAAAGAGCTATTGAGCCTCCAAAGGTAAGATAAAATAAAATCAACCCCGAATGTAAGTTTATCTGATGATGGGTTATACAGAAATAAAGCAGGAGAAATCTTGATGCATCCACAGCATGTAGAAAGATTTTAGTACTAGCTCATCAAATAAGTAAGCATGGAAGTGTAGAAGAAGTGGTTCGTATTATGAGTAAATATAAGTTCCAAGGTTCGAATAAATCAGATGTCAGAATATTAGACTCTAAGCTAAAGAGGCTATGCCTGCACTGCGACAAAGACCTAAAGTTAGAAAGAAGAATATACAAAGAGATACCCTATGCAATTGATTCTTCTGAACTATTGCTGCATTCTGATTTTATGAAAGTATATTCGGGATACCTCTTAGTAATAGTTGAAGATATATCTCGGAAAGTTCTTATGATATATGACTCAAGTCCAAGTGCTCACGTTACAGTCAAGGGGCTAGTTAGGTGGAGAGCAGAGCATGGTATGCCTGTTCGTTTCAAACTCTCCACTGATAACGGGTCTCATTTCTGCAACCAGATTGTTTCGGAATTTAATTCTATCTATGGTGGGCAACACCATTTTTCAGTGGTGCATTCACCTTGGAGCAATGGCTCCATTGAAGTGATGAATAGATATGTTTTAAGATATCTCAGACAACTTTGCAGCGAATATAATCTTGACCGAGACCGATGGTATGAGCTCGTAGACCTGGTCACAGATGTAATAAGCAACACACCAACTCGAAAAGGCTTCACACCTAATGAGCTGACGTCCATCTTCGGTAGGAAAAACGAGATGGTAGTCGAGCCAGCTAGAGAATTGAAACCTTTCCCATTAATAAATTCATTAAATAAAACTGTTTTTCCAAAAGATCGAGCTCGTTTCATTAATCTATGTCATAAATTATTGTCAGAAATAGAGAAAAGGAGAACAGAAATATTTCCAATTATAGTAGAAGATAGAAGGAGAAAAAGAGAATATGTAAACCGAAAGTTCAAATCTTCTCAAGTGCAATTTGCGCCAGGAGATTTTGTACTTATGAGTAATATAGGTACTCAAAGAGCCCAAGGTAAATTGCATCTAAGATGGTTGGGTCCATATGTAGTAACAGATATTCTAGGTACTACTACCTATAGAGTAAAGAGCATAGATGGCAAAAATTACGTTGCTCATGCTCAGAGACTCGGTCTCTATGAAGCTCAACCCACCGATTTTAGAATATCGGATCAGGCTAAGGCTGTTTTTTATTACAACCAGGGAGTATATGAAGTGCATAACCTTCTAGATATTAGGGGGTCTGTCGGAGGATTCGAGGCACTCGTCTGGTAGAAGGGATTCCCCAGAAAGGATGCAAACTGGCAGGGCCTGCAGCTATTATTTGAAGATGTGCCTCGTGTAGTTCAGAAGTGTCTTAATCAACATCAAAATGACGACGAAGATTTCACGTCAGCCTATGAAGTATATAAAAGGAAAGCAATAGTAGTAGAAGAGACAGAAGTAAAATTACTTCGAGAAGCAACGCAGTTTAAAAATTCTGATTGGATAACTGAGGCCTGGAAAAAAATAAAATACCCTCAATATTTAAAACTTCTGAATGATCAAGTGTATCCAGGATTAAGTAGGTCCAAAGGCTGGAATAGTTATGAGAAGGAAACTCTTCAATATTACGTTTATGTATTTGGTTAAGGAAAATCGGAACCCATTTTGAGAGAAAGATATTTACTTGGAAAACAAGGTCTCAATTAGTTGAATATGGTAAAGTTGCGATAGGAAGCCAACGTCTTTACGAGTTTCATGGACTCAAGATATCTTTAGAAATCGTAAAGACTTACAACGATAAGAAGAGAGCAGTCTTTAGAAGAAAAGGGGTGATAATAAATAATGGAGTCCAATTGACTAAATAAGAATTAAAGAAAATCAGAAGAAGGACCTGGTCCGATCTGCATCAATATCAAAAGTTGGGAAAGAAAAGGAGAAAATACCATTGCTTTTGATAGAACAAGTTTCAAACAGCCAGCTACGTATTGAAGATATTTCCAAGATTGTCAAACTTTTTAAAAATCAAGATAGAAAAGAGATAGATGTTTTGGAAGTAGAAGCAAATCATAGTAGATCATCCGTTTAAAAGATAATTTTTGGAAATAATAAATATAATGTTCTTCTTGATAGTGGAGCGTGGCAAAGTTGCGTTGGTAAAAATTTAGTGGGAGGATTAACCATATATAAGAATGATGAACTGCATAAAAAGGCCCCGAGATGTAAAGGAGTTTCCGGTGCTCAGATTGATATTATAGGCTATGTGAAAGCCCACTGTCGTCTAAAAGGGGAAGGAATACTTCTTGAGCTTCCGTAGACACGTTTTTATGTCCTAAGTTGCACCACAAATAAGTTTATTCTGGGAAAAATTGGCTTAGAGAAATAAAAATCAGCCCTCTATAATTATTAAAAAATCGATCTCAATGTAAATTGGAAATAATTTCGAAGTTAAAGAGGGTAGAAGTTACAACAGTTTTAGATAAGTGGGAAGAGTTGTTAGAAAACGAGAAGCTGAAGGTAGTTGCGAGGAGGAGATATTGTTCTAAATTGTCCAACCTATTAGAAAGTGGCCCTGAAGGTTTTGAGTGGTCCATCTTTGGCTCCCCTGATGATTTGTATTTCACTATTAAGTATAAAAGAGAAGGTATGTTTAAGGACCTTGTGTTGTGGAGGCAGCCAGCTGGAAGCAAGTTAAAGATCGGGGACATAAGATGCCAGGACCTAACATCTTTTGGCAAGTTTGGGGTTTTGATGATAAATTCGCCGTGGGAAAATCAAGTCTCATCAAGTCCCACCAAAGGGCTCACTATAAAGTATCCTACTTTAACAGAAAAGGAGCTTCTTAACATATCATTTGGGCAACTTGTGAAGGATGGTGTTGTAGGATTGTGGGCGACCAATAATAAAATAGATGTTGAGAGGAACTTGATGAGTAACCAAGGCTTCCGGTTAGTAGAATATGTCATCTGGAGCAAAAGGGCCAAGAATTGTTATCAGAAAACTTCACAGGGTCAGTATTTGAGGCATCCCAAAGAAATCATGCTCATGGGTGTTAAAGGAAGTCCAGTTCTGGCCAAACAGAGAAGTTCAGATGCCATCGTTTCTACCGTTCTCCAACAAAGTCGAAAGCCTTGAGAAGCATATGGAGTATTGGAGAAGTTAAATCCAGGAGTCAGAAAGTTGGAGATTTTTGAGGGGTATTGGGGTTGTAGAAAAGGTTGATGGACATTTGCAGTGCCATTTGATTGGGAGAAAGGGATAAATTAGGAAGGAATCGCGTTTTAGAAGGGATCAGTGCGAATATATGTAGAAGTTCGGTATGTGTTCGCGCTCGTAGGTTTTGTGGGCGACTGTTTTGCGGTTTATTATATTTACGAAGTTTGTAATTCGACATCTGTATTTAAAGAGATGACGTGGAATGGCGAATGTAATCATGTGATGTGTATTTCAAATTATAAATACAGCTAATTGGAAGAATACCGGTAAGAAGATGTAAGAAAAATACAGGAAACTGCAGTATAAAAACTAGAATATAATAGTGTATTAGTTAGCTGTAGAAATTGTTTCAGTTAGAAGTTTTAGTGGTAGTACTAAGCAGACACTAACTTAACAGTTGAAAAGAAAGAAAAGAACTCGTGTCGACTTTTCCTAGCGAATTTGAAGAGAAGAATCAGAAGATTTAGATCGAAATTTTAAGACAATTAAAAGACAAAGAAAACTTACAAAAAAAAATATTATAAACAAGTAGATACCTATACTAGCACTTCATACGCGGCTACTTGCTTATGAATCTACGATGGATGGTATTATATTTTTACTCTTTTCTATTGTATTTAGAACTAGTTCTAGAGTATCTAAAGTTACATCATAGTCAGTTTCTGTTTCATCTTCTGACTCGTAGGATTCTTGTGATCTTATTTCCAAGCTTTCAGGTTATTGAGTTTCTTCTCCTTATTTAGCTACACCTATCGAGTTTGCGTCTTTGTTTTTCTTATTTCCACTATTTCTTAGAAATGTTAGTGCGAAATGCATTTCGGATTTACATAAGATGTGGTAGCAATATTCTGTGTAGTTCTTGTTAACATGGTTGGTTCTCTAGCACCTGTGTAGCTCTTCCTCAGTTTTTTTGGAGAAAGCATTTGAATTATTACTAGGTTGCTTTGAGCTATCTATTTTTTTCAGCAATGAACCTTAGTTCTTTCAAAATCGCATAGTATTCTCTCAAGGTGATATGTAATCTAAGCTGTTACTGTAACAAATCAACTAATGAATATTCTAGTATCCTCATAGTCCAAGATATATTTTCTCCACCATTCAGGTTTCTTGTTATCTTTTGATAGCGTGCCTGGTTTATGTCCAGTTTTTTAGTTCTTTCCCAAGATATTTGTCTTGGGGATTTGTAAGGAATTCCCACAATCTAAATCTTTCAAAGAAGCTTCTGCGGAATACATATGTTTGATTCTCTCATAGAGAGCATTAGGATATTCAATGTCACCTGCAGCGTCGATAAGTTTCTCTGAAAAATTTTGGTAAATAATATGTGCTTAAGTTTTATCAATTTTATTTTGAGACCTCTTTGATTTTCGAGCTAAAAATTTTTCACACGACTCATCCTTAAAGACTCAGGGGTCAAACTCGCTCTTTTCGAAATTAGCCTTCAACTCCAATAATCCAGTTTCTATATTGCCGGGGGGGGGGGTAAGTTTGCAGATATTATCATCCATGTATTCTATTTTTAGGGAAATAATACAGAGCTTTTGCAGCTGATTGTTAAGCTGTTGAATACGAATCTTTATATGAGGAGGGAAATAAGTAATTTCCTTTGTATTTTTATTAATATTGTAAAAAGGATAAGAAAATATAGTTGTTGAAACACCTATTCTTAATTTAAGCTATGCAAAATTATAAAATAATACAATTATCAATAACATCATTCTAACATTAAAAGCAAAAACTTGGATTTGAACTGATTCCATGTTTTCGACATCAATATTCATATCAAAGGAAAGTCACATTCTAACTATTTTGAAGCAATAAAATCATTCGAGAGAAGATATTGTAACAGCATTAAATATATTCATACAAGTAACATACTGCTCAAGAATTCATATCTTCAAAGTACCTAAGAGAAACAAATATGTAGCTCTGTTTAAAAATTTGTCAAGAAGTTTGATAATATCAATGAACGAGACGTAAACAAGATCAGGAATGCAACTAGCGGTAAGATAATGGACTCAGGTACATAGAGTTACTCTCCTGTGGGGAGCTTTCAGCGAATCAGAATATTCATAGCTCATTCAACGTTTCGTCATTTCCATTTGGTACAATTGGATGTGTAAAATATATTCTTGAATGCTTTTCTTCCTCATGAAAGTTTCTTCCGGTTGATTAGTATATATATAACAAAGACAGGAAGAATTGTACGTGGGTGTCGAAGAAAGTTATATATATATATATGGGATGACAGAATCTTCTAAAGCGTCATACTGCGAGCTCAATAAAATAATATTAGAAGGAACATTCGAAAAATAAATGGTCGAGAGCAGCTTATTCAGGCACATAGAGGGCCGCATGGCCACTTGCTTATTGTCGTATATGTTGCTGCTTTGTTGATTTCTTGTCAAAATGTGAAGATGGAAATGCAAGAACGGACAAACTTCGAAAACAAAGAGATAAATTCTATAAATGATGTCACCAAATTTACCATTTTCGAGATATCAAAGGTAAGTTCCAAAGTAAAATTAGCGATTGGCAACTATAAAATAAACTTAATCGATACTTGGAGTTTACCGGGACAAAAGAAAGTAGACCTTTATGCAATCAGGGTTTTATCCGACTTCAAATTGAGAAGAAATGAACAAATCCGAATACCAAAGGATTTTTCGCTCCTTGCTCCATATTTGGAGATCCGTGAAACAAGACATCGCCTTAATTGTCAATCAACTCTTTGCATGTTTTCAGAAACCAGCACTCAAAATCTTGAGAATGACATACTTTATTGTTAACAATCCCCTGATCGATAAAGACATGGCACTTAGGTTCAAGAAGAACATGAAAGAAAATAATATGAAGCTGTACACGGACTTAAGCTGCAAAAAATAGACTAACTTGGTTACTAACATCGATGAATTTTCCTTTCAATGGAACGGAACCCTGGTTATCTGGGAATTAAGAACAATAATATACAGTTTCTAGTTCGAGGACAGACACAAAATTTGTAATTTTAGCATATGGACTGTCGAACTTGGTATTGACTATGATCATTCTTGTGTTCTACAAGTGCACAACACACATATAAACCTAAATTTTTAACCAGTCCGCGGAGAAAATACTGCAAGAAAAGCTCGTCAACCAGAGACCAAACCAGCTACCGAAAGAAAATATTTATTCTCTAGACAAGTTTTCAGAGGACCATTGTGGAGCCTTACACACGTGAAGGGACTGAATAACCCTAAAGATATATCTATCTAACCCACTACAGGTCATTTGTACCAAAAGGTTATAGATTGGTTGCCGTTGAGTACAGATGCGAATGTAGAGTAAGAATATTAGAAATAGGATATGGAAGAAAGAAGTGAGAGTATACATTATTCTTCTAATACAATACTTCACAGCATATATTTTAGTCAGAAACAAAATATTTCTCTCCACAGTAGCAAGTCTCGGATACCAATTCTGCTTCAGTTTCCAAAAGTTGAAAGTACTCTGTCTTTTCTTATTTATGGCTCTTTAATTTACTATTGTAGTTCCTTTTTTGACAACCTATGTGCAACATATTCATCATCAGATTCGTCCTCTGAATAAAAAACATTAAGGTCTGTTCTTGTTGCATTTGCCACGATTGATACCATTTTTTCTGGACTTGAAATAAAGGCATCTGCTATATCTTGTTCTCTCACAACTGTTTAGTTTTCAGGAACTCACCCGAACCAGGCCTACATTTACTGTTCTTATATATTTGTTTGCTTAAAATTCGTATCAATTCCAGCTGCGTTGTTTGAGATATCATAGACTCGTATGTAGCAACTTATTTTCTTAACCCAGATTCCACACCTTCACCACTTCCATGAATGTCTTTAAAATATTCCTCCGCAGGCTCTCCTCTATTTAACGGCGCAACACTCTCATCCTTGATGTCGCACTTATTCTTTTTCTATTACAAAATGAACTTGTAGTGCTCATAGAACTCTGTTCACCTATGAATATTTACAAAAAGGCCACCAGAAACAGCATTCGTTAACTTGTAGTTCCGTTCCAAACCCATGCGCAGGGGATAAAAAACTCAGAATCTTCTTCTATCAGTTGAACTCTTGTAAACTCTGCCCTGTAACTCGACATTAATATATTCTGCTTTACTAGAAAGAAAATAATTTTCTTCCGAATGTTGGAAATTAGTATATTTACAGTATCCCAGTGGATACTATCGTCTATTGACGACAGCAACTTCACATTATCTCTCTTGAGACCAACTTTATCCGCGGTCTTTTCTTAGTGATTGAATAATGTTTTTGACTTTAAAACAACTTGAGGTCTCTTGTTTTAATCACTTGAACCTTGAAATGCTTCAAGATTTCCTTGGCGATGAGGTTATTGACATGTGCAAACACCTAAGGTAAAAATGATCACAAAATAGAACTGATATTTTTTTCTTTTCGCCATTTTATTCAAACTAAGATATCACCTAAAAATTATTCTACCCACGCTGATCATGTAAGACATATTATGGGTCGTAAGAAAAACTACATCCTCTGAAATCCCGAGCTCTTTCAATATTTCATATAGAAGAATGACGTTGTTGGGTCTACTATGTTTTCCATGCTGGCGGTCGAAGGATAGAGAAAATCTTTTGTGAACAGCATCTTCGGTGATTGAGCACACAATAATGGTCAGGTATCCTTTCATCAGCTTAGATGATCATAAATCAACCGCGAAGCTAAGCACTGCCTGGGAGACCTTGTCTTTCAACGCTTTTTTTATCTTGTCCTTGGCCTACTTATAATTATCCTTAAAATATTTTGCGAATGCTGCTCGTACTCTTGGTTTGTGCTCTTGGTGGAGAGCAAGGATAACTTAGACAACAGGAGTCTGACAAAAACGCATAAGACAACCTTAATAGAACAATTGCATTTCATTGGGAATAATATTAATCTAAGCTGGTGTAATTTACGCCACTCTACCATTAGTACCAGTAACATAATTGCTCAAAATGATAAATCAAAAACCAACAATTACAATTAGAATTACAAATGGATAATAAATATCCGATGAAGCTCAAGGATTGCCCAAGAAAGAAGAAAATTTAAACCTATGTATTTACATGAACCAGTTACACACATAGTTCAAGTTGGAAACAGAGATATGGAAATTGAAACAATTTTCGAAGATTTCAAGGTTTTAAAAACCCGATTTAAAAATTTAAACGCTTTACCTGAACTAGACCAAGGATCGAAGAAGTGAACAGGAAAAGTAAGAGTTATGTATTTATGCAAAGGGGACATATCTATGGTTCAAGAATCAAGTATGAACTAACTTGAACAGGGGCTAGGGTTACCTTTTGGTAATAAGATAACCGTAGACCCACACAGATCTGCAAAACCAGATTCATAACCTTTGTTTGGGGTTTAAATCGAGTTTTCTTAATTCTATTAGGCTTCGGATGAGGGTTTCAGTTAGTTTTCAAGAAGAAAAGTATATTGGGGTAGATGGGCATAGAGATCAGGGTTTTCTTATTTTATAGGGCCGTTGGATGAAAAGTTTCAGAACTGATATATTAAAAGGTCTTCAAGATATATAAAGAAGCTATACCACGATGCATAAAATAATTCCGTGGTTGATCATCTAGCAGCTCTTATGTACATTTGTTATCCCACAATGCATAAAATAATTCCGTGGTTGATCATCTAGCAGCTCTTATGTACATTTGTTATCCCACGATGCATAAAATAATTCCGTGGTTGATCATCTAGCAGCTCTTATGTACATTTGTTATCCCACGATGCATAAAATAATTCCGTGGTTGATCATCTAGCAGCTCTTATGTACATTTGTTATCCCACGATGCATAAAATAATTCCGTGGTTGATCAGGTGGTACATGGATTTCAATTTAATATATTCTATTTGGTTTTACGAAGAGGAATTTGAAGAGATTTTACTTAATTGCAATGAAGGTGTGGATCGAGGTTCTTGTGAACTGGGTACTGTATAGGAAAACTTCGCATGAGAAAACGGAGTTGCTAGAAGAAAAGGTTGTAGGTGAGTATAATACAGGAAAACCTACTTAAGTGTTAAAGTTCAAGAGACTTAGACTTGTAACTACACTGCCTTTTCTTCGCATCTTCCTCTTTCTCGGTGATAAGATTATTCATCTAGAATGTTCAGAGAGTGACATATCCACATCGGAAAAGTCACCATCTGCATTTTGTTTCAATGCTTCTGTCATTTTTTTTGACAGTTGCATATGCTTTTCGCCAAACTTCATCTGTAATATGTTGAACTTCTTCACTTAAGTCCCAGCGTGCTGTCCTGAGCATGGAAAATCTTACGTCTGGTTTCCTTGGAACTTTCAAATCTCCAGGACCAGTGTTTGCATATATATGTAGCTAGGAAATATTTATCGAACTTGAGTATGTAGCTTGTAGTTTCCATGTCAGCTTGGTATTCTACTTCAATATGATACCAAGCCAGAGTATTTAAAAGTTAAAATATTATTCAACAAAAGATTTTCTCTCAACAGGTTAACAGTCGAAATCAACTATAAAATAACGAAAAATATACCTACAGTAGGAACTCAAGAAGTTATCAAGATGTAAGGAAATACAAAAATTATACTATGTAACAAGCAGAATTACCTTGAATGGAAGGAGTATGTTACCAAACTTTTAGAATCCAAGGGATTAGAATTCACTATGAACATTCAAGATAACCTCGTCCATACACCTGGTACTTTTGGATTAATTCAATCGAATGAAAAGGAGAGAAAAGCGAAAGCCATTAACATTCTTAGACGTCATACTAATATTACGCTTTATTACTTGGTCCATGAAGTCAGATGATCATCCATTGCGTTATAGATTATTGAAAAATATTGTATAGAAGATAATGATCAGTTCCTTTTAGCCCTTGAAGATCAACTAAAAAACCCTTCTGGACGTTTGTTTCCTAGAAAAAACAAAGCAATTCTAACAAAACTACCGTGATTTCATTATGCTAGGTGGAGTTATGCGAGAAGCAGAGATCATTCATAAACTTTTTCGATTAGCTCCATCATCAATTACTGTTTCTCTACTTAAACAGCAAATACTTTTTAACGATCGTTTATCACCTGAAAATAAAACTTGATGCAATGCGATTTACGGGAAACTTCTAGTCATTGCTGAGAAATAGCAGGAGGATTACGTGAAGAGATCAAAAGTACATAACAGATCTACACTTTTCTGTTTTCATTGTAAGCAACCTCAGTATTTTAAGTCAGAATGCAAGAATCCGTGGCATTGCACCATTTGCAAACATCAATGACAAAGTGCATATAAGTGCAGGCTCAATAATAGGACAGGCGAAGCATTGATTCTCACTAAAGATAAACTGGAATTAATCAAATCTCAAAATTTCAAGGTGTCATAGCTCAGTGACGAACCTTTACGTCAATCAATTGTACTGAATAACTTTGTGCCACCAAATTTAACCAATGAGAATTCTGTTTGCACTGAATCGCATCAGACTGAGAACCCGTAGGAACAGTCATTGGAAAAATCAGTACAGAATTCTCCTAAAGGGGAAAAACAGTTTCTGAGGAAGATACTAATAAAGAACGTAATAATAAGAGTATTGTAGAAATTTTGTTACTAGAAAACATTGTTTAAGATGGTCAATAAGAGCAACCAAACCGCCTCAGCGTTGAACCTACGCTGACGTGGTCAATGGTGACACAATGTTTTTGTTTGAAGATGTAAACTTTCTTTTTGAACAACCAAACTTAATTAACTTTGCTGCCACAGCAGCTAAAAAGACAACTCAATTCCAAGAAATTATTTTCAAATTTACTATAAACCGTCTTCAGAAGATTGGTTTAGATTACCCGAAAAAGAATTAACTAAATTAATTGACATTGGGAAGATGGTTTTAGTACCAAAAACTGAAGGTTCTGTGAGGAAATAATTATAATCATGGAAGATTTTTCTAAAAAAATATGATAATGTTACTAAAAATAAATTTTTAAATGTAGATCTGTCACTAGAGGTGACTTACAGGAAGAATATTTGAAATTATACTCTCCTACGATTCGCTTAGAGCTAATTAGGATGTTTTTATTCACAATTGCAAGTAAAAATATGGGTTTTATCCAAAGTAATATTGGAAATGCTTTTTCTAACGCAAGATTATTCAAACTTTACTACTAAGATTTGTCAACGATGTTAAAGCAGTTGTTTCTAGACTAGATTTGGGAGTCTTCTCAGGCCATTTATGGACTAAAAGAAGCATCATTCTAGTGTTGCAATGAAATTGCAAAGAAGCTGGGAGAATTTGTCTTCAAAGTGAAAGTAAAAGAAATAACAATTTTCCATAACTAGAAGAAAAATATTTTAGCTCTACTTTATGCTCACAACATAATGTTGGAGTCAAGGAGCAACACAACTTAGACTGGGTCTTTGACGGACTAAAACGGTAATATGACACAAAAAAAATATTCTAAATATTGACAACTATGTTAGATTTGAGTTTGAACAAGATGAAAAACATTTTTTCTGACAGCTAAAGGATACATTGAAAAAATAGCGGAAAGTCTTGAAGTACTGGAAGACCCTTCTATACAAACATCTCACATAATCAACCAATATATTGATCAAGAAATGGAAGGTAAATCGTTGGAACTAAAACGTAAATATCAAAGTCTGGTTCGATCCCTGACTTATATTAGCATGGTTTGCAGACCAGATATTTCGTTTCAGATCAATATGTTGGTATAGCAAAGTTCAAAACCTTTGGTCTCTCACTTGAACGCTGGAAAACGATGCATAAAATACCTTCTAAATACCAGATTCTTAGGACTAAAATACCCGAAAACGGTTGAGAAATATGAAGTAGAGGCTTTTCTCACGCTTCTTACACATCTCTCGTGTGAAGACATAGTGTCTCGGGTTATATTATAGAAACAAATAAGAGTCCTCTCTTATTTATTACAAAAAAGCAAAAACTAGTAAGTACCAGTTCAACGGAAGCGGAATTGCTGGCTTGCAGTTTCGTAATAAAAGAACTAGAATGCATGAAAATTAACTTGAAATTTCTCAACATAAAGCTTTGCAAAGTAATTCTGTTCACAAACAACAAATGAGCTGCAAACAAATTGTCTGTTAAATAATTCTTCTCCAACACAAAACAATTAGAAATTGAATAATTCTTCTGTAAGAATATTGGAAAATGAAAATTGGAAAATACATTACATCCAGAGGGATAAAAATTAGGCAGATTCTTTAATGAAACCGGTTGCAAGAAAGTGGTATTTAGTTACAAGAGGCTTTTGGATGCAAGACATGAAAATGTCGGTAGAAGGCGGAGTTAGCGCAGAGTACAGAAACCAGTAACTATTTTTGCTATTTGCATATATATGTAGCTTGTAGTTTGAGGGTCAGCTTGGTATTCTATTTCAATATGATACCAAGCCAGACTATTTAAAATTTAAAATATATTCAACAAAAGATTTTCTCTCAAAAACCATCCATCAGTAGTTACGCAAATGCTTCCATCTTCAAACTGCTTCTTGAATAAGGCGACAACATTATCAAATGAAACTTTGTGATATTTAACATAGGTTGCCTTGAATTCTTGTACTGAAGGTCCTTTATAATTATGCAGAAAACTCTGAACATATCTACAATATTATCTTTAGAATAATGAGTCAAAGGTAGCTGATGTTTAATCATAGCAACTTTTTGAGCAGAAAAACGATAGCTCTCCACTTTTGTTCTTTGATCGTTAGCATATACAGCATTGCCAAGCTTTTCTGCGTCCGTCATTTTTAAAAAAGTATTTTGTAATACTTGATAATATTCCTTTCGTTCTCGGATACAGTTGTTTTGAATGTGATAAATCGTGGAGGTGGTACTGTCTTTATAAGAAACCCCGAGGTTAGAAATTCTATAGATTCTTCTTTACTGATCACTGGGGCGCTTTTTGAAAGATTTATGGAAATCATTTCTTATTTTCCTGCTACTCTCTACGGCTTAATCTTCTCTACTTGTATCTTTTCTTTTTGATGGTCATTATATCCAACTCTGAAGGGATTTTCAATTTGAACTAATCATCATCAACAAATTTAGTACATTTTATTCCATTTGAGAGATCTTCAACTGGGTTTAAAACTTATATTTCTTCTATTGTTTTCCGCATAGAGATGAAGCTATTTCCTTTATTCATTCTTTACTTAGTTTTACCTTGATTTGAGTAATTTTTGTTTTGATTTTGTATTTATTCTTGTTTTGACTGTAAAACAAAAACAACTCTTTTAAATACTTATATATTTTTATCTATATCTTCTTTAAATTTTCCAGCCAATTTTCGGTTGCTTTGGGATTATCTTTATCCTATAAGAAAAGAAAAATTGACAGTTGCCCTTTTTAATTCTTAAACGATCTGTTTTTCTGGTTGGATTTTGCTTTTTTCTAGTACTACTTAATGAAATAGCCAAAATTTTGTACATACTTTCCCCTATGCAGTCCAGAGAGGTGTTAAGTATTACACGTAGTTGTGATTCACCCAGGGACCAGGCCTATTTAGTAGGAGGAAAGGTAACAACTCTAACGTTAGAAAGCAACATAGCAGACACAATCACACACAGGATTCCAATAATATGTTGATTAGTATTTTGGTTGTTCTAAGAAGTTTGTCTAACAATATAGGTCTCCTAACGGTAACTCTACTTTTAGCATAAAAGAAGGTTGTTTCTCTACCATAACAGGGACACATATAAAACGACAATAAATATGAGTACATATGAAGATAGAAAATACGAGATCCAATTCTTATTTAGTTAAAGTTTATACAATGTTAACTTTATCAAATCCTTCTAAAACATACACAGGCATTTCTTTGAGAAATTTTAGTACTTTCAACTTGCTGCTGTTTCTTTCTGAATTTAAATTTCCTTTGGTCTCAATTCCACTGTAGAATTCTTTACTTGCTCTTCTCTGAATATTCTTCAACTTAATTTTTTTTTTACTTCACCGTCTTCTGCTTCTAGCCGAGAAACTAATTCTATATCTGCAGATTTCCTATACGTTGCGTCCATAGGTCGTTTGTTAATATACATTTTTGACGAGCTTCAGTTGCTATACATTTTGAGGCACTTATTGCTTGTTTCATGACAGGAAGAATGTATTTTGACATTAAACAATGTGAATTGAAAAGTAGATTCTGCCAAGAATGTATTGAATATTTCTAAAATAACAGAAAATTATTATTGAAATTTAGAATGCTACTAAATACGTTTTACTAATTTAGTACTAAGCTTTTTAAGTTTCAAAAGCAAGAGTATCACTTTGAACTTGGAATAAGTGAGAAAAATAGCCACAATAGAGCTTCTTTAAAATAGGATTATCCCCTTTGTACTAACATTCAGGGGTTTTTGAATATTTTGCCCTGGGTAAAACAATAAAAAACTTTTTGATATGAAAAGCTTATGCAAAATTTTGAAGCACTCTATCCATTATAGATAATACAGAGTAACAAAAGACGATTTAACTGACATATGTCTTTGGCCCAGTGTCAATGACTAGGAAATTATTACCATACACAGGGTAATGGGCGCCAAAGCCCTTCCATGGTTAGTGGATAATAAAAAGGATTAAAAGAACCTGTAAAAACCAGAAAAGATGAGTTTGTTAGCCATCAAAAAATTTTTTTTCAAGATCCAGGTCGAATTATTGCATGTGGCTAGGTCTTATACTTTGCTTTACAGAAGGACAAGGACGCACAATGAACCGGAGAGATGATGGTTCTGTAAGACTTATTTACTCCTTAGTAAATGCAATAAATAAAGGTTTCTCTCGTAATAATTTGAAGCAAAGTTAATATTTTGTTCTGGCGAAGATATTTTTTTTAGTTTTCGGAGAGATAATCTTGTTTTACCGAGTATTGTGCACATATATACAGATTCGTAAAGTAAACTAAACTAGATATGAAATACTTTGAGTAATTCTCATCCTTCTCAGTGTGATTGAAATCATTTCCCTGCTATACTCTTTTTCAGCAGAAGTATATATTTTTCTGTATTATCACGATGTGGCATTACCCTCTATTTCTCTTTTCCAATCAAAATTATATGTAGAGAACAGGGTCCATAGCGGAATATCGAGAAATGAGGAATTGGCAAGATATTCATGGAAACGAGAACTTTTCGAGAAGCTACCAAGTCATTTTTGTCAAAACGATACGAGAGACGGGAAAGACAACAACCCTAGAGGTGTCTCGCTCTTCTCGCCGACGAAATTACCCCGAACCAAGAATTCGCGAAAACCAAGACCATTTTCAGAACAAAAACAACAAAACACATCCACAAGGGGTTTAAAAATTGACAGAAATTTGAAGGGTTGAAAATTTCAAGTATTTATTTTTTTACTTAGCTGTTGTCAACCTGAACCTCTGCAGCTGAAGAAGCACGTGAGATAAAGGAGGTTGCTAAAGCTTGATTGGAGCAAACACAACATGTTCCTCGTAGAAAGAATATAGAAAGGGGTCTTTGAAGTCAAAGCAAAGGATCAACACATACTTAACACAATATTGCTAATCTTCATCTCACTGCTCCTAACCAAGACTCATAATTAACGTATGCATGAACTTAATTGCAAAAGAAAACATAGTTTTATATTGTTCTTATTGTTTAACTGGAAAAATAACCCTCTGGAGAAACCAAGAAAACGAATACATAACGTTTCCTGATTCTTTTTTCGCTTTTGCGTTTATGATCTCCATCAATTGAGAGTTCATTAAGACAGTAAAGTTCACCTACAAAATAAGATGATGCTGGAGCTTTTCATACCAATGCTTAGATAGATCAACTTTTCCAAATATAGTTCAACATATCTTATCAAATATAAGAATATTAGGATATCTTTATGTCTTTGCGTCTACAGAAACTTCAAGAATTACATTACTCTCAAGAATCCTCTGTTGGCAAAAATGAATTATATTCTATCCATTAAGTTCAGAGCATGAACATACAACTCGTAAAATTTTTTGAATTAGATTGAACAAAAAGTTTCATCGCTTCTTCTAATTTTGCAACTGTTTCTCCATTGATAGATAGGCATTCTATTTTATCCTTCAGCCTCAACATCTGTGGCAAGCACTTTGTCCGGGATTTATAGAATCATTGGTTTAAATACTCAAAGAAAGCACTTGTACTAAATATAATATTCTGGAATTAAATCTAGGGCTTAAATCACAGTTTTTTCAGCAACATAGTTTCGGAATGAAATATTTCTTACTTAGGCAGTTACCTTGTTCATTTCTTATGGTTTTATTGGGTTCAGGGTAATGTAAAATTGAAGTTACAAGAGTCTAAAAAAGCATCAAGGTTCTAGCAGAATGAAGATTTTGACTGTGGTTAAGCCAAGATAATCCAAAAATCAAAGTAAATAAAAAACAATTATTACATGTTCAAAATTTACAGTAAAGTGTCTTATAAATCTAGGAGTAAAATGTTCAACTCTTAATAAGAAGAAGATAACTGTTTTCCCATAAATACATCAGAAAACGAGGATAGTATGACATTTTTCGAAAAACTAAAAATGCAGATCATTTTTAATTTTTAGCGCAGTTATATTTGCCAAATAGACAGTAAAATCCTCTCTACTTTTGACGCGACAGGCGGTTGTTGTTCTAGCTGCTTGATTTTATTTTCTTGTTCTTGAGTAATATGAAAAAACACTTGCAAATTTGCATTTGGTGCATACTTTAAAGCAACACTAATACCCTCAGCCTTACCTTCTGCTAAACCCTCAATTTTAGCTTTTTTTTGCTATTAATTTCTTATCATCTGATATCATGTCTGCCACTATAAGCTTTTCCTCTCCTTTTTGCGCTTAGTTAAATCCTTCATCAAACATTTTTTGCAGTTTTTTGTGCATTTTCTGCTGCACTAAGCTTTTTTCCAGAATAGCACAATGCAACTTTTATAAATTCTATGCTATTTTGGGCAAAATTATCTAATTTTTGATTTGCTGTTTCCCAAAATGGCAAAAGATCATGTTTTCCAATGTATTTCATAAGATATTCCATTAAAGCTAAATTTGGCTTTCCCTAATCCAAAACAGTTTCGTCATTTTCTTTTTGCAAAGAAACTAGATTAAATCTATCAGAACTATGATATGTCGGAGTTAGTTTTTCAATGGAACAGTCTGTAGCTGTAGAGTGGTATTCATTATGACTTTCCCAGTCTTGTGCTCCGTTATAGTAGACCATTTAAAATTTTATGGGGTACGAGTTTTCTCGAATTGACTGTTTTTGGTGATTTTCTGTAATTGAAATTTCATATTTCCTCATTCTTAGTAGCATTTTATTATGTTTATTGCTTTGATACTCTATGTCCAAAATAATGAAAGGTCTTGTATTAGACTGCAGCAAAATGTCGGCTCTAGTATCTGCTACGAGTTCAGCTGGAATATTTTCTGTTGTAATAATGTAAAGATTCTCAAATGAAAGATTTTGTGTATTCATATAATTTTTGACTTCCTTAGGAAGATGTTTGTCCAAAATTCTCTCCTTCTGTGTTTATTTTCCAAACTTTATTTAAAGAATTGATCATGTTTTGCATTGTTATAAGTAGCATCAAATCTACTGTAATTGTCTTCTTTCTTCGATTTTCACGTATTTGGCATATATTAGTATTTTGGTTAAGATACTACATTACTGCATATTTTGTAGAGCCTACACTAAGCTGTCAAGCGTTAATTATAAATGAACTACTCTAATATTGGCTTTGTTGCATTAATAGCATTTTTGCTATATTGCCCCTTACCCCAAAATATTGGTTTAAGAAATACGTATAGATTTAGTTTTGCCAATTTCAAACATTTTGTTCAACAATTGAGACTTGATGGCCATTTCATTTTTCATGTTATCTTTATTCCTTGATGGAAATTTACGACCAAAAGAATTCTTAAATCTGAAGAAGGTGTTCTCTACAGATTCTCTTCTACCATACTTATTCTTATTCCTCCATGCGTGATGATCTTTGTTTTTTTTATATGCAGCACTATGCTGACGTTCGGTTTTTGCCTTTTAAGCGGTCAGATTAATAGCTGGATGAATTGTTGGCTTAATGCCCTTTTTGCGTAACATCTTGTATATATTTTTCCACCATACCCTGGGTTACCAAATATTTCTTTAGTTTTGACATTTTTGGTCAGATTTTTCACCTGTGCTCTATAATCTCTCTTATGATCAGTACTGGAATTGGCAATAATCTTACCATTATCACCAACGACTATAGGAAGTTTTTTCCATATTCTACGTACATATTGAAGACTATGTTTATTTTCTAACCGCTCATTACCTAATTAGGTTTGAACGCCGGTGGTATCAATAGATATGTGGTTAAATTCCTTATCTGAATCACCAAGTAAAGATCTAAGATCTAAACTCTTACCACGTCTACTTAAAGTGGTGTAATCTGGATAAGTAATTTGTAAACCTGATATCTCAAAAATCCAATTAATGAATCCTTGGCGTTACCTTAGCTTGAGTTTAAACAAATACCTAATTTGCAAACAAACAAGAATAGCTTGATCACAATATTTTCTTTGACCTCCACGTTTCTTACCGTTGTTCTTTTGTTCATGCAGATTCTCTCCTAAATTCTTTGAGATTAAAAAATCTATACAACCTTTCTTACGCAAAATATTATTATATTCAGGCCAATTGATGATTTTAAATTTAGAGTGTTTTCTGGAATTACTAATTGGTTTTTTCTTTGTAGTGAGCATGTGTTATCTGAGCCAAATGGATACGCCAGCAGCATACTAACTTACATGATTTTTGCATAGCTCAAATATTCATGCAACAAAGCCACAAATTATTATACTAAAGTCTGAATATTGCTTGGGAACACCATTTGGGACAAAAAGAACTGTAAAAGGTTTTAGTCAGTTATTCATGTTTATTTCCCATTGATTTCATTTTTATCTTGAGAATATATGTATTTTGTTTTCTAGTGTGAACAGATTGCGTTGAACGCCTCAGCCCGCTTTGTATATGCGAAAGTATTGAATTTTTCGTTTTTATCACAAGGTGACATTACCCTCGCATAGCAAACAGATGCTCTGAGATCGGAGAAACGTAGAAACCCAAGACACATTTCCAGTAAGTTCCGATAGGTTTCGTTAAATTCCGATAAGGAATGTTATGCCTCCAACTAGTCAAAATTATTCATCGGATATTTTATCGAATTCCATAAAGTTCTATCACAGCATTACAGATCATAACACAAACGGGGAATGATTTTCTTACATAAGTGTAATCTACACGCGATTTTCCATTGTTTGTTAGTCTACAGGTAACTAACCGAAGTATACTAATCTGACTTAGAAATATGTCCCCTGGAAGAGTCACAGCTAATCCCGATTAAGTACTTTCTATCCTAGTAAAGTGCTCAAGATATTTTACACCGTAGAATAAGCGAACTTGAACCTTTTCTGAATGTTTCTTACTTTTGATACAGAGGTAGGCAATCGTAGGTAGGCAATCGTAGCTAAGCATTTGAACTCCCAAATACAACGATTGTTTTATCTGTTTTATTGGTTTTCTCTTAATTAGATTTTCTTAGTTGCCCAAAATGTGGCACGACCCAACGATACAATCTTCCTAGCAGAACCACCTAAAGACTATGGGCACTTTAATTATAACTACGCTAACTATTTACAATAGTAAATAAACGGTACAAGTAAACTAAAACCAAAACCAAAAGAACTCACATATCCCTCTCCTTTTCTTCTAAAAGGATAATTGCTAGAAACATTTATTGTTTCTTCTGTTCAATATTAAGTATTAAGGTCTGCTTGGTATTGTGGAATACTTCTATGACCAACTAACATAACCAAGTATCATATATTCATAACTCATATTCATAGATATTTTATCACCTTCCCTTGTTAAACAAATACAGCTTGTTTGAGTTTGTTTCATACTTTTCTTCCGTATATTTTCGTTAAAGCGTCTGCCAAATTTTCATCTGTAGTTACATAAGATAAAGTAGCCTTAGTACTTGATAATTCTTGTCTGTTTAATGCAAGACGTATGTCAACATGTCTGTTTTTCGTGAAGAAAGTGGAGTTCTTTACTTGACGAATAGCCGCCTGATTGTCAGAAAATATACATGATTAAAATTTCAATTTCAATTCTGTTAGAATGTTGAATACTTCTTTAAGCTTCTTGATCGCTTCTGACAGTGTTACATACTCTGCTTCTGTCAAATGACTAGTAACAATACTTTCGTTCTTAGTTTTGAACGTAATTACGTTTTTATACAGAAAAAGAACATATCCAAGAATTGACTTCACATCTTTTGCATTTCCATGACTGCTATCGCGATACATTTTTAACATGTTCTTCCTCTTTGATAGTTTTTGTATCACCATTTTTAATTCCGATGTGTCTAATAAATACCTCATGACTTTTCTGGCAAATTACAACATGTATTCACTCGGATCTTTATTACGAGTTGCTAACCACTGAGTCGCGTAAGCTATGTCTGGCCTGGTTGCACCTGCAATATACGTAAGAAACCCAGTTATTTGTTGATAAGGAGTAATAATATACAAGATCTTACTAACGTCACTTTTATCATTTCTCGTTACAGGTAAAGCGAGTTTAGCTCTTCCAGTAACAATATCGTGTTGTTCACAAGCGGATAATATTTTATTTGTCTGTTGTATCAATATTTTTCCGGAATGTTGTTTGATTTTTATCCCTACATATAAGTCAGCATAAACTACTGATTTTAGCTTGAAATGTTCGGATAATTTCCGTTCAAACCGTTCCATTTCTGAATCTTTTCCAACTTGTAGAATATCGTTAACGTATATAACTACCAATAACCTTCCCTCGTTGAAAAATATACAGTTTTCGTGAAGTAATGGTAATAGATCCAGTGATTTCAAAGCTATAGCTAGTGTCTCGTACCAGATATTTGGTGCCTGACGTAATCCGTATATATAGGTTTGAGATAACCACACAAATTTGTTCCCGTCTTTGCTGGTAATGTTCATTAGGCAATTCTAAGTAAATCTGATCCGGCAGTGAACCGTAAATAAATGCTGCTATTATATCCATATGTCTTCTTTGAGTATTGAAATATAGGGCCATTAAGATAAAAATGCGAATTGAATATATCGGGGCAACGGGTGCGTAAAATTTTCCGTATTTTGTCCCGTGTTTTGAGCGACCTTTGGAGTCATTTGCACATATGCGAACTTTCGGGATCCATTTCCCGGTCATGTCTTGTTTGGTTTTGAAAATCTCAACTAGATGAATTACTTTTTGTGGGGGTGGTGGCCTGGGAACAACTTTAAATACACCAGTTATTCCCAGTAAGTCTAGCTCCTTATTATACACATTGGGTCATGAATTGCTGTCATCCCTACATTCAATTGAGTGATAACTATGAGTATTAATTATTTTAGAGTGAATGAGATATTCGGCAATAGTTACTATATTGTAAGAGTGACACGTACGCGGCCCGGGTATAATATTCTCTGTGGTAATTTCAGAACTGCCCAAAATGTTTGAATTAGAATCATAAGAAACGATATTCTCATACGAGTCTGATAAAGTTTGCTGAGTTTGAGGGTTGTTTGTCGTGTTGAAAATATCTGAGAGTTTTGTGTCATGAGAATCTTCTTCGTCAGACGATATAATATCTATCAGTGACCTTTCTCTCTCATAAAGTCCATCTTTTGCCTTCTTTTTTATGCAATTAGTGAGATCACAAGCTTTAAACTTTTGCGGTTGCTTTGAGGTTGTGGAAATAAACCTTTTGTAAGTTGTTTCAATAGTTCCAATCTAGTCTAGTTTTTTGGTTTTTGTACGCTCTATTGAATGCTTCTTCATATTTAGAACTAGATGATTTGAGCTGTCGTCCTCGTTTCCAAGATAAATTATTGGTGTTGCTCCAGAAAGTTTCTTAGTTGACTTCGTTATTGCATAACCTCTGGAACCAAATAATAAAACGTCTTGTAGAGCTGGTTTTTTGGAGGTGACTATTTCATATGGAGATATGTTTTTGGATTTTGCAAACATATTTAAGATCTTGCAAGCGTGCTGGGTGCAGTAACACCAGAATATAGGTGAAATGTTTGCCTGCAGTAGAAAAGCACGTACCGTGGAGAGAACAGTTTGATTTTGTCTCTCTATTTTTCCATTTTCACTTGAAAAATATACTGCGGAGTATTCTCGTTTGATGCCGTGCTTTTGGCAATATGAGTCCAGTTTACTAAATTCAGTTCCGCGGTCACTGAAAATACACTTGGTTTTATATTTGTGTATGTTCTTGTTTTTCTTTAGGAAGTGTTTCAATTTCTTTGGTAAGTCACTTTTTCTTTTCAATAATATAGGATGAAGCATATTGCTGAAGTTGCAAACAATTAATGATATATATTTGAATTTCCTGACTGAGGATATCAAAGGTCCTATGGTGTCAATATGATTTTTTTCGTAAGGATAGTTGCCTTGAAACAGTGAAGATTTTGAATAGTCAACTTTAGATTTTTTCTTCTTCTGTTTGAATTTGCCGGCTGAACATCCTATACAAAAGGATTGTGAATGAGGTTTGACTCCTTGTTTTTGTAGAAGTTGTGGGTTGAGATGAGCTAAACGGTAATGCATAAGATCGTTTTGGTTTAGTTGTAACGCACAAACAGCTATGTCATTCTTCGGATTGAGTTTGCAGTGAAGATAATAGTGGTTCTCTTTTCTTTGAAGTGTGGCAAACTTTACGTCATGTTTGCGCAACGATGCTTCGTTTTTACTTCGGTAAATAGATATGTCTTCGTCAGTCAACTTGGATTCGGATATAATGGTGGTTTTTGGAGAAAGTTGTGGGAGATATATTACATCCTTGAGTTTAATGGTTGTGTGATTGAGAAGAAGTAAAGTGCAGTCCCCCATTATGGTATCAATCTTTGTTCCTGATAAAGCTCCTTTTATGTTTACTTCATGGATTTGTCGAATGTTGGTAAGAATATTCTTGTTGCCGGTTACATGTGCAGTTGCACCTGAATCCGCTAGTGCGTGTATGCATTCTTCTTTGAATCTGCAGCTGCAAATATGTTCGGCAACATCAATATTTTTTAGATTTATTTTTAGTGACAAGAATTCATGAGTTGGGTTTTCTTAGGAAGTATTATTCTCGGAACTATTTGATTCGGTATCTTCAGAGTCTGAACTTTCAGATTTATTATCAGGTATCTGTATTTTATTTACCCTAATTATTTTTAGGTTGCCGTTGTGTGTTTTGTGGGAAGACGATCTGCAGGTTATGCAAACTTCTTTCCTATTTGCGCACCTTCTAGCGTTATGTCCAAACCCACCACACTTTTTGCACACCTCTTTTATTTTAGAGTCATGTTTGAATTTTTGAGAATGGTATTTAACTTGTGTTTGTTTGACTTTAACAAACTTGTGATATCTTCTTTGTTTATCTTGGTTGCAACGTAGTTGAATATTATTATTTATTTTCTTAAAATAGTTTATTGCATGTTCCAAGTTTTCTACAATACACATGGATTTTTGATTAAAATATTTTTCATCGTGAATATTTTTTATGAAGTCTTCAATTACACTTTTATCGTTTTTACCTCCGTAAAGATGGTATTCAGCTAACCTATTTTTAAATATATTTATGTAGCTACCCATGTTACAAAAATTTATTGTACTTAATCTTTTTCTGGCGTTTACAAGTGTTGTCTTAGCATTTTTTTTAATGTTTCTTGATCTTATTGTAAGCTTTGTAAATACATGTTGTTGAGTCAATATGGTGACATAAATCGTTTGCAAGAGGGGATATAAGTATGTGTAAAACACTTTGAGTTTCTGAAACATAGTCTACTCTCGCTTGTAAATAAGCTGTTTCATCTTTGTAGCATGTAATAAGAAGATTTTTATATACTAGTACATCAGACTTTGCTGATAGTTTAATCAAATGTGACGGAGTATCTGAATTATTTTTATTGTATCCTATCACTTCAGCTTCTTTTACTTCTTCTTTAATTGATAACTTCTCCAGATGTCTTGTTATAACTTTGGTTGGAATAGCTTTTTCTTAATTAAAATAAGGGAGTTCCTGATTATGAAGTACGTGGGATGATAAACATTTTTTGCCAATTTACGCCATGATGCTGGAGATCCAGTCATTGAAGATAATTTTTGATGATCCCAGTTTTGGAAGTATAACTGTGTCTTTTATATTCATATTCTTATTGCTTTTTCTATTTTTCTTTGTATTGTGTGTTGTTCTTGATTTATATTCCCGTTTTTTTCACGGTTTTTGATGCGTGATACCAAAACTTATAACAATTTTTTATAATAATAAAGCAACCGTTCTCAGTTGAGACCGTTTTCTGCTTATTCAGCTTCGAATAGAAGACGATAAAAATAGAAGAAACTCGTTTTTCTTGAATGTCTTAAATCTCTTTCGTAAAGCTTTTATTGTAGGTGTTCTGGTTATGTTTTTTTTTTCTCTTTTGATTTGGGTGAGAATTTTTGCTCCAGTGGATGCTTTAGGCTTTTAACCTGTTAGAAATATTTATTGTTTCTTATGTTCAATATTAAGTATTAAGGTCTGCTTGGTATTGCAGAATACTTTTGTAACCAACTACCATAATCAAGTAACATATATTTATAACTCATATTCATAAATATTTTACCACTAATCCTTAGCCTTTTCGTCAGGTAATCCCACAGTGACAAAACATCCAAATGCTTTGTCTGGAACTAAATGATCAACTTCAACATCTTGGGTTCTTAAAACTTCAGAACAATTTTCCAACTCAAATTTTACTTTCTTGAAGGAACCAGAATTAATGACCGGAACTTTGATGGCTTTTCTGTTTCGCATCTGGTACAAACCATTTAATTGGTGGTAATGTCGACCGTAGAGTTTGACCTTCTACACACATTTTACTGCAGGAGGCATCACCTTCGGGACAAAATTTGACTTGTCACTAAGAGTGAAACAAACTAACTTCTTGTTTAGTAAATGAAACGTTTTAAAGTGCCTAGGGAAAAATCTCCCAGAGAACGAATTCCAGTGAAGTTCAGCCCCATTAAACGCTACTGTAGATTTCTTAAACTTAGAACCAGTGATCTCAATCTCAAATCCAATGTGTACTTGAAGGTACCGATGTTCAGAAAGATGTCGCTCGACTCAAAAGCAATTGTTTAAACTCGTCATTCCAAATTCCTTTAAAATTACTTTAGTAATCATATCTAAATTGAAGGTCCTTAGTAAATCAGGCATTAAAATTCGCATGGAAATGTTCCATGGGAGAGCTTTTTCAGGGTTAGAGTGGTTCTTCTTCAAAAATTCTGCTCTTCTCATCTGAGAAAAATCACTCAGGAATTGCTCTACTTCGCCACGAGAAATATAAATCTATGCGTTGACAGATAATTGTGACTAGTCTTTGTCACCTTTAAAAAACTTCCCACCACGCTTCATATAAAGCAGATCGATTATGAGCAATTCATGTTCAAAGTTTCTGTGAAATTGTGCCCTAGTCAAAAGAGCTGTAATTGCAACAATGTTGTAATCATCACTAGTAACCATTCGTGATGGTTCGACGCGAGTCCAGTAACTAGAACTCGGTTGTGGACTAAGCTTCTGTCTTTTAAAATTGATTTTTGAGTCCTTGCTTTAAGGATATTTTCTTCAAATAAGCTTAATTATGATTCGGGCCAAATGGTTCTATATACATCAGCAAAATCAGAAAAAAGTTTGGGCGAAAACAATTTTGGGCAATTGAGAAATTTTCGATAAAGCTGACAGTACAATGGTAATATCGATAAAGTAATCAAGTATTGGTAATTTAGGCCAAACGGCCATTTTCCATACCTTAAGATTATCAAAAAAAATTGTCAACTCAAATACCGGTATTTATTTGGCATATCGGTATAGCATTAGTTTTCCATTAATGAATTGTCTCTTTTGGTCACTCAAAAATTTGAGCCATGTGCCCCCTTTCGGAAAGTGCAAGAATGCAAAAAAAAATTTCTGGGCAATTCAGTTACTGGTAGAAAAATGGCATAACGGTATAACATTTCTTTCCAGTAACCAGGGCCATGTGGCCTTTTCCAAAAAATGTAAACAAAACATGAAATTAGAATGACATTAAAAAGTTTGGTACTAGGAAAGCCATTGCAAAGGAAGAAAAGTGTCAAGAATGTTTGTGAAGGTTAGAATGAAAACTATGAAGAATATTCGAACCATTTTTGAAGAATTTTTAGCTGAATTTGACAAGAAGGTTTTATACTGAGGCTAAGCGGACATGGTGCTACATCGCAGCACTAGATTAAGTTGATCCAAGGTCGTGAACGGTATGTTTTTTTTCATAACTTTTAGGTGTTTCAAGAAGGTGTATCCTGATAGTTCCAGTTAGATTCTGGGTCAAGATGATGGATGTCGTTAGTTTGGATGTTCCGCTGTTTAGAGTTGCGATGAAAGTTGGGAGGTTCATTTTGACTTTATTTTGAAGACAGAGAAAGTTTTTTTGAACTGTTGCTTCAGTTTTGGATATTTTTCATGTGGAGTTTTCGTTTCCAGTCGCGTTAGTTTTGGTTCGACGATGTCTTTTACCTGTTCAAGATAATTACCCGTGGCCTGTGATCTTGATCCTGCATCCAAATTGTATATGATTTGTTGAAACCGTCAAAGAATATTATAAACGAATAAAAATACATACATAGAATGGTTCATAGAATCAAACTATGTTCAAAAAGCTTTACATTTTCGAAATATTTCAGTTAGTTACTTAAACTTTGCGAAATGCTAAATTACACTTTCCTACGAAACACCCCTTAGAAACTGTCTTCAGTGGTGGTCTCATTTTGTTCGCTGATGCTCTCTTCTACAGTCGTCACATCATCCAAAACTACCACGTCATCGCTCTCCTCGTTTACAGTCGTTACATCATCTAAAACTACTACATCATCACTCTCCTCATTCACATCCTGCAAAGTAGCCGCATCTGAAAGCACTCTCTGTCTGATGGATCTAATCATGGCTGGCTGAAACCTTGGCTCCGGTTTCCATTGGAACAAAATCTCTCTCATCTGCTTTACCTTTGGCGTCTCCACCTTCCTCACACCCCAACTAAAAAGAGCGGACTTCATGAACTGGAACGAATGGATTAAAGCAAACACACCGCATTTGTTACCATCCTGCTGCTCAAGAAATGGTTTAATGGAGTAGGACCATCCATCGTCTACACTTCAAAGCTTGTGTACAAGAAGTTTTTGCCAAAGCTGACCATTCGGAAGGCGAGTAGCTTGAATCACTCATCACCTGTAAGAAAGTCGTAGACGATGACATGTTTTCCTCTTCTCCCAGACAAGTGGACTGCAACAAAAACGAAGCGGTTCTCGACATGAAGTACAGCTCCCACAGCTTCTATTTTTTTAGCTGGATCAAACCAGAAATCATGGATGTAGCTTAAGGCTTCAAGAAAATCTTCAATCCAATGTTCATCTTCTTCATTGACAACACTGTTCCAGTTGCGTTCGTAGCTGACTAGATTCAACATCATGAACTTACGATTCTTGTTCCATCCGAAGTTCGAAGGGTAGCTGTGAGTAAGAAAGTCAATGATGTCAGTCGTCTCTAACCTAAGGTCGACGTTGAGGGATTTTGCTACAATGGAATCCTACTCCTGACTCTGCTGAAGTTGACGTTTCACATCTCGAGCTGCTCTTCCATGAACATCAACACTGAGAGAAAAGTTTCCATCAGAGGTTACTTCTAAGTACTTACTCAATAATTCTTTAACTTGTTCCATTTGTGATGACTTTTGATTGATGATCCCAAGACCAGTCCTGATGAACGTGATGTAATTGTCACGAAGGACTGGTCTCTTGCTACAAAATTCGTAGCCAATCCCGATCTTAAGCAAGTAATTGTAAAGTGCAGCAGTTTTCTCAAGGTCCTCTTCAAAAAGCTGAAGTCTACTACTCTCAACAAAATTTTCAGCCACTCTACTCAAAAGAGCAATAACATCTGAAGTTGGGTTTCTCACTGTAAACTCCATTCTTAAGTAAGGATCAACTTCAACATCTTGGGTTCTTAAAACTTCAGAACAATTTTCCAACTCAAATTTTACTTTCTTGAAGGAACCAGAATTAATGACCGGAACTTTGATGGCTTTTCTGTTTTGTATCTGGTACAAACCATTCAACTGGTCGTACTGTCCACCGTAAAGTTTGATCTTCTTCACCCAATTTACTGCAGCAGGCATCACCTTCGGGACAAAATTTGACATGCCACTAAGAGTGAAAGAACCTAACTTCTTGTTTAGCAAATAAAACTTTTCAAAGTGCTTAAGGAAAAGACTCCCAGAGAACGAATTCCAGTGAAGTTCAGCCCCATTAAACGCTACTGTAGATTTCTTAAACCTAGAACCAATGATCTCAATCTCAAGTCCAATGTCTACCTGAAGGTACCGATGTTCAGAAAGATGTCGCTCGACTCAAAAGCAATTGTTTAAGCTCTTCATTCCAATTCCTTTAGAATTACTTTAGTAATCTTAGCTAAATTGAAAGCCCTTAGTAAATCAAGCATTAAAATTCGCATGGAAATGTTCCATGGGAGAACTTTTTCAGGGTTAGAGTGGTTCTTCTTCAAGAATTCTGCTCTTCACATCTTCCGTTTTATCACAAGGTGACATTACCCTCGCACAGCAAACACATGCTCTGAGATTGAAGAAACGTGGAAACCTAAGGCAGATTTCCAGTAAGTTCCGATAGTATTCGATAAGTTCCGATAAGGAATGCTCTGCTTCCAACCAGTCAAAATTATTCATCGCATATTTTACCGAATTCCATAAAGTTCTGTCACAGCACTGCAGATCATAACAAAAACGGGGAATGATTTTCTTACACACATGAAATTTACACGTAGAGCGGTTTAGAATTCTTGTCCGTCAAACCGTAAACCTGGGTACCCTTGAATATCTGATAAGAATTAATTCTTATGATCTCTTCTTGTGTTGAGGTTTTTAGTCACCCGTCGACTGATGAAATAACAAGTTTTTTTGCAGTATAGCGCAATGCAAATTTTATAAATTCTATGCTATTTTGGGCAAAATTATCGAATTTTTGGTTTGCTGTTTCCCAAAATGGCAAAAGATCATGTTTTCAAATATATTTCATAAGATATTCCATTAAAGCTAAATCTGTCTTTCCCTTATCCAAAACAGTTTCGACATTTTCTTTTTGCAAAGAAACTAGATTAAAACTATCAAAACTATGATATGTCGAAGTTAGTTTTTCAATGGAACAGTCTGTAGCTGTAGAGTGGTATTCATTATGACTATCCCAGTTTTGTGTTCCGTTATAGTAGACCATTTAAAATTTAATGGGGTACGAGTTTTCTCGAATTGACTGTTTTTGGTGATTTTCTATAATTGAAATTTCATATTTCCTCATTCTTAGTAGCATTTTATTATGTTTATTGCTTTGATGCTCTATGTCCAAAATAATGAAAGGTCTTGTATTAGACTGCAGCAAGATGTCGGCTCTAGTATCTGCTACGAGTTCAGCTGGAATATTTTCTGTTCTAAAACTATTTAGAGTGTCAGATGAAAGATTTGCTGTGTTCATATATTTTTTAATATCCTCAGGAAGATATTTGTCCAAAAAATCTCACCTTAAGTATTTATTTTCCAAACAGTATTTAAAAAATTGATCATCCTTTGAATTTTTAAAAGTAGCAACAAATCTACTATATATGTCATCTTTCCTCGATTTTTTCATTTTTTTTTTGCATATGTTAATATTTGGTTAAGATACTACATTACTGTATATTTTGTAGAGCCTACACTAACAGAGCTCAAAGAAATCTGGAAACTTAAGAAAATGCTCTGATAAGTACCGATAAGTTCCGATAAAGAAAGTTGCACTTTTAACCAGTCAGAATTATTAATCGGATATTGAATCGAATTCCATAAAGTTCTATCACAGCATTATCTATCATAAACAAACATAAAACTGAAACAGGATGATGAAATAAAAAAAAATAACTTTATGCTCTAAAGATTTATTTGCAAAGACCAGCTATCTTCATCGATGATTCTTACTCAGCTATGCAACCTTTTCAAGCCTTTTCTCTCAATAAAGAACACCAGAACAAGTATACAATCATTTAGACAATTCTTGGTTACGGTATAACACCTCTTTTATGAATATCTCTTATGTAATTTATTTATATTTTGTATTTATTTTTCGTTATGAAATTTATACCATGCCACGTCATTTGGTTACTTGAGTAGTTCAGTACACAATAATAATATTTAAGTATTAAGTATAAGAAAAGGGAACATAAAACTATATTTTTGCGTTTACCTCTACATGACTCCTACTCGGCCGCGTCTAGAGAAGAATATATTTACTGGACGAAAAACTCTCAACATTGCACTATTTGTTTTTGTAGAAACGAAGTTATGCGAGGTATTTGTCTATTGCCAAAGAACTAATTACGATATTCACTAGCTATGGCTTCCTTGTTTGAATCTACTAATAGTAGGGGTGAAAATAGTTAGAAAAGAAGTTTAAACAATACACAGATAACCCGTTTAATTTAGGAGGTGTATGAACAGCAGGCTAATCAGATGGCAGGTGTCTTGGAAACACAAATACTTTTAAGGATTTCAGTCTGGTAAAACTCAATGAGTTGGACAGTTTAAATATTGATGATATAGAAGATTTTGTATATCAATATGAAAGGCTAAATCAAGAACGGAAGGGTCTTATTTCTGTAGCTCAAAGGTTATTTAGAAAAGTATTTCAACAACTTAAGTTTCTACGAAAGACAGATACAGATCTGGACATTATTACTTATTTAAAAGAAAAGGTGCAACAGGAGAAGAAAAAAAATTGAAGGTCTGCTGAGGACTCAATTAAAAAATATATTTATTTTAACGAAGATATTCTTGAAGAAGAAGCAATTGTCATTATGTTTAAAGAAATGGATGAATTATTGGAGATCATGGCATCAGGGGCTGAAATGATGCCCAGACTTATTGCTGAAGTTATTTTTGAGAAATTTCCCAATTATATACGGGTTAGAAAAGAAGACTTGAGGCTTAAGCCGGAGTTGAAGCAGAGGAATAGAGATGCTTTAATGGATTACGTTCTCGACAGTCTCCCACCTCTTCATGTCATATCTAGGTTTAAATCTATGAACAAAACTAAAAGTAAGAAATCCAAACCAAAGGTTAAAGTTAAAGCTGTAGATACTTTGGGCCAGAAGATGCCTTCTAAGCTTTTAATTGCTAACTTGTGTACTCATTGTTATGAATACAGTCACAAGGAAGCTAAAGGTTTTGCGAAAAGAAGTGGCAATCCAAAATCTGCTATCCCAACAGAGCCAGAATTAAGGCAAAAGTGGGAAAAATATAAGGAGAAAAGAAGGAAAAGAAGAGCGGCGAAAAAGTTAGCTGCCAGAGTTGGGGGTCAATCAGATGGTAACATCTTGAAACCTGGAAGCCAACTAGATATTAATGGCAAAGAAAATATCGCCGAATCTGTGCTTTCTGGGCCGCTGTTGGAACCAGCAACAGATATTCAACCTTTTACTGGTAAAAAAGCTGTTTGAAGAACTCTTTTCAACCCTAAAAAACTGAATGTGATAAAAAGTACAACGGTACTTAAACCTAATATGATCCATGCTGGACACATTTATGATTATAGTGAATTAGATGAGGATGCAGAAGTTGAAGTGTATTTTGAAGAAGGTGGAGAAAAATACACATCACCTTTGGACAGTAGAGCTTTCAAAAGTGCTATGAATCTGCGTCTTAGAAAATATTGTTCTAAGACAATTACCCTTGATAACCCATTGGTTATAATAGTTGCTGGGGGAAGGATTTGTTGAGTATTTGAACTTGGTATTCTGGCCAAGGTTATTGTCCGTTTATACGGTGGCTTCTACACTCTTACGAATGTTGAGTTTATGCTCATGGATTTACCCCAGTGGGATGATTTGATCATAGGTAATGATCAATTAAGAGCTCATGGGTTGGATCCCTTAACGTCTCTGAGGTAAAAACTTAATAAAAAGAAAAAACTGAAACAATTTCAAAGTGTAAACGCTCTTGAATATTGGGCTAACTAGCTTGAAGAAACTCTGAAGTTAGAAGAGAAAACTATTCAAGTCGGTGATGCTGTAATAGACCCCAGGGGTGTATTTTATATTAATCAAGATGATCTTTGTATGATGCTTTGTCTGAGGATTTTTATTATGAAAAAAATATTCTCTACGACTCTTTGGATAAGAAAGAAACTCGATATATATCTATTAATGAACTTATTTTGCCAAAAGAACTTATGAAGAAAGATCCAGTGATTTTTGCTGAACAGGATGATGAAGTTAATTTTGAAATAATAGATGAAGGAGAAAACTTAGATATAAGTTCAGAAAAAGATATAAAACGCTTAACTAATATTTTAGAAGATAAGGTTGGATGATTAAATTTAAAATATTTTGACAACGATTTAAATAGAAAAGATGAACTTCTGAATTTATTGAAAAAAATGTTAGAG
Organism: Labyrinthula sp. Ha; assembly: GCA_015227615.1. Lineage (NCBI taxonomy): Eukaryota > Bigyra > Labyrinthulida > Labyrinthulaceae > Labyrinthula > Labyrinthula sp. Ha. Next base: position 367,898 of record JAALGZ010000026.1, on the reverse strand, counting down.
CATTTGGTGATTCTGAGTCACCTACTTCTCTTTCCAATTTAACTCCTATTGGATGTGAACTTAAAGAAGGATGGAGTGTTGGAGTTCTAAACCAACACCCATTAGGATATGAACAGAAAAGTTTTTCTATTAAAGAGGATCCAACAAATGTTGGACGCCGGTATTATTGAGGTCAAGCCCAACCCTACAACGGCCATGAGTACTTTAGTATGACCTAAAATAGATCCTAAGAAGCTTAGGATGGTTGTTAACTTCAGACCTCTTAACGATGCCGCGAAAAAGTTACTAACATCTTACCAAAATTAGAATTACAGTTGCATAATGTTCAGGATATGAATTATTTTTCAACCTTTGACTTACTTTCTGGGTTTGATTATTTACCTTGTGACAAAGCTTCTGGGAGGCTGTTTACTTTTGTAACTTCATGGGGATTTGCATACAGTTTCAGAGGGGCACCACAAGGTTGGTGCAACAACCCAGCTCTCTTTAGTATGAGGCAAATTCATCAGGCATTAACCCCTACTGGATTGAGGCCTAAAAATAGCATGCAGTGGATAGATGACACTGTTTTAATGTCTCCAACGTTTGAAGGTTTATTAAAAATATTAGAAAAAATATTTATAGCAGAGACAGGCTCGCAACTTGGGAATTGACAGTCGAAAATGTAGTTTTATTGACAGCAAGACGAATTTTTTGGAAGAGTTTTAAATGGTAAATGATATAATTATGATATTACTTATTCTACAAAACTCTTAGAAAGAGTTAAGCCTCAATATATGCACCAGCTTGCGCAGTTTGTGTATACTGCAATTTTTTAATGTGGAATTATACCTGAGTTTTCTTGGATAAGAAAATTAGTACTTGGTGATTTTAAATTAGATGTTAAGTTAAAAACCCTTGAAAGAAAACGCTTGTTAATAGAATGGACTTTAGTAACGGAATTAGCTTTTATTGAACTTAAAGAAGCTTTGAAAAAAAACTTTAGTTAATTCTTTGAGTTATTATAACTAGAATGAAAACATCTATATTTTTGCTGATTCAAGCGATAAGTATTGGAGTTTATATCTGTGTCAAACTGCTGACGATGTTGAAATAGAAAATCCTCTTAAGGCCAGGTATAGAGTTATTGCTCTTAATAGTGGAAGCGTTGGAGGTAACCAACTGAACTGTCATATTTCTTCTAAGGAGCTTTACCCTATGGTAATGGCTCTAAAATGCACCCTTATTATTTATTATTTAACTCTAATGAAAAAGTCTTATTCACTAACTAACGCAATTTGGTTGGAATCATTGAAGCTAAAGAAGTTAAAACGAAAGCTTATGATAATCGTTTGGGGAGATGGAGTGCAGACTTCATGAGTATAGGGTTAAAGTTTTTCCATTTAGATGGAGATAAAATATTCCAGCCGACTGTTTGTCGCGCTGGATGAACCCTGATTATATCGAAGAAAGTGAAGAAGAAAAATATATTTCTAGAATAAATAAAATACTTAGTATAAACTCCTCTTGGGATGAAGCTGAATATTGGGAAAACGTTGATTCTTACCACATTAGTTTGAGACATCCATTGCATGATGCTAAACCTGCAGCTAGTAATTGGCAAGTTTTTTGATGATTTATTTGTATTTAATATCAAAAGAAAGATATTCCTTCACTATTTGAAGTTCTAAAAGAAAATTAAAAAATAGTTTTAACTAGAAGTTTAATTCCAGTAGCTGTTTGTCATGCTCATTTAGTTTTTAATCATGGGGCAAGAAAATTTGAATGGAATTATAATGTGAAGAATTATGTAATTAAAGCTGAAGATAAAGAGCTTTTAAATAAAACCATTACTAGGTTTAGAAAGCAGTGTATGCACTGCGAAGAAATATCTTTAATAATCAGAAGACCCCTGAATATAACCGAGTTTGGGGATAAAGCTCGCAAGGTTTTATATGCGTGCTTTTTATACATCAATGCACATGGTTGGGTATTGACTTTAATTGATAGTTTGACAAGGTTGACTTTATTGACTTATACAAAAACTTCTAACGCTGAAGTTGTAGTGGATGTCCTTTGGAAATGGCATTCACATTTTATTTTAGCCGATGAGTTTTTCTTAGTAACGGATCAAGGCAGTCATTTTGTAAATACGGTTGTAACCAAGTTTCTGAAAGAAAGCAATGGGTTACATAAAATGACTATAGCTTATATTATTCAAACAGCAGGAACAGTTGAAGTTCAAAATAAGTCTGTTTTGAAGAACTTGAGATCATTGGTATCCGAGTTCGGATTGAAAGAGGATCAATGGCCTCGTATTTTAACCTTAGTTCAAGGATTCTTGAACTCTAACCTACTTACTTGTCGTGGATATCCTAACAAGTCTAATTTTGAACTTATTTATGGTGAAGATGTGAAGTTTGCAACAATAGGATCTGGTAATTTGAAGGTGAAAGAGAAAGATTTAGATCTTTTGAAACAGAAAAGCGCAGAATTATCTAAGAAAATAGCAGACTATCAAGATACAGCATATAAAAAGGACTCGAATATAGATATGTGGCGAATAAGAGAAGAGGAAAAAGACTTACTCCCATTCAATTCAATTTAGGTGAATACGTCTGGTTGTCGGAGAAAGGTTTAGGAAATATGCAGAAGGACAAAAGTCGTCCTAGATGGTCTGGACCTTATCAATTAACTATGCAGATTTCGGAGCACTTATTTGAAGTTAAAGATTTGATGGGAAATACGAAGATCAGACATACATCTTTTTTAGTGCCATTTGCTCCAAGTTCATTTTTACCATCTCCAGACACTACTGTGGTTTTTATTCTAGATAAAGGCAAACTGGAAGTTGATTCTATTGTAGACTTGAAGAAAACAGCAGAGAATCAGTTTCTAGTTAGTGTCAAGTGGAGAGGATTCGACGATGATAGAAACATTTGGGAGTTGGCAGTCATAATGTATGAAGATGTTCCGTTGATACTATTAACATATATGGGAAAAATAAAAATAATATTCTTGTTAAAGAATTGGTGCAGTTATTGAAGTTATTATACCGTGAAGCAAAATACAGATCAGAGTTGAATTGTGTAACTTAAGATGGGGCATACCCGTGAAAATTTTGAGGATCTAGTGCATAAGTTACTAAGTCAAAAATTAATAGTTATTGCTGGAGGTATTATGATTCAATATTCTTAGTCTTTGTTTGAAGCTTATACTTTGAAGATTTTAGTTGCAAAGTTTGGTATGGGAAACTTTGTTGAGTTCAAAAGGTGGTTACCTAGAAAATCCAAGCAACAAATTATAATTACCGTCAAAGATATTTAAGAAGACAAAGTTTAGAACATTTGAACGACCTTAAAATTGATTTAGATGTAGTGAGAAAAAAATTAAAAGCTGGAAAATATTTTTTAAAAAATAAGAAGTCTCTTGATGATGGATCTAAATGCATGAAGAGATTCTTTAATGTGTGGAGATATGCTGAACAACATATAGAAAACAATAGCAAAAACTTTAAGATGAAACTTGTGGTATACGATGTATTTTCAATTGAAGGATTGAAACAATTATATTCCGAAGTTTCTCGGGTGATTGCTGACGAAGGTACATGGGATAAATATCCTGAGTATAACGGTGATTTGACCGAGTTTAGACAACAGATTAAGTGGTGTATTAAAGGATATTCTAAACGTTTGCATGATGTTTCAGAAGGTTTTGAAGAACTAAAAGTCATTATTAAAAATGAGTTTGAGGGAGTTGAAGTTTTTATTAGAGGATACCAGCTGAAATGGTCTAAGACAATCAACATGGTTCATGCAGTTAATCAAGAACTTAATGTGGAGTTTTATATTTGGAAAAGACCACGTGGTTCGAGATACATTAATAAAGATGTTCAAGATTTTATCGTTAATCAAAAAGAGAAACCATATGTTTTGATTGTGGACCTTAATTTTGAGATGTTTTCTTCTGATCCTGTAAGAGGACCTAAATTTGAATACTATGTTTTGGATGATGTTGCCATTTTATACTTGGATGTTAATGGATTACCACCAAATAATATGTGGTTTGTATGGGCTATATTTAAGAAAAGAAAGTTAGTACTTAATTGGATTGCAGAAAATGGGATAAAATTTTAAGCAGACTTATTTGGGTGAAAGTTAATGAAGATGGAAGAATTTTATCTACACTTGGAAATGTGACTGGAGCTTGTACTGAAGATGTGTTAATTGTTTTAAGAGGATAGTTTCCTGATACCTTAGAAAAAAGATTTATTGGAAAAGTAGTTTTTTATGGAGTAAGAAGAGGAAATTTAGAAGAACCGGTTGAACTTTATCAGATAATTGAGAACATTTTCAATAATAATGCTGTTAAATGGGAGTTATTTGGGAGAAATAACAACCTAAGAAGAGGCTGGTTAACTGTTGGGAATCAAGTGGGTTTCTAACTTCAGAGATATTGGGGCAATGTTACGGCATAACACCTCTTTTATGAAAATCTCTTATGTAGTTTATTTATATTTTGTTATCAAAATTTACACCATGCCACGTCATTTGGTTACTTGAGTAGTTCAGTACACAATAATAATATTTAAGTATTAAGTATAAGAAAAGGGAACACAAAACTATATTTTTACGTTTACCTCTACACGACTGGTACTTGGCCGTGTCAAGAGAAGAATATATTTACTGGACGAAAAACTCTCAATACATGCCAAAAATAAAGAGAAAAGAAAGAGTAGCAATTTGGAAATATACTGAACTCTTTAGCTTAAAAAGGTAATTCAAACAAAAAATAAGTCTAACTTTAGCTTTTAATGGTTGATACAGAAGGATTAAATTTAAAATAGAAAATAATTCAGTTTTCTTGTACACTTAACCATACTTTTTAAATAACCAGCTCAGAAATAAGAACGATATTTCTCTTCAATTTCTTGTCCAAAAGTATCTTCTTCTTCTACAATATTTTGAATTTTAGTCCAAAATAAACTATTTATTTCATATCCAATATAATTCAATACTATTTTATTTTCTTCCACAAAAAATATATCCAAAATATTCTCTACTGAAAAAATAAACCTTGCAAAATATTTGAATATATGTGATTCAACTATATTATTATCTTCAAGACACCAAGAGATAATTCTAACAAATGTAGCTATGGTGATGGGAGAAACAAATTTTATTACTTTTTTGCTTCCTTTAAATCCTTTCAACTTTTTATCTTTTCCTTCAGGAAGTAATTCTGGAACAATAAAACTATTTTTTTCTCTTGGATCAACAAATAGAATTAAACTATGTAAAGCTAAACTTAAAACATATTCTCTTTGTTTTCTTGTATATTGTTTTAATAAAACTTCAAATAAATCTTTTCTTATTATTCCAGTATCAATATATTCTCTATAATTTGAAAATACTTTTTTATTTGTTCTAAAAGCAAGTTGATGAAACGTTTCATCACGAATAAAACTTCCCAAAGCTTGAGCTAAGAAAGAAGGTGCAAAAAATATAAAATTTTCACTTTCAGATAAATTTAGATCTTTGAAATAAGAAATAATTCCTTCATTAGAATATGTTTCTAACATTTCTTCCATTTCCTCTTCAGAAAAATTACACTTTTTAGCTTTTAGTTTAAACTTTTGAACTGTCATATAACTTGATTCTTCACGACAATTATCCAAAAACAATACGTAAACAGATTTGATCGAAATAAATTGACCAAATAAGTTATTTAACTTTGAGCTATAGCCATATAGGTTCATTAACTTCTCTATTATTGCCTTTTCACGACTCTTATAAGAATCAACAGCATTTTCAACAGGAAAGAAAAAAGTTTTTTCATCTTCAACAATATTTAACTTCCCAGAAAGCTTATACAAAAAGGATTCAAACTTATAATTTACAATGTCAAATGTTTTATTTTTCCTTAAAAAAGTATTTAAAAAAGTTCCAATAAATAAAACAGGTGCTTTTGGAGTATTTCTTAAAATACTTTCACACCAAAATTTAAGTCTAAATAAATCTTTTTCATTTAATTTTGTCATATTAAAAACAACTAAATAACTAGCTTTCTTATTCATAAAAATATGATGAACTGAAGAAAAAACTTCTTGTCCACCAAAATCATAAACACGTAAAAAAGTATCTGTAGTTCTGAAACCTGAAGACATACTTGCTGTATATTGTTCAACAAAGCTTTTTTCTGTTATAGTTCTTGTAATCAAATCCTCTTCAAATTCTAAATTATATTTTGACTTCTCTTGAACTTCATCTTCAATACTATGTTGAATAGTCAACATATTCTTTACTCTTTGCACAGTCAGATAATATTTTGTAAGTGGTTTAAACTTTTTCCTGTTAACTTGAAATATTTGATAGTCTTCCAAAACCAAAGTAGATTGAATTTCTTTTTGAAAACTTTTTCCAGATAAGTTTCTTAATAAAGAAGTTTTTCCAGTTCTTCCATCACCTAAGAAATAAAACTAAACTAAATAAAACACCCATAAGAATAACTGAAACTTCTCTTAACAACTCTTCTTCTTCATATTGACTTTGTAAAGCAGAAAGAACAAGTTTTTTTAGTATTTCACTTTTTCCTTTAGGTTCAATAAAACTTTGATAAATTTGAAGACCAAGAATAGAAGGATGTGAATCAACTATTTCTTGTAACTCCATAATATCTTTTTCTGACAGCTTTATAGATCTTCCAGAATAAATATAATTCAAACTTTTTATTATTTTATTAGTTTTCAATAAGTTTTTTATAGCTGAAATAACAACTTTATTTTGAATATCTTCATAAATACTAATAACTCAATATTTTGATAAGAAATACTATATTTTTAAAATATGTTTATTAGAAGATAAACTTTTAAATATATTAGGTATATATTTTGCACTGAAGTTGTTTATAAGTAGTCTAAATAATAATAAAAAATATTCTTACTGTATATCTTTTATATTGATTGATTTTATTAAACTACAAAAAGAATTCACTTCAGGAATATTACAAACAGAAAAACTAAACTAAATATATAAACAAAATATACAACAATTTATTCAGTTTTACTTTTTTAAGTTTTTGAAGGATTCTAAAGTTCTTGTTACTGAATCTGCAACTAAGAAAACTAAAGTCAAGAAAACAAAATAAAATACCTCAGTTCTTTCACAGCTGGAAAACAAAGAATAAATCTTAAAAATATAGATTTAAGAGCATGAAATGGACAATATTCAAACCTAACATAAGAATAAAAGAATATAGTATACGATATAGAAGACACTTCTTGAGTTGGTTGGAACCCTTTGACAAACTCTTTTATATCCCTTTTGAACTTTTCTGGGTTAATAGGATTATATTCATCATCGTATTCCCTTAGAGTAATTTAGTTAATTAAGATACCATTCAATTCTAAACTCTCTTTTATCATTTCTTTATTCATATTGCTGTTTGATTGATTTCATTTGTTTTTGGAATCTGCCTTTTTTACACACGTGTAATTTAAACTCAGTATTTGATTGGTTGAATTTTTGTTAGAATGTCAAATTATGCCAATGTTGAAATTGATCAATATTCGTTTATTGTCTAAAAAATAAACTTCTTTCTACAAATTCTACGGACTTTCAAAAGGATGACAGTATCGGCTTGTTCTCAAAGTAGTTTGCTGTTTAAAAGTAGAATAAAATATAAAGCTATAAGTTTTCTTTTTGTATTTTCTTAAACTCTTAATTCGCTTAAACCTGTTGTGTGTTCCACTGTTATATATTTTCAGCTTGTGAAGATTCTTGTGTTTGGAGTGTGAAATTTTGTCTCTAAGAATGTTATTTTGGTATAAGAAGGTTGCCTGAGAGATTTAATGTGATAAATAGTTGTTTATGACACTTATTGAGGTGTTTATTGAAGAGAATGGGAAGGTTAATGTGATTTGAGAACCCTGATTCCAGTCTTTTCTGGTTCGTATTTGGTGATATTATTCGCCCGTGATGAGAACTGGGGGTGGTTTGTATACTGATGTTTTTATGCTGTGAATTTACATTTGTTGATAAGAATTTGAAATGAGATATTGTTAGTCACGATTGATATGGAATAATATGAGAGGGATTCATAGGAAGGGATACACTATGATACTGATCTAACTCATCAATTTCGGTATTGGAAATAGTTTGAAATATATTACGTTTTCACATACTTGGGATTTTTTAGTGAAAAACTAACTGTTAATACGAATAATTTGAAGAAGTTTTTTTTAAAAAAGAAGAAAAGTTTTATTCGTGAACGATTTTATATATATAAGGAGTTAGAGATCTATATTTCTGATATCAAAATTTTAAAGTATTCTGGTCAAGTTGTGTATTCCTTTCCGCGGACGTCTTAAGATCATACATTAAGAAGACGTAAAGTGCAATAAACCGCTTATATTTCAAGGTACTCATATTTCAAAAGTATTTGAACAGCTAGTAATAAGAATTTATTTCAGTCCATATATTTCAAACTTAAACTAACGCTGCCCCATTCTTGTTACTAGAGCTCGTTCCCAACAGCTAACCATCCTAAACGAAGATTATTTTATCTGCTAAAGAGGTCCAACTTTTTAGCTTGCTTTTCAAACCGTACTTCAATAATTTCATAGAACTTCTCTGGTTTACAGCTGTTGCCTACCACTTCTGCGAAGACACATTCTTTACCAAAGTTCCTATTTTTCAAAGCATCTGGCAACTTCCCATGGACACCAATTAACAATTCTTCACTACACTTCTGAGTAAGCTTACAAAACGTGGATCGCAATTTCCATTTAGCAGAAAGTTTAAACCACAACAAGTGATCCATGTATTTAATATTATTCTTCTTGAAAATATCCATGGCTAAAGACTTCTTACTTGGAATGGTCCAAAGAAAAACAATTGTATTTTTCATTAGTCTCGTAAAATTCAACTTCATTAAATCATGATCTGACATGTTATCGTAAAAATTAGATGCCCCCTAATCGGATTCTTTGGCATAAATCGATATGGGGGATCCAAATGTACAACCTCAAAAACACCACCATCAAACTTTTAAATAAAATCATTTACATCACCATGGAAGAACTTCACTCTAGGATGTATAATCCAATGCTGCATCATAAAATTCTCCTTTCTAAACTCATACAAATTTGTCAATATAGTTCTTTTTACATCAAAACCATGTTTAGAATCAGGAACCAATTTATCACATTGCAAATCATCTCTCATTGCATCAACAGCCCTAACAACTTCTATTTTCTTCTTAGCCATTGCTGCTCCGAATCTGCTAATTTCCCTGAATTTCTTTTTCCAGCATTGCACTTCTTTATCAACATTAAACTAATTTACAAGAGGAAAGGATGCTACTTCACCTTTTTCTTCCATAAACTTTATAAACTGTCCAATACCATTAGCCGAACTGCAATTAAAATACTTCATTAGATCAACTTTTTCAGCTCGTTTTGTATTCAATCTATGCATTTTCGCATAACGTATGGCAGTAAAAATTCGTAACTTGAATAAATGAGTTTCTCCATTAAACTCCTTCCCAAAAAAATACTTAGCCCCATGAGATTTAACATTGTCTTTTCGTACTTCATCCACATCAAGCTGTAAATTCGAGTAAACAGAAATGGCCTGTTTACCTACCAGGCGCTGCAATTGACTGTAAATCTGTCTTTGTACCATATTCTTGAGAAACTCAGCATACTTCCCATACTTAGAAAATGCAAACTTCAAAATACATTGTTTCAAGATGTAAACTTCGATTTTGTTCCATCGTAACAGCGGATTAAACATGTGAATCATAAACTGACTGACTGGTTAGAAACTCAAGAAATCATCTAATTCTTTGTCAGTAAGATGCAAATCACAAAGATCTACATTATATTTATCTGTGCTCCATATTTCTGCTTCTGGATTTGCCAATCGTAATCGGGTTAGACATGCTTTCATTCCACTGAATTTATTCTTCAATAGAAAATCAACCACTAAACTCGGCAAATCCTCAAATAACTGTTGTACTGGTTCCCATGTCGACTCTTCTAATGAAAATCCTCTCCAATGAACTAACAGAAAATATTGATCATCCTTTTTCTTGGTCTTAATCAACTTCTTAATCTCAAGCTTTTTTGAGTCATTTAAATAACAAATCTTTGTTTTTGCAGAAGGTAAAAAGTGTGATGGAGCATAAAACATCATTCTAGATGCATGTACTTCTTCTTCATCCCCGAATAAATTCTTCAATAAATATAAATATGACCCTAATTGTTGATTGATCTGAAATGGTCCTGCCCATTGAGGTTTAACCTTCGAACCACGTTTTGGTTTACTGACTAATACAAACTCTCCCACATGAAAATATATCGGAGTTAGTTTGTATTTCTTATTGTACAAAGCATTAGCATATTGTCTTGATCGTTCAGCGAATGAAAAAGGTATTTCTTGGTACTCTCTTATTCTTCCTTCTACCTCCAGCGAAACTTCTTTAAACTTACTCATTTGAATTGATGTCAATTTCAAATTTGGCTTTCGCCCCACTGGATCCCTTCTAGGTTTCTTACCCAGCAAAATCTGGAAGGGTGTAAGATTATTTCTACTTCTCAATGGCTTCGAATTAAGGTAATATTGTACCTGCACTAAAACCTCAGGCCAATCTTCAGCCTTCAAATTATATTCTGAAAGCAAGATTCTCAAATTCTTCAAGATCTGCTTATTTTGTATTTCTGCAGCTCCATCAGTGTAAGGAGTATAAGCCACCGTCAACTTCTGACTTGCTCCATTTTGCCTAACAAAAGCATCTACAACTGCATTAACATAATGTGAGCCCTTGTCAGATAATAAAATAAAGTCATCAGCTAAATCGTAGTGAGAATGTCATTCCCATAAAATATTTACAACATTTGTTGCATTAGCATTCTTACACTGCTTCAATAAAGTAACTCTTGATAACGCATCTATTAAAGTCAACACATGACCTTCCTCTGGTGAAACATACAAATAATCTGACATTAGAACTGCTCTACATTCACTTGGTAATTCATTAATCGCTAAGGGTCTCCTTATTATTTTCGATGGACGTTGACAATGTAAACATTGACTTCTTAATTTTTTCGTAGCTTCCATAAATATTTTTTTACTTCTTTAGAGTGTATAACATAATTAGCTGAAATCCATTTCTTTTCCTGATCCACTGCCCCGTGATTAAAGTGTAGATATGTATGAACAATCACTGGTAAAATCAAACTTTTTGTTACCACCAGCTAATTTTTATATTATCTCAAAATATTTTCTTTGAACTTTAGATCCTTCTTTTGTAAATTTAAGCAAAATGATTCATCCATTTCGGGCCAGGCATCTCCATATTTCAATGTAAAATCTATGTTACGTAAACCAGCATGAAGTTCATCCACTTTTTCCCAGAAATTCTGTTCATTAAAATGTTCTACAGTTGCTACTGCAGCTAACACTTGATCAGCTTCCACCCTATCAAATTCAGGGTTAAGCCAGCGAGATAAAATGTCAGCAACTACATTCTGCTCTCCAGGAATATGATGTACTTCCAAACAAATGTCTTGAAAAATCAAGCTCCAATGCGTCAGCCTTTCAGAATAAGACTTCCTAAACGCTTTGATTGGATTCAAAATATAATATAGATTCTTGTGGCCCGTAAAGAGAATCTTCTTCTTCTCATTTGATTTCAGAAAATAAGAATGCTTCTGTGATGCAATCACCACTGGAAATAACTCCTTCGAAGAAATATGCCAATTTAAGGAACTATCTCTAAACGTACCTGAAGCCATGGCAATCACATCATAGTTAGCATCCATTGGAAATTCTAATTTAATTGCATCAGATGTTTGACAAATAAAATAACTCCAGTAAAATTCCGAAGCATCCACAAATAAAACCAGGTCTAACTTCTGGTCGCAGTAGCCTAATGTACTAGAGAAAGCCAATTTAACCTCCTTCATTAACTTTTCGTAAGCATGATTCATTTCCTCGCTCCATTCCAAGGGCACTTTTGTTCTTTCTAACTTCTTGAGTCTTCCGTAAATATTAAACTCCCCGGTCATTCTTTTTCTTAACTCCGAAAAACCCGGTAACATCTTTGAGACCCAGTTCCCTAAATAAATCAGCTGTGCTAATTCATGCACATAGGTAGGTTTTGGTCTTTCCATTAACTTTTTTAAATAAGTGTCATCTAAACGATAACAATCCTTTGTCAACTTGTGCCCACAAAATACTGCACTCTGAGCAATCAGGTCACATTTTCCTATATTTAGCCTCAATCTCTTATCTATAATAGCCTTTAAGAAACTCCTTAATAAAGTCATGTATGCTCTTACATCCAATGCAAATAAAACTGTATCATCAATCCATTGTAAAGCATGATTAGGCCAAAGAGATGCAGGTGTTAAAACATGTGTAATTACCCTTTGAGAAAATAAAGATGGGGTATTACACCAACCTTGGGGGGCTCCTCTAAACGAGTAAGACACACCCCAAGGTGTTCCAAAGGTAAATAAATGCTGCGAGTTATGATGTGTTGGTAAATAATCAAACCCGCTTAACAGGTCGAATGATCCAAAGATAGTGTTTCCTTTTATCTTTGCGACCTGTAGATCAATATTCGGTAGGTTATTGACAACCTTTTGCGTAACTGCTTTTAATGGCCTGAAATCAACTTCCATTCGGTATTTTTTAGGCCCTTTTTTTGGAACAACAAAAGCTCTCATACATGTTGTTGGGTCATCATTAACCTCAACAATTTTATTTTTTATCATCTGGTCCACTCTTTTCTTCATGAACTCCTCTTTTTCGATACCAAGGGCGATCGCATTAAAAACTCCCACTGATGTTCCATCCATTAAAGAACATCTTATAGGTTTTAGAAGAAATAATTGAGTTGGGGATAAATCATCGCCAAAAGCGGCTACATGGTGTAAAATCAAGTCATCAAATTCCATTTTTAACTTCTTATCTTCACCAAATATTTGAGCAGGTATTTCCTTTAATCTTCGCTTCAGCAAAACTTTCAATCTCATTAAATCTGCTTCTCTGGTAACCTCTAAATTTTCTCCAACACCAGTTAATTCCTCTAGCTCTGCATCATGCCTATCATTAAATACCATTGGCTCCGGCCACGCACCTCCTTCTTCAAATCTTATTTTATTTTCTTCTACTGCAAATGCTTCTACCATTCCTTTTTGTAACTCTAATGGATTCTCAATACCAGGCTCGCTAAAACATGTGGATTAATCGCCATTGCATTGACGACATCAAATTCAATGTCAATAAAACCTTGCTCTTGAACCAGTTCGCTAAATAAACTTCTTCTACTGTAATACACTCATTGACTTCACATGTTTCTTTGAAAGATTTCACTGATTTCTCAACCTTTTCAGTTAGTTTAGAAGATCTTCCATTTCCTGTGTTCCTTAATAGTCGAGCTAAAATCTGCGTAGGATCAAGACCATGGAGTTTTAGAACCTCTTTTCATATTAAAAGTTTCGTCCAGTTACTCACTTGTTCGACTAGCAGCACTGCCACAGGTCCCAGCGAATAATCTCCGAACCCTGGAATCCTTACCGAGGGTAGTAAATGACCAATCTTAAAAACGTGATACAAATTCCCAGAGGCCACTCTCGCAAATGTCTTCCTCTTGATATCATCTATCTTCCAGCGGAACTTTTCAAATAAATTTCTTGCCCCCGAGGTTTTTCTAGCTCCAGAATCTAAAATGCCGTCCGCCACTATCGGGCCTTTTCTGGTTTCTAAAACAAGTTCAGCTTCGACATGATTAATCTCATTTTTTCCGCTACATCCCATACTTCTACATTTGCTACATCAGTACATTCACTTAAAAATATCTCATCGACCGATCCTGTAGGAATGACTCCAATAATGTCGATCTCTGCATCCTCAACTGCGCCTTCATTAGCCGGCGTCACTTCATTGGATGCAAACGTGGACTTCTCGACCAGTTTCTTAAAATTACCGTTGCGGCCCTTCTTTTTATTCTCTTTCCACTTTAGCAATCTCTTCCTTAAAACCTCTCCATTTGGTTTGGGCTGCGAGGATGGATTCTTATTTCCATTCCTAATAAGTTTTAACCTCATCCAGTACTTAAAACTTCTATTTCCATAAGACCAGCAATGATTACATAAGTCTGGTTCATCATTAGAAGATTGCTTCTTGAAATGAGAGTTTTATTTCCTCTCTCCCTTGTTATTCACCTCGCTCGCCTCAATAGGAGCACTTTCTTTGAACTTTCCTAACTGGATCCTCTTAAAGTTGACTCGTTTTTTATCTCATTTCTTACACACAGCGGAGGCAAACACTCCAGCACATATTGTTGTAATCGCACGTGGTCAACATCGGTTAAAGCAGGATTCCAACTAAGCCTTCTAGGCACTACCCAGATGTATTTAGGCAATTTAGGAAAGATCGCTAACGCAATCTCTTCCTTATTAAGTCTTGCAGTGGATGGTTGTAACTTAATGATCTCCTGCACTTCACTAAAAAGAACTTTTATCGCATCTTCCTCTCTTAGTTTGAAGTTGTATTTCACATGTTTGGCGATCTTCACTTGGGCTTCCTCCAAAACAGGCTCTTTCATTTCCAATAATAGGATCTTTAAATAATCCACGAGATCTTCACTAGTTCTAGTAACATCTAGTCGTCGTAAGTGAATAAAAAGATCCAAATCTACGAACTGAGTCAAGTCAATATTTCTTTTCTGTTGTAAGAAAACCTCTCATATTGATAGATAAACTTCTCTACATTCTTTCTTTCGAGAACTTTTAAATCATTGACCTTGAAATCCTGACAAATCATCGCAACATTCTGCGTAATGTTACTCAATTGCTTTTCATTAGAACTTAACTGCAAAGCTTCTATAGCTCTTCTTGTTGAATCCAAGGTCTTCTGCATACTTTCATAAAGAACCAGTATCTGCTTCTGATTCAAAGGACGTGTAAGCCTGTTTTGATCTACTCCAGACATTCTCTAAATCTTTGAAAATATCAAGCCAAAGGGAATATTGACCAATATTCGTTTATAGCCCAAAAATAAACTTCTTTCTACAAATTCTACGGATTTTCAAAAGAACGACAGTATCGGCTTGTTATCAAAGTAGTTTGTTGTGTAAAAGTAGAACAAAATATAATGTTATAAGTTTTCTTTTTGTATTTTTTTAAACTCTTAATTCGCTTAAACCGCTTATATTTCAAGGTACTCGTATTTCAAAAGTATTTGAACAGCTAGTAATAAGAATTTATCTCAGTCCCTATATTTTAAACTTGAACTAACAGGTATTAATGACATTTAAATTTTTGTAAAACGAAAAATTTGGAAACTAAAAAACTGTTTTGTGTTCCGGTAATACACAGGCAGTCGAAAGACAGTCACGAGTTGATGAAGCGCAACATTCCAGAACAATTTCATTTGTTTCTGTGAACGTTTACCGTCTCACCTCCTACAAGCTCAGGTCTCTTGAGGGATATGTCCTAATTTCCAATACAAACGTCCCTGCAATACAGGAAGTTGGTAGGAAAGGAGCGGAGTACCTTGAAAGAGCAAGTTTCTCTTTAACCTTCCAGATGCACTACACCATACAAGAAAAGTAAGTATATTCTTATTTCTTAAGTCGGTCATAAAAAAAAAGCTAGATGTGATAACCACAGCAAAATTCTACCGAAAACTCCTCCGTACATCCACCTTCACCAATAATCCAAAGGTAAAAGGTCACCATTGAACATCAATGAAAGACTCAAACCCACAGCCATTTCCAACACTTTCATCCTGTTACCAACAAACTCCTAACCATTGGTCTTCTCCTCGGTGTTGTTCAAAATCAGCGCCTACAAACACTACTAACACACCAAAAATCTCCAACTGCTAACCCACAACGTTGAAGAAACACGAAAAAAAAGTTTGTAAGCTCAAGTCGCAAAATAAGCATACAGACGAAGATTAGAAATCAACAACACACCATTGGAACTTCGCACTGCGTGGATGAAAGCTAGCTGAATAAATTATTCTCTTCGTATTTATCTCCGTTGTTTGGTTTCTTTCCTCCCTTTACGAGCAATTAAATTTATTTCTGAAATAAGTAGCGAATATGGTTGGTTAAAGTGACAGTATGGGCACGAGACGGGAAGCTTCCCTAGTGAGTGGTGAACCGGCATCGGACCCTAAGATAAACGCATAGGCGGATTTACAGATGTAGCACCTTGCTCACACCTTTCTATTAACTATTGATAACATTTGTAATTTCAGGATTTCAAATTTGGGACATATAGCCAAAAACATACTTTGCTAAAATTTTGAGGTAATGGAGGGAAAGAATGAGCAATTCCATCCAATATCAGAAAAAACAAAGAAAAAGAAAAAATACAAGAATTGAGAATGGTATTGAGAACCTACTTGAAGATGAAAAGAGCCTAGAAATGCTTCAAAAACAAGAGAGCTAGAAATATAAGTATATTCTTAAGTTGTTACAGAAAACGAGATGTTTTTGCAGCTTTCAACGGTTGCATAGAGTTGCTTCAAGTAGTTCAAAAGGACATCAGTATTTTTTACTTCAGAAATTTTAATTTTAAGCTTTAATATTTTAAACATTACAGAAAATATTGTAGTGCTATTTTAGCAATTATTATTTTATTTCTATTTTCTCGTAAATATAAATTCCAGTATTAACTTTTTTTAACATAATTCAATTTTCTTAGACTTTGACGAAATGTAAAGAAGACTGGATATAAAGTGAATCGAACTAAGATACCAAATAAGTATTAAGAGTTAAAAAACATTATAATGTGAAGTTACCTAACCCTTGCGTAGCGGAGAGTCTTTCATGCTCCCCGCGTCTTTAAAAATGTCTTCCCATGACTTGGCCCTCCCTCCCCACTCGGCTCTCGATTAATAGAGGATGAATTAAAATGTTTTTCCATAGCTTGATTATAGGAAATTGAAACTATATCTGAACGCCAATGAATATATATATATATATATATATATATATATATATATATGTGAGCTGACATAATTATAAATTTAAGACAAATGATTTTGAAAACTGAAATTCAGAAGTTTTAGATTTTTTTAAATTAAAATTTAAAACTTAAGTGGGTTGATACTTTAACCTAGGTGTAATTTTTTCTAAAACTTTCATGCCTTTTTTTCGTTTTCTTTTTCATATTTTGGTCAAACTTTCATCCTTCTTCGGTTTTTTTTATATTTTTGTTAAACTTTCATCCTTTTTCGTTTTTTGAGTTCTTTTCATTTTGACTTCATATTGTTTCTCATTGCTTTTTATCCAAACTTAAGAAATAAAAATATTAATAAAGCTTATTAACAACGAGTGAGAGGAACTGTATGCAACTCGCACTGTTTTAAAGCTCTCTTGGAGGTCACGATGTTTTAATCGTCTTTTCATGTGCAATTGCTGATTGTTAGATTGTGTTTTATGAATTTACTATGCCATAATTGGTCATTTCAAAATTGGAACAATGTGTTGCCGCATGTAAATTATACACGTCCAAAAAAGTAAAACCCTTTTTTGTACTTTTATGACATAAGTTAATTGCCCAAAATTAATTTGTGTAAAAAATAATCATTTAAAAAAACAAGTCAATTAAACACCTAGTATTTCTTATCGTACAATATATCGCGATAATTTATCCTGAGCAAAATTAGAACCTAATCACTGAATTAGAAAATCGTGAAATTAAGGGAAATCACGACAAGCACGATTATTAACGGTACGTACTGGTATATTTTGGGAAATTCAATAAACTCGAACTTTTCTCTTCCTGGTTAAAGTCAAAGCCAAACAAGTCCCGAAAAAAACTCCTTGTGTGAACAAAAAAGTTATGGGTTATAGAAATGCAAAAAAATATTTGGAGAGGAGCGAACAATCACTTGTGTGCTCAATGTTCAAGACTACTTATCTTCTACTTGTTGGAGATTAGGCTTGCTTGAGTTGTCTGAGACACGTGTGTATTTCTGAGGAGAAACAAAAAGGTTAGGTAAGGGGGAAAATGTTAAAATAAAATTAGATGACGGTAAAGTAATTGTTAATTATATTTTTAGTTTTTGGGTTAAACTTTTAAAAAAGATGTGTAATTCCTTTTAGTTTTGGATAGAAATCAAGTAAAAATTTTGAAAATATTAGTTTCCAATAGTTATAAAAGTGATAAAACATGTGATTACAGGTTGAAAAACTCTGAAAAATAATTTTGATATTTCCTTATAAACTCATCCATTCTCCTGCGTTCATTCTCAACACGAAAGTTTCATTCATCGTATTTTCTTTCCTTATATACTTAAATATGTCGTTAGTGAAGATTTTTTCAGAGCTAATGTTACTTGTTTGAATAATTAAAAACTTCCTAGTGACCTTTGCAAGCATTTACTCAACATTTATCTGCTATGACAATTGATCAGATGTTCCTGGAATGACATTAAGCCCCAAACAGCACACCAACTCTCCATGTCTGGGTTTAATATTGGTAGCTGGTCCTGAATTATTTGTACCTTAAAACAACATGGTAAAATCTAACTTGCTTTTCCTCAATACTTAGGTCACTGCAGCATCACCACCCAAACTCTTGAACATATCCATCTCTAGCAGCTCATATTCAACAACATCCCTGAACTGATCACTGTTTCGAGGAGCAAAAGGCTCACACCTCTTGTACAATAGTGTTGCTATTTTGAAAATGCGTGCATGTTCCACTACTGCCGTGTATTCTGGAAGGGAAGACGGAAGAACTCATGTGAAGTATAATATTATGAAGGTAGGCACTATTGAAAAGGTCGTGGATTCCCAGAGTGATTTAAGAGTATAGGAAACTCGATTATTCTGGTAGATCACTTCTTGGCTTGCTGTTTAATTGGGTCGAGGCTGATGTAAAATTGAGTTTGTTGAGGGTTTAAGAGAAGTACCAAGATATTAAAAAGTAGGATAGCTTGAAGTTAAACGAAACTTTGATTTAGAGCATATGAATCTTATCATTCAAGCTAGATCTTTCTTATTTAAAATGATGCAATAACACGTTTTGTAAAAATAAGAGCAAGCTGTTTATTTTATTGAAATATAAATATCATTTATTATCAGGTATTTACCAGAAAACCTGCCACAATACAAATCTTTTCAAAAACTAAGAATTAAAATTTTCCTTAGCTTATACTGGTCCCCTCGATGCCAATTTATATGTGTTTTTTAGCACTTAAGTATATGCAAAACTTAAAAAAAAACATGTATATCAATATAGGTATTTCGAATAATTTGACAGAGCGTTGTATAATTAAAACAAAAAAAAACTTCAGAACTTTCTTTCTTTTTTATGCTGCTGGAAATTGCTTTTAAATAAGGTTAGAGTTAAAGTTTGTGATATTTGACTAATTAGAAGCTCAGTTTTGGCTAATTTAAAGTTGAGTTTGGAGTCAAGTTAAAGTACGTGAAATGACAATTGTTGAGGTTAACGCAGAAATTCTTGGAGTAAAATCGAACCAAAATTGGAGCTACCCTAAATTAACAATACCTCTGGATGCCTACCATTTCTCAGGATGTTTTTTATTTGGTATCTCCCATTCAGGAATATTTGATATTTAAGGGAATCCGTTTTCAGAGTTTCTGAGTTCTTCGAAACAGGATATATTGTTAGAAAGTTCTTACAAAGTACTCCAATTCTTAAACAAAGCTGGTTCTAGACATAAAATCCCCTGTTCTTTTGACTAATGAGGTTTGTTTTGGCTCTAGGAGAGTATTCCTTGAGGTATTGCACATATTGAAGCAGAGAAAAGAGCAGTATACCCCAATATCGATTTTTTCTTTAAAAAAATATTTAAAATTTCCTGAAACACGGAATTAAATGTTACAGATCTTTTTTTTTGCTGCTGGGAGGTGACTAGTACAAAAATTTACATGATTATGGTAAAACTGAGTGTTTTAAATTTTCAGATATGTATTTTTTCATCATTTGACTTTTCTGAGTGAAGCTTAGCTCAGTTACAGTTAACCAGAAATGAAAACTCTTGAAAAATGGTTTCAGAAGTTAGCTATGTTAAATAATCAGGGTATGGGAAGAATCAAATTATCTATAGAGTGGTTCTTCATGATGTTACGTTTGAATGTATGTTTTTTTAGAGATCTGTAAACTTAGTGAAACAGACCCCTAAAATTAGCCTTTTTCAGGGCTTAAAGTACTCATCCTTATGAAATAACCTGACAAAACACATGATTGGAAAGTTTTTTTTAATGAAAAAGATATTGTGGGTGATAGTATTGTATTTGACGAAAATTTTGTGACAAAAACTAACAAATAATATATGCTTTACTTTCAGTAATCGTGGTTTTTATACTTTATATTGTTTTAATCCTCTAAATCATCACGTGTATGAGTACTAAGTTTAGTTTTCAATTTCTTTTGAGCTTTGTAGAAGATATAAAAAGGTATTGTTGATTATATGACCATTATACTGCATTTTTGAAAGAAATCGTAGATAATGTTTTCAACACGCTGTATTAACAAAAATATAAAGCACTATTATTTACTGCTAGGTAAAACTTAAATATAAATACTAAAAAAGACAGTTTATAGATTTGGTGTAACCTTTTTCTTCACTGTTTTCTGATCGATATAAAATGAATGAGCTATATTTTGGTGATACTTTGCGTTCTACATGTATTTACTCTTTTCATATTCTATATTATCTTATATGGTTACAAATTTATTTAAAGTAGCTTTCTAAAACTGTATTTTTTTCTAACTCGAAAAATTTATTGTGAAATGATCTTTGAAATTATTGAAAAATTTGCCTAAAATACAGGATGACATGAAAAGAGCAAAATAGAAAAGTATTTTTCAGTGGTCAAAAACAAAAAAATAAAGACCAGTTATTAGAAATAGATTTAGTTATAGATTAAATAGGTTACAATAGTTCTCTAGATAAAAATTGAGCGAGATACAAAAGAAACAAAAATACGACTTGAAATTGACCAATATTTTTCAAATATAGAAATACGTAGTTTAACCCTAGTATTTTCACGTAAAAGAAAATAAAAAAGCTATAAAATCTTGAAAAGTAGCATTTAAGACATTTTGGAATTTTATTTGGTTTAAAAGACGAAGTATTGACTGAGAAAAATGGCTTTTACTGAGGAAAATTTTCGTTATGCTAAATCTTGCTTTGATATTCGGATATTAAGACGCACATATCTCATGGTTAACTTCTTAAAAACCTAAATCCCTCTTTTTGAATGAATGAAAATTAAAACATCTTTCCAGTGATGTGGTAAAGATTTTTTGAAAAGGAGTTCAAGCTAAGATACAAGTATTTCTATTTGAAGATTCTATAAATTTCTTGCTATGGCCAAGGTAATACCCCCCATTTTACTTGTTGCATTTTCTCTCAGAGAGCAGAATTAGTTCTTTAAAATTACTTAGAAAATGTATTTAAAATAATTTTCTACTCTATAGGAGCTCAATTTGAGCTTGGATTGAGATAACTTCAAGGCTAAGGTTAGTAGTCATAAGAAGATTTTTATATAAAATAATTTTCACATGAAGTTGATTTTATTATGCATCTACTTCTAAGTCAACCATTTCTTTGATTTTATTTCTTTACAGAAATAATATAGACATAATATATAATGGGGATATGATTTAGGACAGAATACTTAATTCTTAACAATTTTGGGAACACCAAATTCTATCTGTCTTACCGTAGTTACCGTGCTTAAAGTTAAGCACAATATGGGTATTTGTTTACCGTTAATTAACGTTTTCATGGTTAAGAAGCCCTACCTGCAGCAGAATCGAGACATCCTGGGATACTTATCCACTGGCTGCGGCCAAATACTTCTATAAATGTCACTCGTTCAGCCACAAGTCTTTTTACTGCCATATACTTCAGCTGCTGACGATTTCCTGCATTTCCTCTCCTTCACATGTTTTGCTGCGTTGAATTTTCCACCGATTCCATGTCATTCTTCTTGTTCTTCAACTGGCAGCTGGTCATGAAGTGCTTGGGTTCATTGCAATTGAAGCCTATATTAATTGATTCCGATATCTTGTTTAACACCATCATAAATAACTCCAATAGATTTTCACTCGTAGCCGGGTTCTCAATAGTAGGTGTAGCTGAGATTAGTTGCTTTTCACTGTTTCCAACATATTGGTTCATAAGTGGATACTTTTTTCTAGGTGTCTTTCATCTCATTCTAACCTGTGCATCTTCGTTAACCGCAAAATACTGTAACTTCTCCCCGAAATCTTGAAGGTTCCCGGCTCCTTCAAAACATCTGTATATATGGTTTGGTCTATCTAGAGGTATTCGGGTAAATTCTTAATAAACGTCTTAACCACAAATTTTTGTTCATCCTTACTTAATTCTGTGGCAGGACCAAGTTTTTATCTAACTTTCATAAGAAACGCTTCGATAGCTTCCGCTCCACTTTCAAAGAAGCTAGACCACTGGAGTTCTTTACTTAATCTGCTGAAGCTATGATTGAGTAGGCTATCATTCTGGATCTTTAGTTTATTCTCCAAACATTTTATCTTGGCTACCGTATCTACGTGATTTACGCAGTGCCCTCGTATCTTTAACACCACGGTACCATTTTACCATTCGTTTTTTCCTATAATCGGGTTCTTACTTTTCACTCTCTTGAAAAGTATGACAAAATCTGTCAAGGATTCTCGGTCTAAGAAGGTAACTTTCTATAATCTTGGGGTCTTTCCGTGGGTAGTCGTACTTGTTTAATTGATTCTATGATGGATTTGTCTAGCGTGACTGTAGATACTTGTCCAGCAACGAATCGGGGGGTTTCTGCTTCTTTCAACATTCGTTTCTTATTCTACAGGCATGTCAAATATGATACCCTTGCCTGTTTGGATATCTCTCCGATTTCTTGCTTCGTATAATTCGTACCTTCGTCCCTAGATATGAACCACAAATACCTGTGTTCTTGACTGTCTAAATCTGACAATAGGAAGTCTGTTCGTAATTTTCTTTTTTTTTGTTTTTCCATGCTATGTATCCGAATTAAGCGTGGTTTGAAGCTCCAATGATCACTCTTTGAATATATATATAAGTTCGGATTACAGTTGTTAATAGTCATATTTCATGAGTACAAAGCTACTACAGTACAATAATGACGTGGCAAGATGTGCAAGGGTGTAATAAATAACACACTTACAATGATTAAACTAAGACAATTGATATTATAGAACTAAATCAAAGGAATCCTGGACCAAGATTTGGGCGAGATGATTGAGTGAAAAAAAATTGAGAGAATAAAAGAAAATTATATAGCTTTAGAGTCATTTCAGATTATAAAGAAGCTGAAAGGGGCTGTGAGTGCTATAATAAGGCGAAAAAAAGCTTTGCAGATTATTTGGATGTACACTGTATATTATTGTTTTAGTTTTTTCATCAGTTATTCTTGTCACAATTTATTGGAAAGTTATGCTTCATTTACAAGAGACTGTTCTTTTTCATGATTTTTATGAAGATTGGAATAATAATTCTTCACTTGAGAAAGTTATTCGATCTACAATACAAAAACTTTTTTATTTTCCTTTTGATAAATACCGAATGGTTTTCTATTATTCTCAATAAATTTACTGTTATTAAAAAAAATAAAAGTGAGATGCTCCTGAATTCTTGAAGTCTGTATTGTTGAAGTATTTAAAAACATAAGATATAGTTTCTTGTGGAAGATATTCAAATGTATGGTTTTAATGCTTACAATAGTGTTTGAATGACAATCTTTTACAGAATTTTTTTTGTATACTAGTTTTCTGTACCTAGTAAAATTCAGATTGAACAAAGACGGATTCATTGAAATAGAAATCCAAAATGTCCTATTTATTTCCTTACATAGCTTGAGAGTATCTATTTTCTTCAGAATATGGATCAAGATCAGAATCTAAATCTGGGTGGTCTTTTGTCTTTTAGCATTGCATAATTATTTCTTATTAACTTTGAACTTTTCAACTTATGGGTTCATGAAGTTAAATTTCATACCAGGAATAAAGAGAAAAGAAAGAGTTGCAATATGGAATTATACTGCACTCTTTAGCTTAAAAAGGTAAATCATATAAACGATAAGTTTTACTTTATCTTTTACTATTTGATACAGAGGGATTGAAACTATTAAAGAAAATAATACAGTTTTTCTTGTTCTCTTAACCTAACCTTCTAAGGAGAAAGCTCAAACTAAGATTAAGCTTTCCTTCAATTTCTTGTTCAAAAGTATTTTCTTCTTCAACTATATTTTGAATTTTAGTCCATAATAAACTATTTATTTCATATCCAATATAATTCAATACTATTTTATTTTCTTCCATAAAATAAATATCCAAAATATTCTCTACTGAAAAAATAAACCTTGCAAAATATTTGAATATATGTGATTCAACTATATTATTATCTTGAAGAAACAAAGAGATAATTTTAACAAATTTAGCTATGGTGATGGGAGAAACAAATTTTATTACTTTTTTGCTTCCTTTAAATCCTTTCAACTTTTTATCTTTTCCTTCAGGAAGTAATTCAGGAACAATAAAACTGTTTTTTTTCTCTTGGATCAACAAACAGAATTAGACTATGTAAAGCTAAGCTTAAAACATACTCCCTTTCTTTTTTTGTATATTGTTTTAATAAAACTTCAAATAAATCTTTTCTTATTATTCCAGTATCAATATATTTTCTATAGTTTGAAAATACATTTTTATTTGTTCTAAAAGCAAGTTGATGAAAACTTTCATCACGAATAAAACTTCCCAAAGCTTGAGCTAAAAAGGAAGGCGCAAAAAATATAAAATTTTCACTATCAAATAAATTTAAACCAGGAAAATAAGAAATAATTCCTTCTTTAGAATATATTTCTAACATTTTTTCCATTTCTTTTTCAGAAAAGTTACATTTTTCAGCTTTTAGTTTAAACTTTTGAACTGTCATATAACTTGATTCTTCACGACAATTATCCAAAAATAATGCATAAACAGATTTAATTAGTATATATTGATCAAGTAAGGTATATCTATGTATATAGATTAACTTCTTTTTTATTTCATTCTCACGACTCTTATTAGAATCAACAGTGTTTTCAACAGGGAAAAAAAATAGTTTCTATATCTTCAATGATAGTTAACTTCACAGAAAGTTCATAAAGAAAGGATTCAAACTTATAATTTATATTCTCAAGTGTTTTATTTTTCTTTAAAAAAGCATTTAAAAAAGTTCCAATAAAAAAACAGGTGCTTTTGGGGTATTTCTTAAAATACTTTTACACCAGAATTTAAGTCTAAATAAATCTTTTTCTTTTAATTTTGTCATATTAAAGACAACAAAATAAATAGCTTTTTTATTCATAAAAATATGATGAACTGAAGAAAAAACTTCTTGTCCACCAAAATCATAAACCCGTAAAAAAGTATCTGTAGTTCTGAAACCTGAAGACATACTTGCTGTATATTGTTCAACAAAGCTTTTTTCTGTTATAGTTCTTGTAATCAAATCCTCTTCAAATTCTAAATTATATTTTGACTTCTCTTGAACTTCATCTTCAATACTATGTTGAATAGTCAACATATTCTTTACTCTTTGCACAGTCAGATAATATTTTGTAAGTGGTTTAAACTTTTTCCTGTTAACTTGAAATTTTTGATAGTCTTCCAAAACCAAAGTAGATTGAATTTCTTTTTGAAAACTTTTTCCAGATAAGTTTCTTAATAAAGAAGTTTTTCCAGTTCTTCCATCACCTAAATATAAAACTAAACTAAATAGAATACCCATAAGAAAAATTGGAACTTCTTTTATTTCCTCTTTTATTTCATATTGATTTTACAAAGCAAAAAGAACAAGTTTCTTTAACATTTTAGTTTTCCCTTTAGGTTCAATAAAACTTCCATAAACTTGAAGACCAAGAATTGAAGGATGTGAATCAACTATTTCTTGTAACTCAATAATATCTTCTTCTGAAATCTTCTTGAATTGAGAGCTATCACCACATTTTAAACTCTTTATTATTTTATTAGTTTTCAAGATGTTTTTAATAGCTGAAATAATAATTTTATCTTGTACTCTTTCTCTAATACTAAAAACTCAATATATTAATAATAAATACTCTACCTTTAAACTATTTTTATTAAAAGATAAACTTTTAAATAAATTTGACAAATATTTTGTACTGAAGATGTTTTGATATAGTCTAAATAATAATATAAAATATTTTTACTTTATATATTTTATACTGATTGATTTGAACAAACTGCAAAAAGAACTAACTTCAGGAATGATACAAAAAGAAAAACTAAATTAAGCATGCAAAGAAAATATACTCCAATTTATACAGTTTTAGGTTTTTAAGTTCTTTAAAATTTTTATAGTTCTTTTTACTGAACATGCAGTTCAAAAAACTAAAATCAAGAAAACAAAATAAAATACCTAAGTGTTTTCACAGCTGAAAAACAAAGAATAAATCTTAAAAATATAGATTTAAGGACATCAAAGGGACAATATATAAACCTAACATAAGCATAAGAGAATATAGAATACGATATTGAAGACACTCCTTGAGTTGGTTGGAACCCTTTGACAAATTCTTTTATCTCCCTTTTGAACTTGTTTGGGTTAATAGGAGTTTCATCATTATCGTATTCCCTTTGAATAATTTAGTTAACTAAAATACCATTTAATTATGAAGTATGTTTTATTATATCTTTCTTCATATTGTTCTTTGATTGATTTCATTTTTTTTTTGTTTTTTCTGGTTGGTTATTTGACTCTAGATTCAAATACTCCTCGCGATCTCATTGGTCAGATAAATTTCCCAAAATATTTTTTATCCGTCTGAATATAGGAGGCGCTGAATGGTGATTTCCCATACTTAGACGAAATTACTTGTGGTCGGAATTTACATGACAGACTGTCATGTGATTTCTCATACCAAATAGCACAATTTCATTGGTTGAACTCTGGAAACAGGAATTTAACAGAAAGTGAAAAAAAAGTAACACTAAAAATGAAATGAGCACTTTGGAGGTTGCAGTAGAAACTAATAACTATCATATTCTGCGACATGACAAGTGGAGTCGAGAACTTGATATAAATGCTTCGTTCGAGGAAAGATATGAACTCACATAATTGATGTACTGACTGGACTTAGGTTAGATCCAAAGGATCAAGTTGCCAATGGTGTTCTGTATACATTTTAGAAGAATGTGGTAAATGAAGAAAACCAAAACTCCTTCGTAAACCTTTTTCACTTCCTAATGGGTAAAACATTTCAATTCTTGAACCATGCAGGAAATCATGGTCTGCTGAATAAGAATGACTTCCTGAAAACAACAATTGAACTTGGCCAAGTGTTTATGTTATTCTGGTTTCTGTTATGTATTCAACTTAATATTTAATCCAAACACTTTTTAATAAAGTATTTTCCTACTCTTAATTTTCTTCTCGTTTTACTTTTCTTCTTTTGTTTTTGCTTTTTTACTTTTTCACCTTTTTATACAAATTCTTGGTATCTTTTGCACGCTTTTAAATACCCTTCCTTTTCTTAAATACACACTTTTCAATACCTTTTTTTTAAATACACACTTCTCAATACTCTTCTTTTTTAAATATACAACATTTTCTAGCTATTGGTTTTAATCTTGATCAGGTTATCAACTTAGATACATGCTTCTTGAATCGCAATCTATTTTTTGAAGTTCATGTAGATGAAAATATCAGCTGTCATGTTTACTTAAAGCAGTTTGAAACAGAATCTGTTTTTATATATTCAACTTGTGAAGTAAACGGGTGCAAAGAGTTTTTTTGGACAATGAAAGAATTTTGACTATAGTTGAAAACTATTTATTAAGCACAAAACTACAGAATGATCAATTAATCTATTTATCTTCTGATGTATTTAACTTTGTTCCAAAACCTTTGGAAAAAGATTTGTTTAACTGTATAGATAGATATAACTCAACGATGAGAGGGAACAGAGTAGGCCTTATTATTCAAAACGTAGAAGGTTCCTAGATTCTGGGTTAGCTGATAAGAGGCTAGTTGACTTGTAAAGAAATAAAGCTGAATTTCTTCAAAAACAGTTTGGTTCATTGTTAGCTAAACTTGAACTGGTTATTTCTGAAGCCATGAAATCAGGTGAAGTTTATTCTATTCCCAAATGTATTCAGTTCAGAGTCTGTGATTTTTCCTTCTAGTTAATTGCAACTCTTTTCGTTTTAATTTTACAACTGTTTGACAGCTTAATTCCTTTGTCCTTCTAGATCTCTTCATTGGGGTAACTTTCTTCACTTCAAGAACTTTGGCATTCATCAAACCAAAGTTGAGCATCCTGAAGTCTTTTAATTGACGGATACAGGGCTTTCTTGCTTGCTTCATTCTCAAGTAAGTTCAACAAGAATTATAAGTCACTGAGTTGTTTCGGCAATTACGGAAGACATGTCAATTGGCGTGCAAGTTTTCAATGGTGATCGGTTTTTTCAGCATTGTCATAGTTCCAAATCAACCAGATAAAACGCGCAGTTCCTTTTGGAAATGAGGACCCTGTAGGAACACGTCTTAGAACATTATCTGGCCAAAGGCTTAAGGCGGATGGAGGAGTAGAGCTTTTTATGTTTTCAACCCCTTCCTCTTCATTACCATAATTGCCTGTAAGGGTTCTCATTCTTTCTAAGAGAAATTCTGTTTTACGCTTTGCAAACGCTTCATCTAGCATCTTTTTATTACAGCATGTGGGATTACTGTAGACCCAACATCACGTTCCTCTAAAATATCTATAATTCGAGTAGGAATGATTGATCTGTCCTGAATTCTAGATCTTTCATTTCGTTGAACCAATCCATCTACAACTCTACCAACATGATGAAGTTTTGTTAAGATGTCTACGTGTGCGAAAATTCCTGTGGCCTGGAGACTATTTTCATCAGAGTTAGATACATCGCAAATCAGCTTTTCTCTAAGAGTTTGAATTAGGCCTTTATCCTGAAAAATTGGGGTGTTAAAGAGAAGGTGATTTTCTGGTAGCCCTTTACTTAGAAAATTCTCATGGTACACCATTGATACTAAGAAATACTCCAGAATCAAAGAGATTTGTTTTGGAGCGCTTGGAAACACCAACTGCTTAGCTCTTTCTACCTGTTCATCAGCAAACGTAAATCTTGGTGGTAATGTAGAAAACTTGTAACTACTAATTGGTAGACCGCTTACAGTACATCTCACGTACTAATCTCCAGTAGCTTCAAAGTGAAGGTAGACGTTTAAAACAGTGCCCATTGACCACCCAACACGTAACTGAACTGCAGCAATTGGAGGCCCATTAGGGTAACCTGAAGCACAAAAAGTTTCTACATCTTTTCTTAGGGAATTAGTTAAAACCTCCTCAGCAATCAAACTTCTTCTCCTAAGCTCGTTCCCAACTTCATCGAGACTAAAAATTTTTTCTGACCTTATCTAAATCTGTCGTACCAATTGTTTCCACCAAAAAGAGAGGTGCCATCTCCATTCCCAAAGCTTGACCAGTACATATCAAGGGACAAGACTGGACAAATTTCAGATTGTAGCGAATTAGCGTAAACGTGTCTAGGATCTCTAGTTTTTCCCCTGCTTGATAATTCTTCTGGTGGCAGAAAATGATGCAAAGGACATCTTCTTTCCAAGTTAAATGCCTGTATTGAATACTGAAAGTGCTAACAGCTCTACACATTAAGTTACAAGTGATTGTTAAAAATGTTTTGAAGAAAAAAAATCCGTTTGCTCAGTCTGCAATATTGCTAAATTGAGGATCTTGAACAAAGGCATTGTAAGAGGATCCTTCCCATGTTTAACCACACCTTGACCTGCTTGTTCTCCCGAAACAATTTTTCTTTTTAAACCTCTAAAATGGTTTTTAACTCGTTCTCGAACTCAGAACTAAAACGAACATGGTGTTGACGGTAGAGACTGTAATGAACAGAACGGTGAGTTGAGTAACTAGAAAAATTGAAAAAGCTCCCATCACTACTTTTCTTAGTTACAATCCATGACATGAAGGTTTCTACATCAAGATCATCAAATTTGAAGGGTGGTAAATTTTGAAAGGTTTTAATTGTTTTCCTAATGAGCTTAAAACTCATTGACGCTTCAGCAGCACTTCCTTCCTTCAACTTGTTAAGAAAATCTTCAGCCAAGACATTGGGTTTGTTTCTTATGCACCAAGCTAGAAATTGGGTGTAAGAACACTCGTACGAGCTCTGAGAGTTTTTGGTAATCCTGTTTGCTCTAATTTCAGAAACATGTTGTGAAATCTCTGCCCAATCCTCTTCATTCAATCGATCGTTCATTTTTCTTCAAACTAAAAGATTAAGTAGGAAACAGGTTTTAACAACAATTTAGATGTTAGGTGAAACATAAAACTACTTTTCCCTGACATGAAAAAGGAAAGCAACAAAGTTTAAGCCATTGTTTTTTTCTTCTTTTGCTCGCAATTTAGGCAAATAGTAAAATCACGTATCGTCAAGAAATACAAATGATATCACAAAGTAAATGTAAATAAGAGTGGCTTTAAAAGAGCTTTCTAACAAGTCAAGAATCGTTTAAAAAGACGAAATATTCACCGAGTTTTACGTATTTATTTTTTGAGCACTCTTTGTTTGATTTGTGTTTGTTTTCAGAAAATTATAATTGTATGATTATCCCCACTCTGTTTTTATTCACAGTTCTCTTCTGCAAATGTTCGCAAAACCAAAAAGCCTTACATTGGCTCCTAAAGAGAAGTATAACAGCGGTCATACGAATTCAGGTTAAAACTGGCTTAATTCTTACCTAATTGAATTCTAGCACACATTTAAAAAAATATGATTTACCGGAATTCGTATGACCTTCTGTCGTGCAAAACACCA
Organism: Labyrinthula sp. Ha; assembly: GCA_015227615.1. Taxonomy (NCBI): domain Eukaryota; class Bigyra; order Labyrinthulida; family Labyrinthulaceae; genus Labyrinthula; species Labyrinthula sp. Ha. Next base: position 337,018 of record JAALGZ010000026.1, on the reverse strand, counting down.
TTTCTGGGTAATTTAGTCATACTTTCCGGTTAATTTGGAGTACACAGAATAGCCATTTTCCACACTTCGTCTCAATAATCGATGCGTAGAACAATAATTTCCAATATTTAGATAAAAAAGAAGGGGAGCCTTTCATGCTTCCCGCGTTTTTAAAAATGCCCCCCCCCCCCTATGACTCGGCCCTTGATGAAAATGAGGATGGATTTAAATCTTTTCCCATGGATTGAATACAGAAACTTGAAAACATGTGTAGAAGTTAATAAGTAAATGTCTGAAGTGACATAATTAATAACTTAAGACAAATAATTTTGAAAACTGAAATTCAGAAGATTTAGATTTTTGTTAAAATTATAATTTAAAACTTAAGTGGATTCGTTTTCTAATCTAGGTGCAAGTTTTTTTGTCGAAACTAGCTTTTTTGTATTTGAATATGAATCTTTGAACCCAAACTCCATCCCCTTTTCTTCAATAATCCTGAACCTTGACTTTTGACTTGAACAAATCCTGCATTTTTAACCATCTGGGCAGCACTAAATCTTGTTCAACATTTAACTTTTGGTTTTAATGATTCTCTTCTTACATTCAATTTAATTCAGTATTTTTAAAACTTGTAAAATGTCTTAAATTTTCTTAAATCTTGTAAATTCTTGTTAAAACTTGTAAACTCTTCTGTTTTGTGGATATTAGCTCTGTCCTGTCTTAGGTTTTTTCATGCAACTGTTATGTTTTCAAATTTTTTATTTTAATTTTGTTGGTTTGATTTTTTCAAAAAAAAAAATTGGGAAAATAAAAATTCGGCCAATGAGATTTAGGTGTATTTAACTCCTGAGTCAAAAAATTCTATTCGTTATTTCGAGAGATAATTAGAGACTAATAATATAATATAAACAAAATGTTGCAAGAAATTTTAAATGCATAGAAAAGTGAAAGCAGGATTATTCTAAAAACAAATGAGTCTTCCAAAGAGGGCATAGAGATTCAGCGTGATCTTTTATACCAAAAAGTCCCATACTTTTAAATGTTGAATTCAGGAAACGATGGAAAAGACAAGGGTACTTTAGTATTTGAAGATAGACGTCTCTTATGTTTTGAAATGCTAATAGTATTTGTTCTTTACCAGGTTATACAAAACTACGAAGTGGAAATTTATCTGGAGGGTCTTCTCTTATCTAAATTTCTATGCTATGAAAACTGTGAAAGACACCCAGTGCAAAAACTAATCGGTAAACCCAAATTAATCAAGGAATTCAATTGAAATGAAACTATTACCAAGCTTAATTCTAAGAAATTCCATTTAATTTTGGAAAAAGTGCAACTATATCCGGGAGTTCTAGTATCTGAAATTTTGGAAACAGTTTTAATTGGAGTAAGAGAACAAATTGTTCAGAAGAGTTTTGGCAACAAGCACTTGAACCAACTAAAGCTTTACTTGATTTACATAAAACGGACTGGAATATGTCACTAATACTAGAAAAACATAATCTGATTTCCAGCAAAAAAGTTACTGAAAAAATCATTAAGAATTTATTGAATAATACACATCAGATTCTCCTCCTGGTAGTCGTAGAAAAGAGTGAGATCCATACAGTTGATATAATAGCAGAAATTACAAGAGCTTCAATACTCGGGATAACATCAAAAAGCGAAATGGAACAATCCTAGTTGAGTTACTTTTTCTAGATAATCAACTATTTGCAAGAATGCTGCACAATTCAGGAAGTGCAGTAATCAAGATTTCTGAAACAAAAGGCGTGAATCAGCTGAGAATTGATTTTTGAGATGATACCCCTATAATTACATATGGCGAGTTTCCATTATACGGATATGGTTGTACCAAAGCATCCAGTAAAGACATGTGTGCAGTTCTGTTCAATATGAACTCAATAAGAAACTATGGTTCTCTAAATTTGAAACCAAATCCTCGTGTTCAGGACTCAAATTTCAAGAGGTTAAACTCAAGTTTTGGAAATGAAAATTATTCAAATCTTGTATGGGTGAAACGTAGGAACTAAGCAAGAGCAGGTGTCAAATAAAACACTGAATTTGTTTAATTCAGAACATGTCCTAAGTCTGTTATTATCTGATTTTGTTCCAATCCATATTACAATATAAACATTTTTTCTAAGTTTTATAGAATAACATCTATGTTACCCATTATTATCTACTATATAAGTTTTTAAATTAAAATTCACATTACCTCTTATTTAAGCACCCGAAATCAAATGGATACTCGTTTCCAAAGAGACTAATAAGCATAGACACCAAAATAGTTATTGCTGCTATTGTATACGTAGTCCGTTCAGTAATTGTATTCTTGTAGTTAGGTATAGGAACAATTTGATTATTTTTATATCTAAGTAATAAGTCAAATAATACAATACTCTAGAAGTAAACTAGTTTTTAAAGTACTACTTTAACAACATATATGCTAAGTGACCAAGGTCTAATATAAATCACAACAACACCTTCCCCAAGTTCATATAGCTCTTTCCTACAATTCAGTGAACATGCTCTTTCACATAGTTTGGTCATTGAATCATACCAGATGCCACCTGTGATAAGATCTAGTAACTTCGGTCTCAACGCAACAACTTGTTGTGTAAGATGATTATATATAGTATCTAAGTTCTCTAATCATCTTACTACATCTAAATCTTAGCACAATTTCAATACAGGTTGATTCCATATCAATATAATCGTCTTGAGGTCTACATTGAATAGTAACAATAAGTTATTTACCACAAGCAGAGCTCTACTTGGATAACTCCTTCAAATCCATTATGTATCAGTAGATTCAGTAGTTAGAACGGACTCAGTTTTACGTCAATAGTAGATGATGTTTTCATTTTGAAGTATAAGATTTCCATGAACACTATTCCATTTTCACCATTACGATGGCAACTGTCTATAAATACATTTATCATGTTTTCAGAGTTTTTTTTCCTTTTTATTGTATCTTCTTACTTTTTGTTTCAAAGAAACACAAAAGTTCCTTTTTTCTCTGCTTCCAAGCACTTCTGAGCCAGTTTGTCAGGTCTGGAAAACAAAATATGAATATATCATCTAATCTCAGGTCGGTCTTAAATTGTAATGTGGTTTAGCAAACCCATAACTAGTTGATTTTGTATAACTGCGTTAAGTTTATATGCATTATTCACAATTAGATTTGTATACATTAGCGCTTCCAATTTATTCTTCAAAATTTAGTAATAATGTTATTAAAAAATATTTCAAATATGAGTGGCTAAGCTTACATAATGCGTTATATTCTCATGTGTTGATGAAAAAAACCAAGATAGGTTTTAGCAACTAGCTTAAAAGTCAGTTTCAGCTTTTCGGATATTATATTCTCAATTGTAGTGGCTCTCGTTTCTCTACAATTACAGCACAAGCCGTCCACAAATACAAAGTATCTTTTTTCCATCCATAATTTGTGACTAAACAATTGTGACTTGGTAACGGTGTTAACCAAGTTGTTTTTAACGCTTTTCAGTATTTCTATTCTGGATATTTAGCATACTTCTTAGTTTTTATATGAATTTAAAACTATTCCGAACATATTCCTTGTCCCCTTTTTTGCTGTATTCTTTTGGAAGTTCAATAAAGATAGATCTCTCCAACGCGCTATAGACGAATGCACCAGCTATGTCCAACCCAGGTAATAAGGTCCTCAATTGTAGTGTCATGCATATAATGACTCGAAAAGTTTCTACTAGTACTACTGGTGCATAAAACTATGACAGTGTTAAGAGGATACCCTTTCTATACTCATTGCCTTTGGCATATATGTTGACTTCTGCCAGGACAACATTGCTTATACTCCGCGATCATTGAACAACCCAATCAGTCTAATATTCCATGTAGGAGGATCTGTGCTTGGCACAACATTGAATATTCTGGTAATTCCAGAAGATTCAATGACTTTTGTGTTTATCGAATAACAGGCTCCTATGAAATATGTAACGTTAATCTACCCAAGCTTTCGCAAAATAATAGCCGATTAGTCAATATTTGGATAAAAAAAGCAAACAGTATGAAGCGTCATTAGACGTAGCTTGTCCCTGAAAATCTTGTTTGGTAATATATCAAAGTTTCCTGATACTGTAATAGATCATTTTTATTGCTTATCTCTATCAGAAGTTTTCAGTGGTCTCGTAATATAACCATCTTCATTTGCTTGTCTATTTTGCACTTCATTGATAGATACTTCTGTAGTTTCTTAATTATCTTTTTTAAATTGAAAGATATGTTTTTTCATATCTTGAATCACTTACCCATTTTTGGTAAATTGGAAAATATGTATATGTCGAGGTTTTTTAAAATGCATTTTTCATAGCTTGTGCTGCCGGTATATACCTCATCTAACTTTATGGTCATTACTTGTAATAGATTCCCGATTTTGAATTTGAAGAAAATAGAAAGTTTTAATTTGCTGTTTTATCCAAGATATATATCTTCGGTATTAAGGAATAAAATTTCTATTTTATATATTGAATGATATGATCTCTAGCTCCAAATACTCTGATATACTTGATATTGGATTCTTTGTTGAAGAGTGATTTGCATGGAGAGAACCCTTGTTTTCTTCAGACGAAATTCATGATATTGCAGCTAGGGCGGGCATAGACGGATATTTTCTAGTATAGTTACTTGGGTTAGGAAAAATCTCATCATTTTAAGCAAAGTTAGATTTGTATATTCCTTTTTTTTCTATTTTGCAAAGGGGAATGCTTATTTATGTACTTTCCTTTATGTTCTTTTTAAAACAATACTAATTCCACCTTGAAAATATGTATCTCCATCATTGCAAATGCAATCGATGTGCTTATTACAAATCTAAATTATTCTTTTAATACATTCCTGTTCCATTTCAGATATATATATGAGATCCACTTTTGGCGATAATAGGTGTTAAATATTGTGAGTAGCTCAGAAAACATGGTAAATGTACTTAAAACTACCCATTAAGGACGCGAGTTTAAAATGATGTTAAAATAATTTTTTCCATGGATATCTTACTTTCCAGAGAGTGAAATTGTTTTAATTGGCCATGTTAACTCTGCTAATCTAGACCATTTCTCCTGCTGAATATCAGATACAGTAAAACAGTGTCATTGTTTTGACCCTGGTATACAGTATATATCTATTATTTATACGACAGAGTATTTAATGTATAAGATCTGCGCTGAAGATGTAAAACTTCGAGTAGCTAAATTTTTTTGGTTTATTTTGTCATATGATAACAGTATCCAATTTCTCATATGATAACAGTATCCAATTTCTCATATGATGCTATATTGTAACCGTTTGGAGCAGAAACACTTTGGTTGTGAGCTTTATGTACAGCATAATCGACATCTACCAGCAATGACTCACCAATGATGCTTTGTTTTATTAATAAATCAGACCAGCACAAGATTTTTAATTAGTAGGATCATGTTGCTTAACAGAAAACTAAGGATATCTTCATCTACGGTATCGAAATTTAATTCTTCCATTACTCAAGGTAAAGATACTTGAGTTTTGCGCGGAATATTGTACAGAAGATATTTGTAAGCAGCAACATGAAGCATAGTTCGACTCTCCAATGGTTGATTAATACATTGTCCTTTGAAATTGCAACCAAATATCTTATTTTCTGGATTGGTTATCTAATTTTTATCTTGATCTTTATGACATTTAAGCCTAGATCATCAGGGTAGTTTCATGTTTATCATCGTACGGAGTTAAATACTACTAACATGTTGACCATTTGCTATTATTTCCCCCAAGTTTTTTATTGATGTCGTTTTCGTGCAAGATACGAATTTGATTAATTCTCATGACTCGGATCGAGCAATTTTTTGTATTCAGGATTTTTGCTTCCGTAATCCCAACAGAAGTAATCATTATTTGCAAGGGACACCATTTCTGTACAAACCCACTAAAACTTCATTTATTTTTTCATACTGAAAAGCTTCGAATTCAATCGCTTTATTTCTATTCGTGCCTTTTTGTTTATTTTTTGAAGATATGTATTATGAACAGCGTAAACTCACGTTGAGAGCTATTTTATAGAGGATATCTTCTTCGTTAAATATCTAATTGTTGCAGACGGGTCTGTGGTGTTGAAAATTATCAGCAAGAAAGTTTTACATGAATAATATCCCCCCCCCATTTTCCCACCCTTTGTACCTCACTGTAACCTGTATCATACAAATCTTTTTTCTGTATATATCTATGTATAATCTAAGGTTGTGATATTTAATCTTTGGAAGAAATATTTTTATTAAAATTCTAAGTTTTTGACTCTCCTGTTGGAACCCAATGAATGTATAACCTATAAATAATGTGGTCGAGATATCGGTATTATCGACTAGCGGAACCGTCATGGTAGTTTTAAGAACGTATGTGCAGTATTCATTTTACGTGCATATTGAGTTTTAGGTTCATAAGAATGTCTTCCATGATCTTAATAAGCTACTAAATGGTTGAGGATCTTGTATACATGTACGTTCATGTAAAGTTCAATTATGTTAAAAGGAATCTTATTGGATGATTTGCACAACGTTCTACTGCAACTATTTTAAGTGATATTGAAACTGTTCCCTTGGACACCACCTGTTTAGCTACATAAGAAACAAAGAAGCATATATCCCTGTCGCTTAGCATGCATAGAGCTTGGGTTCAGAGCACATATAAATATATATCCACAAAGAAATCAGGAAAAGATTCTATTTGACAATAACTCTCAGTTATTGTTGCTCAATTATTCTTCTTATTTGAGATCTTATAGGTTAATTCAGATAATTTTTTCAGTCAAATAAAATCTCAAAACATTAAGTTTATAGCTGTCGTAGCTTTGATATTCCCCGTATATTTAATTTAAAAACAGTTGATTAATAATAAAAATACTAAACTATCACGTCATTGAACTATAAATTCTAGAAATCCATCACCCGTAATTCTTTTCATGTGTTGCTAGACACTATAACTTTAATCTAATCACTGCTAGCACAAATGAGCTTAAACTTACTCAACCAACCCCAAATAAATTAGTTTCCATGCAGATATATACTAATTTTAAATTAAATACACGAGTTTTGTTGCTAGAAAAATGATTAGTTGCTTCTACCCTTATTACAATGCAATATCGATAACATATATTATATTGTTTCATATCCCAGCGAACCAATATCCTCGTTGAGGGTTTCATAATACTATCTTATTCATATAATAGTGCGTCAAATATGTTGGATATTCAACCTCCAATAGTCCAAGACAGTTGAAAATTTATATCCTGTGGTAAGTTTCAATCGATTATACTTAAATTCGATATTTTGGAACCTGTGGTTCTCTCTCTGGGTTGTAACTTTACTTCATCAGACAACTTAAGATTAGAGTGTCGATGAAGGCGTTCGTTTCTTAAGAATAAACCGGTTCCCACTGTTGCTCCTCCAAAAGGGTAATTATAGATTATCTCAAGGTCTTATCTATCATAATCTTATTTTGAATGAGTGGTGGAAATGGATTTCCACAAATTGACATTTCTCTATCCGAACCTGTGCATTCGCTCTTCGATTTGTCACATATCTTATCACATAGGACTAAAATGTTTGCAGCCATTTAGGACGAGGATTTTCGTCTATTCATAATTATAATGTCTCTAATATACTTAAACTTTCACAGAACGCGGAGTGAACTGCGGAATCTATAACTTGATGGTACGTGTGAAACCAAAATTTATAGCACTTCAAATTAATTGTGACCTTTCCATAAAAACCTATCTTGAATCTTGGACTATTTTCATATATGAAATCCAAGCTAATTTACATTGAAGCGTTTCTTATAGTATATCTAGATCCAGATTTTTATTGTTTTCTAGGTTATTCTTTAATTTTGTTAATGTAAGCGTTCCAACTTCACAAAAAGTGTTACAACTTTTTATTCTGTTTTTAACTTTTCCTCCTGAGCCTGTATAAATACTTTGTAGATAGTTCAAAATATTTTAGTAGAAGTCATTCTAAATTAACTTAGTAAAAATAATAAAAATAAACATTTTCCGTTTCTAATCCTGAGAAGACTGTCACCAAGGTTATCTTGCATTATCTTATAGTTTCTTTCAGTGTATTAAATCCAAGAATTAATTTATCAGAGGAAGCGCCAGCTCTTTTTAAAAGGTTTATCATCCCATAAAGAAAATATGGCGGCAGAAATGTGTAACGGTTTTCCTGATTTTCTAGGATATCCAATCCAGTGCTGCACAAGCCACTAAATATTTTGTTTATAGCTAATTAGATAAGTAACCTTTGGATAATTGACGTTTGTTTTCTTTTTTTTCTATGTCAATGTTTCAATTCTGCTTCTTACTGACCTTCAACAATCCATTTCCCCTGTTTTCATATCTCATTTTTGTTGGCTTTCCCAGATATGATCCAAGAAACCTCGAGCTTTCTAATATTTCGAACTTTCTATGCATTAACATATATAATCTGCAAAATAAAAAAGAACAATAATCTTTATATATGGTTATTTGATAGTATTAAATTAGTACCCATGTGAATGAGCCATTTCTATGTCGCTTGAACAATACAACACTTGTGTATTCTAATTAACTATCACGAAACAAGAAACAACCCATTGGTAAGAATAATAGATGAAAAAAGATATGAAGGGACATCCAATAAAAAGAATCTATATGATGATAAAGTTATTGCCAGAAAATTTACAACGTAAGAGGTATTGAGATTTCTCTGAATGTCCTGCGAACACGTTCTGATTTTTTTCCTCATTAGCTTAAAGTTCAACATTATTTCCCACCAAATTAGTACATGGATAAGTAATAATAACCAAGAAACCAATATAGTTAAACTTAATCGAGACTATACGGTTTCAATTATATTTCAACAAGACAAGAGCTTGAACTACAGTTAATGTGGAAAGTATCTATGTAAGCTCCGAATAAAATCAATATTACATTACCAGCTAAAGATGATATAGATTATCGGGAAAAAGATATCGGAATGAACAAACAAAAAGAGTCAAAATTGGACGAAGCGTTCCAAGGCAAATTTGGAAACACAAGTTTGTACCCTGATAGCTTAGCCGCTGCTCCAACCCAGTTTAAAAATATATATGTACTTCTCATGAGATCAAGATAAATCTAAATCGCGCATTCGGTGGTCAGTTCATTGGAAACGCTATTTCCGCTTTGAGTCAAACGGTGCCTGATGATGTTGTTATTCATTCTCTTCACGGGTATTTTATTAACACGGGAGAGTTTATGCCTTCAACTATAAAAATCAACCCACGTCGTTCTGGAAAGTCTTTCGAAACAAGATCTTGCACTATTACATAAAAAGACAAAGTAAAACTCAACAGTCTTTTATACTATAGGTTATTTTTACAGCATTAGCTAGTTTTCAAAAGCCTGAAGTCTCGTTTTCTTATCAATTTTCTTTTCCAGAAAATATTCCAAAGAGCTTTATCTCTAGGTTGGGATTGCCAATAGAAAGTTATGAAGAAGTTAATCTCTGGGGAAATATTGAAAGAAGAAGTATTGCATCAGATGAAAGAAATGATCTATACCTCTTTAAATTTCTTCCAACTGTGGAAAAAGATGACTGGAGAGTAAACACTGCGCTTTTAGGTTTTATGACGGATATTTATTTACATAGAACTGTGATCAAGAACTATAAAGACATAGAAAGAGCTCAGTTGCTATTACCAAGTTTAGACCACTCGATCCACTTTCACAAACCAAGAAAAATATACGTAAAAAGTTGGATGTATTTTTTTATCACCGTGCAAGTTATTTTCGTTAATTTACTTATTTTTCAGGTTATAGATAGCGGAAGAATTTTATTTACTTCAAGGATTTTCAATTTTGAAGAAGAACTTCTTGCTTCAATTACCCAAGAAATGCTATTACGAATAAAGAATAAACTATAATTCAAAATATTGGTAATGAAAGGGTAGCAAAACAAGTAAGAGGGATATTCGCAATATGTACAGTTAAGTATTTATGTTGTTGTTGCTAGTGAGTAACTTGTAGTCTTCAGTACTATTGGCTGTTTAGGACAGAGCAACTAACTAACTAAGAATTTCTCTAGAAAACCAAAGACTTACTACAACAGGTTAAGAGCCTAAACGAAACGCAGAAATACATGGAACTGTCTCAAAAAGTTGAACTACCGTCAAAACTCACAGACGCCAAGAATTACGCCACGTGGGCGAAGAAGATGAAGCTACACTTTCTTCGCACGGCTACTTGGGGGATTGTGACTGGTGCCAGAACTGTACCAGAAGATCCCAAAGAGTTGGAAAAGTTTGAGAGACAGGCAGCTGGAGCGTTTAGCGACCTAGTAAGGTGTGTAGGGGGAGATTTATAAGATCTTTGTTTAATGTTTGAGAGTGTTCAAGAGGCTTGGAAAGAACTTCAGTTGGTTTGTGTAACTTCCGAGGATGTGAAACTGCAAGAAGCTGAGTGTGAGTTAGAGTAACTTGAGGCTGGACCAGATGTTCTTCTGACAGTAACCAAATTTAAGGTTGCTGTGAAGAAACTGAAACAGGCAGGGGGGAGTGTTTCAAACTCTCAACAGACTTTGAAGTTGTTTTCCTTACTACCAGCAGAATTTAATGAACTAGTGTTGAACATTCGTACAGAGAAGATGTTCAGGAGTGATGATAATTCTTACGACATGGAAAATATTCTGGTTAAAGTGATGCAAAGAGCTACTGTGTTGAGTAGTCTACGTGACACTAGAGCTGTGCTGAAGGCGCAGGTTACAAATGCTGCTCCGGCTAAGCAAAGCATTAAGAAGAAAAAGTGCCCGATTTGTAAGAAAGATGGTCACCTCAAGTTTAGATGTCCATGTTGCTAGAACTGTAAGAAAACTAGCCACAAAAGTTTCGACTACCCTAACAAAAAAAAAACAAGTGAAGAAAGTTTGTTTCACCAATGAAACCGTTGATCTTAGTGGGTTAGGTCTATACGGAAAAACAGAGATTTGCTTAATTGAAGCTCATGGTGGCACTCAGAAGTCAAATAAAATCCATTTTCGCTTAGATTCTGGTGCTAGTCTTCATGTGTGCTCAAGAAAAGAACTAATGACAAACTTAAGACGCCTTAAAGAACCTCTAGTTGTTGGGACGTTGTCAGGATTTGTTCTTGTAAATTACATTGGAAACTTTGTAGGATTAACAGAGACTGTATTGAGTGTGAGACTTACCAATATTGCTTTTGATGAGAACTTAAACCAAAACATGATTGTTTCCACACGGTTGTTAGCAGACAAGGGTTGGTCTACCAAGCTTCTGAAGGATTGAGCTGAGATTGTTGATGAAACAAAAACCCATAAGTTGGTTGCTAAAAGAGGTCAAAACAAGCTGTACTGGTTGTCATTTACAGTCAAAACTAATGTTGTAAAGCTAGGTTCGATACCTGACACAACCATGGAGTGGCATCGTAAGCTTGGACATCCATCTTACCAGACAATGATGGAGATGCAGAAGCATGGATTGGTTGATGGACTTCCAAAAGAAATGCTCAAGAAATGCAATCAATGCTTAGAGTGTGACTTAAGAAAGTTGACTGAAAAGATGACCACTGTTACGATAAGAGTGCACAAGTTCAAAGCAACTAGAAGTTTTAAAAAAGTACATGCAGATCTTGTTGGACGGTTGCCAATCGGGAAAAGTGGGTTCAAATTTATGCTAACTCTTGTTGATGACTACACTAAGTACAAGTGTACATTTTGCATTTGCAAGAAATCACAATTAACCGAAGTGGTTAAGGCTTGGTTGGAGAGGATGAGCAATTTGATATCAAGGAAGCTGATCAACTTTAAGACGGATCAAAGAAACGAGTTTGTTACCTCGTCACTGAAGGAAGAACTTGAGAATCTGGGAGTAGTTCATGTTGTGTCACCAAAGTGCCATCCATCGATGAATGGGACAGTGCAACGTTGGAATCGCACGTTGCAGGATGGCTACAAAGTGCTACTCAATGACTCTGGATTGACAGCTGATTACTGGTCTTACGCTGTTAAATGTTTTTTACACTTGCACAACAGATAATTTTCTCGTGCAGCTACGGAAGCGAAGCTTCTTTTTGAGTTAATGTACCTACGAAAACCTCAAACCGATCATCTCTCTGAATTTGAAAGATTGGGTGCAACTAGATGTAGAAAACAGCAGAAAAAAGGTGAAATGAAAGGAAGAAAGGCAATCTTCTTGGGTTAGAAGGGCAGGGAGTACTTGGTCTACTGGCTAGACACTAAAAAAAAGGAACTGCACGGTCTGGTCGGTTTTTCAAACGGGTCATCGAAAATGATGCAGTTTCAATAAAAAAGAGTACGGAATTTAGCTTAATTGTGCCAAATGATGTAGATGCCAAGACTGATGTACCTAGAGAAGAAGAGGAAAGTAAACCACACCACTAAACTAATGAATCAATACCTCAGAGTGTTCCAGTTGGGCCTAGATGGTCTGAAATTGATACAGGTAGCGTAGATGAAGGGAAATGGGTTCGCAATGCTGTTGGATTTACTGCTAAGTCTCTTTAACTACTTCCTTCTAAAAATTTTGCACAAATCACTGGAAGAAAAGCCAAAACTGAATGGTTAACACAGTACAACCAAGAAGTTAAAAGTTTGGAATACATCGGCGAGTTTGATGTTGTTCAGTTGCGAGATGTTTCTGCCGGTGTGAAACCATTGCCATTGAAAGAGTTGTTCACCATCAAAGACAGTATGAGAAAGAAAGTTAAACTTGCAGCAAGAGGTGATCTAGAGAAACCTGCTGATGATGAAGACAACTACGCCCCAACAGGTCGTTTTGAGATTGTAAGGTTGTTGATCTCAGTTGCTGCATCGAAGGGTTGGAGGATCAGAAGTTTGGACGTGAAAAATGCTTACCTCTACGGAAAGTCTGAGAAAGAGGTTTACTTAAGACTCCCTGCTGGACATCCTAAGAACGATGGCAGCAACTGTTGGAGAACTACATCCTCAATCTACGGCCTTCGAAGTTCACCTAGGAATTGGAATGTTTGCATTGATGAGTTTCTAAAAAAACTTGGGTTTGTCAATTGCCCTGTAGATCCATGTCTGTACAAGCGAAACAAAATGTTTTTGTGTTTGTTTGTGAATAACATTCTACACGTTGGAAAGAGTAGTGTGGAGTTGGATGAGTTTGAGCAACAGGTGGAACAACGATTTGAGGTAAGAAAAGAGCTGAATCCAAGGATGTTTCTTGGACTCGAGTTGAACTACACTAGAGGAGGCATTCATGTTCATCAACGAATGAAGATTGAGAAAGCTGAAGCGGTAGTTGATCTTGAGAAGAGGAGTGTTAAAGTACCACTACAAGAGAATCTTAAGTTAGAGAATGCATCAGGTAAACCACTAGAAGATCTTAGACCTTTTCAATCTGTTCTAGGAAGTTTGTTGCACATTGCTTTAGGAACTAGACCTGACCTTTGTTTTGCTGTTCATGCAATGAGTAGAAGAACTTCATGTGCTACGACGACTGATTTGAAGCTAGCTAGACGTGTGATGAAGTACTTGGTAGACACAAAGAACTTGAGCCTGTGTTACAAAACCAATAGTAAAGACGCCCTAAAGCTTGAAATGGTGCTTGATGCATCATTTGCAATGGGACCTAGGAAGAAATCAGTTTACGGCTACGTGATCAAGGTTAACAATGCACCGATTTTGTACAGATCTAAGTTGGAACCGTTAACAGCAATGTCATCTACGGAGGCAGAGTACATTGGAATTGCAGAAGCTACCAAACCACTCAGGTACATCGCTAATGTTCTAGAGTTTCTCGGGTTGGAGTACACGAAGCCAATCAATGTTTACAATGACAACATGGGAGCAATCTTAATTGGAAGCTCCAAAGGAAGTCTTGACAGAACCAAGCACATTGAGTTAAAGTTTCATGTTGTGCAAGAGTTGATTAACATGGGAAAGATTAATCTTAGTTACAAAAACACTAATGAGTTGCAGGCCGACATGTTCACAAAAGCATTGGGATTTTCGAAGTTAAAGATTCACAGAGATGCTTTAATGAAGACATGTGCTAAAAAGAACAGTACAGAAGAAGAAGAGGATGTTGTTGTTGCTAGTGAGTAACTTGTAGTCTTCAGTACTATTGGCTGTTTAGGACAGAACAACTAACTAACTAAGAATTTCTCCAGAAAACCAAAGACTTACTACAACAATTATTCATTTTCTTCAGGAGATGGATCAAGATCAGAATCTATATCTGGGTGTTTTTTTTGTGTTTTAGTATTGTGTAGTTATTCTTTATTAATTTTGAACTTTTCAACTTATGGGATCAAGAAATTAAATCTTACACCAAGAATAAAGAGAAAAGAAAGAGCTGCAATTGGGAATTATACTGCACTCTTTAGCTAAAAAGGGTAAACCATATAAACCATAAGTTTAACTATATCTTTTACTATTTGATACAGAGGGATTGAAACTATTAAAGAAAATAATACAGTTTTTCTTGTTCTCTTAACCTAACCTTCTAAGGAGAAAGCTCAAACTAAGATTAAGCTTTCCTTCAATTTCTTGTTCAAAAGTATTTTCTTCTTCAACTATATTTTGAATTTTAGTCCATAATAAACTATTTATTTCATATCCAATATAATTCAATACTATTTTATTTTCTTCCATAAAATAAATATCCAAAATATTCTCTACTGAAAAAATAAACCTTGCAAAATATTTGAATATATGTGATTCAACTATATTATTATCTTCAAGAAACAAAGAGATAATTTTAACAAATTTAGCTATGGTAATGGGAGAAACAAAGCTTATTACTTTCTTGCTTCCTTTAAATCCTTTCAACTTTTTATCTTTTCCTTCAGGAAGTAATTCAGGAACAATAAAACTATTTTTTTCTCTTGGATCAACAAATAGAATTAGACTATGTAAAGCTAAGCTTAAAACATACTCCCTTTCTTTTCTTGTATATTGTTTTAATAAAACTTCAAATAAATCTTTTCTTATTATTCCAGTATCAATATATTTTCTATAGTTTGAAAATACATTTTTATTTGTTCTAAAAGCAAGTTGATGAAAACTTTCATCACGAATAAAACTTCCCAAAGCTTGAGCTAAAAAGGAAGGCGCAAAAAATATAAAATTTTCACTATCAGATAAATTTAAATCAGGAAAATAAGAAATAATTCCTTCTTTAGAATAAAGTTCTAACATTTCTTCCATTTCTTTTTCAGAAAAGTTACATTTTCTAGCTTTTAATTTAAACTTTTGAACTGTCATATAACTTGCTTCTTCTCGACAATTATCCAAAAATAATACATAAACAGATTTAATTGGTATACGTGGATTTAATAAGCTATTTAACTTTGATTTATATCTCCCTATGCTTATTAACTCTTTTTTAATTGCCTTCTCACGACTCTTATTAGAATCAATAGCGTTTTCAACAGGAAAGAAAATAGTTTCTATATCTTCAATGATAGTTAACTTCCCAGAAAGTTCAGAAAGAAAGGAATTAATCTTATAATTTACACTGTCAAGTGTTTTATTTTTCTTTAAAAAAGTATTTAAAAAAATTCCAATTAATAAAACAGGCGCTCTAGGAGTATTTCTTAAAATACTTTCACACCAAAATTTTAGTCTAAATAAATCTTTTTCTTTTAATTTTGTCATATTAAAGACAACAAAATAAATAGCTTTTTTATTCATAAAAATATGATGAACAGAAGAAAAAACTTCTTGTCCACCAAAATCATAAACACGTAAAAAAGTATCTTGAGTTCTGAAATGTGAACGGATAGGTTCTGTTGTATATTGTTCAACAAAACTTTTTTCTCTTATAGTTCTTGTAATCAACTCATCTTCAAAATCTAAGTTATATTTTGACTTCTCTTGAACTTCATCTTTAATAAAATATTTAATATTTATCATATTCTTCACTCTTTGAACACTCAGATCATATTTTGTAAGTGGTTCAAACTTATTCCAAACGTTGTTAACTTGAAATATTTGATAATCTTCCAAAACCAAAGTAGATTGTGTTTCTTTTTGAAAACTCTTTCCAGATAAGTTTCTTAACAAAGAAGTTTTTCCAGTTCTTCCATCACCTAAAATTAAAACTAAACTAAATAAAATACCCATAAGAATAACTGAAACTTCTCTTAACAACTCTTCTTCTTCATATTGACTTTGTAAAGCAGAATGAACAAGTCTTTTTAATATTTTACTTTTTCCTTTAGGTTGGATAAACCTTCCAAAAACTTGAAGACCAAGAATAGAAGGATGTGAGTCAACTATATCTTGTAACTCAATAATATCTTCTTCTGACAACTCTATGGATCCTCTTAAATAATTATAATTCAAACTTATTATTATTTTATTAGTTTTCAAGAGGTTTTTTATAGCTGAAATAATAACTTTGTTTTGAATCTTTTCTTCAATACTAAATACTAAATATTTTAATAAGAAATACCTTATTCTTAAAATATATTTATTAGAAGATAAACTTTTAAATATATTAGGTATGAATTTTGCACTAAAGTTGTTAGTAGATAGTCTAAATAA
Organism: Labyrinthula sp. Ha; assembly: GCA_015227615.1. Classification (NCBI taxonomy): domain Eukaryota; class Bigyra; order Labyrinthulida; family Labyrinthulaceae; genus Labyrinthula; species Labyrinthula sp. Ha. Next base: position 320,459 of record JAALGZ010000026.1, on the reverse strand, counting down.
TAATATAAAATATTTTTACTCTATATCTTTTACACTGATTGATTTTAATAAAGTGCAAAAAGAACTCACTTCAGGAATATTACACTCGACCAACCTAAACTAAACATATTAAAAAAATATATACTCCAAATAATTCAGTTTTACTTTTTTAATTTTTTGAAGGTTTTTAAAGTTCTTTTTACTGAATCTGCAATTCCAAAATCTAAAGTCAAGAAACCAAAATAAAATACTTGAGTTCTTTCACAGCTGGAAAACAAAGAATAAATCTTACAAATATAGATTTGACAGCATCAAAGGGACAATATTCAAACCTAACATAAGGATAAAAGAAAATAGAATACTCTATAAAAGACACTTCTTGAGTTGGTTGGAACCCTTTAACAAACTCTTTTATCTCCCTTTTGAACTTTTCTGGGTTAATAGGATTGGGGTTATCATCATGTTCCCTTTGAATAATTTAGTTAATTAAGATACCATGTAATTTTAAACTCTCTTTTATCATCTCTTTCTTCATATTTTTGTTGAATTGAGTTCATTTTTTTGTTTTTTTTGTACTTTTAGTACATAAATTAATTGCCCAAAATTAATTCGTGTAGAAATTATCATTTAAAAAAACAAAGCAACTAAACACCTAACATTTCTTATCGTATAATATATCACGATAGTATGTATTAAGCAAAATTAGAGCCAAATCGTTGAATGAAAAAATCGTGAAATTAATGGAAACCAAAATAAGTAACGGTACGTACTGGTATATTTTGAGAAATTCAATTAACTCGAAATTTTCTCTTCCTCGTTAAAGCCAAAAACAAAAAAGTCCACAAAAAACTTCTTATATTAAAAACCATAAAAGTAGTGGCCATATAAATGCAAATAGTTTTTTGAAAGAAACAAACTCATGTTCGCTGAAGGTTCAAGACTAGTTGTCGTCTACTTGTTAGAGATTACGCTTTGTTGAATTGTCTGAGAGACATTTTTTATTTTAAGAAGAAATTATAATATTAGGATAAGGGAGAGACTAGTAAAACAAAATATTTCGACCGTGAAGTAATTGTTAATTATATCTTTAGATTTTTCTGTGCTAAGCTCTCAAAAAGATTCATAATTCTTATTAGTCTAGGTTAAAAATTAGTGAAAATTCTGAAAAAAATGGTTTTCAACAGTTAAAAAAACGGAGAAAACATGTGCTAACAGCTTAAAGAACCGTGAAAAGTAACTTTAATGTCTACTTATAATCTTATCCATTCTCCTGCGTTCATCCTCACCATGAAAGTTTCACTCATCATATTTTCTTTCCTTATATATTTAAATCTGGCGTGAGTGAAGATTCATTCAGAACTAGCGCTATTTTTTTGAATAACGAATAACTTCTTAGCCATCTTAGCAAGTGTTGGTTCAACATTTGTCCACCATATCAAAAGGTCAAAATTTCCTGGAATGACGTCAAAACCCAAACAGCGTACCAACTCTCCACGGCTTGTCTCAACAGTGGTAGCTGGTCCGCAATTATTTGTACCTTCAAACAAAATGATGGAATCTAACTTGTTTTTCTTCAATACTTGTGTCACTGAATAATTCCCACCTAAGCTCTTGACCTTATCCATCTCTAGCAGCACTTCTTCAACAACATCCTTGAACTGATCACTTTCTCGAGGAGCAAAAAGCTTACACCTCTTGTCCAATAGTGACATCATCACAAAGTTCCGTGTCTGCAATACTAGTGCGATGTGTCTGGGAAGGGAAGACTAAAGAGCTAGTGCGAAGTATAAAATTATAAAGGTAGAAGTTATGAAAAACAATTTGGCTTCCTACAGTCATTCAAAAACATGGGAGATAAATTATTTTAGTAGATCATTTCTTGGCTTGTTGTTTAATTGTGTTGGTGATCATGTAATATTGAATTTTTTGGGGTATAAGATAAGTATCAAGGTACCAAAGTGTAGGAGACTTTTTAAATAAGTCAATCCCAGAGTTAGAGAATATAAAACTTGTCATTTAGAGTATAATTTTCTTAATTAAAATGATAACAAGCACTTTTGCAAAAAAAAGGTAGGTTTTTTAACTTATAATAACAAAAACATCACTCTTTCTTCATAAATATAACAGAGAAATGAAAACAGTAAAACTTTAAATAAAAATTCAAAAAAAAAAGATTTTCTATAATTTATAATTCTGTTTTTCTTACCAATTAATATTTGTTCTTAAATACTTTATTAGGAGTAAAGGTAAAGATAATATTTCTTTAGTACCGTTAAATATTGTGACATAGATTTGTATAATAAAAATTAATAAAAAACTTCAAACTTTAATTTTTTTCTTTTCTAAGGCACTGAAACTAGCTCTTACAAAAGGTTAGAGTTGAAGTTTGTGATATTTTGCTTATTATAAGTTCAGTTTTTACCATCTTATAGTTGAGTTTAGAGTAAAGTTAAGTTAAGCCAAATAACAATTGTCGAGATAAAAGGGGAATTCCTTAAAGTTCATCAAATAAAACTCGGAAGGACGCTAAATTATTTATAAATTCAGGTAGAATATATTATTCTTAGTGCTTCATTACTTGGTATCACCCATTCAAGAATATTTTTGACATTTAAGGGTATCCTTTTTTAGAGTTTCTGGGATCTTGGAAATAGGATACATTGTTAGGGTGCCTATACAGAATGCTTTAATTCTCAAATAAACTTGCTTATAGACCTAAATTGACCTGATCTTTCTACTAGTGAAATTCCTTTATGTTCTAGATATGTATTTCGTGAGGTATTACCCGTACTGAAGTTGAAAACCAGCATTTTAGCCCAATATCGACTTAAAAAAAACATTAAAATTTTTCCAAATAATAAAAATATAGGTTATAGGCCATGTTTTAAGCTATTGGAGGCTCCCTAGGACAAAAATTTAGGGATCATAGCAAAACTGAGTGATTTCGTATTTTCAGATGTGAAGATTTTCAACATTTGAGTTTTCTGAGTATATCTTAGCTAATTTGCAATTAATTAGAGAAAAAACGTCTTGAGAAATGATTTCAGAAGTTATTTATGGTAAATTCTTAGAACCTGAGAAGAATCAGATCATCTATAGAGTCGTTTTTCGTGATGTTACTCTTGAATGTATGTTTTTAGAGATCTATAAACTTAGTGAAAAAGACCCTTAAAATTAGCCTTTTTTTAGTGTTTAAAGTACTTATCCTTATCAAATAACCTGAAAAAAAACACATGGTTGAAAAAGTTTTTTAATATGAAACACATTGTGGATGATAATATTGTATTTGAGGAAGATTCGTGAAAAAAACTAAAAAAAATATTATATGCGTTATTTTTAGTAATCATGGTGTTTCAATAATTTTTATTATTTTAATCCTCTACTTTTCTATACAAGTAAGTACCAGGGTCAGTTTGAATTGTGTTTTGATGTTTTTACGAGAGCTAATAAAGTATTGTTGATTTTATGACCATCATACTGCATTTTTGAAAAAATCGTTGATAAAGTTTCCAGCACCCCGTAAAAACCAAAGCTTAAAACATTTTTATTTACCAAAGGAGATAAATTTAATATTATATCTGTGTCTTTTAGCTTATTTAGGTGGTGTAATCTATATCTTAATTCTTCTGTGATCGATATAAAATGAATGGGTCATATTTTGGCGAGATGTAGTGTTCTAAGAATATTAATTATCTCAAACCCTATTACGTTTTATATTTGCATGGTTATAACTAAAAAATGATTCATTAGGTTCTTTTTATATTTTTCCTAGCTCAAGAGACTGGCCAAGAAATAAGCTTTACAGTTATATAAAATTTCACCAAACTACTCGTTAACTTTGAAATATTAGAACATAAATGGGTAAGTCATTGATAATTTAAAATCATATGCACTGGCAATTATGCATTATATTATAGGCTTGTATTATATCAAATAGCAGATGCATAGAGCGAAATTTAGTGGAACACACGCGTAACAAAAATATTAGGTGAGACTATCACTGTACTATAATATTTAAGTGACAACTTTGATGTAATGAATCTTATCTAAACTAAATAAAAGTGTCAAATTGCATTAAAATAAAGTTTAAAAACTTCTTACAATTTCGTTTGTTAAAAACGAGCACTTAGTCGTTGAGAAAAAAAATATTACTGCGTCCAATATTGATATACAACTTTTCACGATGATTATTGGATGTTACCTCTTACAACACTCGTAATTAAGATTGTAAAAGATGTACATTTCCTTAGTTATCTTGTTAAATTAAGTTAATTTTCAAATAATATGTTATACGTCTGATGATAACGTGTATAAGCAGAGACATATGCATTATACACGATGATGATTTTGAATGCCGAAGTTTGTCAGTTCAATTCAGTTGCAAAAGTCCAAACAAAAAAACTGAGCCAATGAACCAAATCAGCGAAATAGCTGCCACCAATATCCATGGGGCAAAGTCCCGTTAGGAATACGGGGCGAAAGAACGAAATCGGTCCAAAATGGGTTGGAAATTGAAGATGCCTCGAGAAGTACCAATAATCGAGAAAGGGTGAAGTAAGCTCAAAAAAGGGAAGGAGACGGGAATAGCTCCCGGGAAATAAGTCTCTATCGGAGGTCCCTGGCATGAAGAACCTCTTTTGTTATCTATTCTGTTATCTCTTAATTCAACAGGGTTCTATTCAATACATGAACTAAAGATATAATATAAACGAGCTATCTGAAATATTAAAGTACAAATTATATGAGCTATTTGATTTGTTTTCGTCAATACCATTCAATAACACTGCATAATAGAATTCTAATCTACTTATATTAAGGGCTTAATACTATGGTTGGTAACTGATTACGCAATTTACAGTTCTTAGTTTTTTATCCTCCAAATAACAGCTCCTATAAAACACATTTCCTCATAGAGAGAAGTCGTTTTGCTGTTTGGAAATAAGTTTTTTGAAGTTATATACCTAAAGAAATTCAATATGACGTTTTTAACTCTGAGATAATTCTGCCGTGTTGATGATACTTTAAAGTTTCGTTTTACTTCAACTTTCCTTATTTTGGCTATTTAAGTTAAATTTAGATAAAACACCTAATAAGCTAATAGACATTTAATTAAGAGGAGAAACAAACCGAGTCATTCGTCAAGACAATTAATCTGTTTTAAATCTAAACCCACTATGATTAAATATGAAAATGAAGTTTGGAATTGACTTCAACCAAGACATTGGATAATAGGTAATAAACCACAAAGGAGTCGATTTCATCATACACGAACTAATAAAAGTATTTTCATTCCAGTTTACATATGTGATTTGCTACAAGATTAAAGATAGTACCTCTATAAACTACTTTATAAGAGCATAAATGACATTAAGAAGTGCTTTTAGAAATGATTTGGAATGATCCATGACTTTTTTAAATTTATTTACCCTGTGTTTGTTGAATAGTTTGAATAATAATTTTTTTTACTGATATGTTTTGATGAACTCACTGGTGGCACCTTTGTAATTTATTAATTTAAATATGTACTTGATTTTGACTCAGATAGAAACAGTTTAAACTAGTAGATATGGGGGAATAAATAAAAACCTAAAAACTCGAAAAATATAGTTCCATATATTTTAATATACTCCAAGGTTATATTTTGTCTGAATCCATTAAATTAAAGTAATTCTTATATTGCTTAAAGTACTTCCACTCTCTTTTCTCTTCTATGAATAAGGTTTAACTTCCTATACGAAACTTCGTGTTATTAAGAGATAACTTAAAATATTTTAGTATTTGTGAAGGTGATGAATCCTTCCAAATTAAGTTTTTCAAGTTCATGAGTAATAGGTGTTCAATGTTGTCAATTACACTCAAATACAGATTGCCAAGAAGTCACAGATACCTATATTCTGTAGTATAAGAACACAAGTTGCAATAAAAACACTAACTCTTTATGATAGAGTTTAGTTATTTTCGATCCACCTTTTTATGAATATTAAACATTTTTAATTATTTATCTGTATTATTTTATTAGACAATATTTTGCTTAAAATTATTCAAGAGAAAAAATTGGCATATCTCAAAAAATTCAGTTGCACAAGAAAAATAAAGCAGAACATTCAAAACTATGAACATATTCTAAAACTCCTACTCTGTATGAATAAAGGCATAAATATTGAATTTTTCAATTTTAATTAAAACACGAAATTTGAAGTATGTTTCAGAACGGATTTATTTAGAGATATTTGAGTTAAAACTACTAGTTTCAAGATATCCTCAAGATTCTAAGATAAAAGAACTACCGTCAAGAACAATTTTCTGCTGATGATAGGGTATTGAAGAATTTGAAGATTTATAAGTTACATTTATTGTCAAAACAAGAAATATGATATGTCTTGCAATGACATTTTGAAGAAATAGTCTTATTTCAGTTTCATTGTTTAAAAACTATTGTAAATCAAATATTCCAACATATTGGAAAACAGATTTATACCATACGATGCTTCTTATGTAGAAAATATTTTAAAAGATGAAGATTAAATATTTTTTTTTCTATTTATGAAAAATGTTGAAGTTTTTAATGATTTTGACTTGAGGTTTAACGTTTTTTTTTTAATTTTTTTCTGCAACCAGTTATACTAAGTATGTTCTTCCATTATTGTTTAAGCATTTTTATAGATAACGGAATTATGAAAATTGGAATTTATTTCAATGTATATGTTGAAAAATAAAAATTTATTGCCGATGGTAATAAAACCAACAAAGTTTAGCTCTTTTTCATAGTTGTTCCCGAATATTCCAGTATATTTTCAGCGCACAGTCTATTAGAATCGTATCTAGAGCTAAATCAAATTACTTTAAGTTTATTTTCTCCTCACAAGAAAGAGGATAAAAGCAAATTTAATCAATATGCTTTCTAATATAGAGAGATATTTTACAAAAACTTTACAGTGCAATTTTGAAATTTGAATAATCAAAAAGACAAAAGAGACAACGAGTAATGTTTATCATAAATTTATTTTCATACAAACGCGCTTATTATTGGATCTTATTATGGTAAAACAATTTTAAGAGATACGACTGAAACATCAAAAGGTGCTATCACATGATATATTCTTTATCTTAGTACATAGATAATGAACAGAACAAATTTATATCCAGAACTTAGTATTAATATATATATATATATATATATATAATAGTGGAGGCTCCATAAATACAATACCTCAGCTCTGAATAACGAAAATCACGCAGAATAAACAGCTAATTAATAGTAAGTACACCATTACATCTTTAAGTATAACCAGGACCAATATAAACTTAAAATTCAGGTTTAGACAAATTTGATGTGTTTGTTTTTTCAAGAGTTTTTCTTGATTTTTCCTTATCTTTCCTAAAATTTCGCTTTTTTTAAGTTAGTAAAAATTTAATTTCCACATGTAATATAATATACAACTTCTGAAAGTTCCTTTATAAAATACTTTCTTTTTGTTTTGCATAAACTTCAACCTTTTCTTACTAAATAAAATATATTAAAATCAGTTTTCTCTAGGGAACAAATAATTAAAACATGTTTCATTTATTTTTATGAACTTTTCATTGTTCATTTCAATTGTTTTGCACTGTTGTTGCTGTTTTTTCTATCCACTAACTTTAACAATCACTTGCTTTATCGATATCAAAATAGATTATCCAAGATTAGTTATCATCAGAAATTTTACAAACAATTTTATGAACTCTTTCAAGTGCCTCACTATCCATTTACTACTTGTTTTTTAGTAATTTCGTAAGAGATTAAACTGAAAGACATGTTTAACATATTTACATCCCTCCTAGAGCATGTACTTAACATCGATGAGATATTTTATATTCACCAAATGATGTGAGAGAATATTTCTGTTCATCGAAAGTTAATTAAATTTTGTTCCTGGCTGATTTAAAGAGTAACGATATTATGAGGGAGAGATATAAACATATTTTTTGAGCAAAAAGAGTTTGAAGTAATGTAAATAAAGAATAAACTAGATTCATAGAGCCGGGGGGGATTACTTAAAAAATCTATGAAGTGTCGAATAGCTCTGTAGCTATCAAAGAAAATTAAATTTCTGTAAAAAACTGTCTTGTTAGCTATATCTATTGCTGAAAATAAAACTAAATATGTTTTATTTCCAGTTAAAGCGAAAATAAAATGCCATGATTATCGAGTAAAGAATAATTTGGGGAACTTAGTCAGTGATTTGAAAAACGTGTGTATAAATAATACAACGCTATCTCCGATTAAGGGTATCTGAAGTAACGCTATTTAGTACCACGCCTTGACGTTTTTCAATTTAATATGAATATAATCTTATTTAGAATCCCTTTGGTCTTCTTCTGCAAAGTAAATATATCTTTCTATAGATTGTACTAGACTAAAAGAGTCGCCATTGCTTTTACGTCGCAAGAATATTGAAATTATAAAAAATGAACCCATGATAGGTATAAAAATAAATTAACAAATGAAATCAAACTAATTTGAACATCATTTTAACATCTATATTAGTTTTAAGATAATTTTTTGGTAGGACCAAATTGTACAGAGAAATCCCAATCTGTGAAAATTTTGGGCGGAGAAGAAACAACTTGTGTCGTTTCTGAGAATGAGATTACGTCGACTCAGTGCCTCCAGGGGCTCCCAAACTTCACTAACGGACAAAGAGTGAGAGTCCTCTTGCCGACGTTGGTCGCCCTGCTCAATATACACTCTCTGTAATAGTAAAACTCAGTTACGAACTTTCGTCCTTACCAATCTTAATTCAAGAAGTTGGACATAAAGGTGTGGAAAAACTTGAAAAAGCAAATGAGAACACCAGTCAGAACGGAAACGGAAGATTTTTTATTTTCACAAGCTGACTCCAATTCTACTTGCGTAGCGATTTTTTATGTCAAGAACCCCTTCGGGATATGACTAACACCTACAGAACGAGCGGCACGATCCTGGCTGTCAAGATCAGGTCACTTACAAAAGGGTACTTATTTTAGTAAACTTGTATGAACCCCAAAGTGGACTATCGACTCAGGAGTACAAAAAAAAATCCAGAAAAGTTATACGAAAAGGTGATGAAAGAAGCGGGCAAGAGAAGATTAATAGTCATTGGAGGTAATGAGAATGCTCAGGCCAGGAGTACATGGATAGGTACCAGAAACAAGCATGGATTAAGTCCGCAAACTTGCAGAATAAAGAACCCAAACTTTCCGTGAACAGAGAACCATGGATGATCAACTGGACACAGCACGTTAAACAAATGTTCTAGAGCCCAGATCGCCACAACATCTTAGAGAAAGAATACATCTGGAACAAACACTTCAACAAGGCACGAAGAAAGAACATGTGAAATAAAATGACGAACCAGTGCCTCCTGATCATGAAACCTGGATGTAGCAAAACGAACCGAAAGCCTTAAAGTCGACGAATTGTGTAACGTAAGGCAAACAGCGTTAAAATGTCAATAACAAGTATCGGGAAGATAGAACGGAACAGCTAAGCGATCAATAGGCAACTTCGAAATACCCCCCGTGGTGTTCACGATTGGCCTCCTAGAACTTGGATGCAGTTAAGCACACATAGAGAGAGGAATGTGTAGCTGGAACCGTAAACCTTGGAGAAAACCCGAAGCGCATCAACTAATTGAATGCATTACACCACATAGATACATAGTATCTTGCACCTGGACCACTGGATCACTCGAACTGACACTTTCTCGTCTTCAATGGTCGCGATTGTTGTTTTCTTTGTTTTGGACTGGCATTTTAAAAACCAAAAAACTTTGGAAATTACGAACAAGATTCAAGAAGTTAATGGAATAACAGGGATCATGCTGCTCAAGAACACTCGTTAATGAAAGTAACATAATTACAATAATACTTTTACTGAAGACAGTATATGCAAAGTCACAGACTCGTGAAGGGTTAGATCCTCAGACTCAATTGGCAGGGTCACGGAACTCCCTTTAAAATCTAATGTAATCAATCTGTGAGTGTAAGAGCGCACCAAACGTTAAGAACTGTGAGTGAGATAATCAAGATAAAGAATCGAAAGCTTTTAGAATATGTAAGAGCAGGGTAATTTTTAGTTAGAATTACAAAAAACAGGAAGACTATGAAATAATGATTTTATGTTTATATAGATAAACATATTATTTAGATCTTTTTATTATCACTATGTTTGGGTTAGGTAGTCAGCAAGATATAAATTCCTCATATTAGAGAATTAAGTCGAATAAAAAATAAACAAGATTTTTTCCTCGTAGAGCTCGTCTAGGGAGATAGATTCTAGGTCTCAATTAATAAAACTAGAAATAAATAATAAGAACTAAAAATAAGAATCCTATGAGTTTGCAAGAAAAAATATCGCTACAAGTCATCCTTAGATAAGCAATCCAATAGTCGGCGATGTGTCATTTAATTATTTATTAACATTGAATTTTCACAAAAGTTACAGTACACCATAATGATTTTAGTTAAAACCAGCATTGTTAGATAAAACTATAGTTCTATTTATAAGTATTAAAGTAAGCTTGAGATACAATAACTACAAAATTCCAATTACACTAGAAGATAGATACCATAAGTGCTCATCTCGACATATATACTAATACTTCTGAACGCAATTGAAAAATCATAATTCTAGCAATATATGAAACGGTTTGAATTCATTAATTTTAATTCTAAGAGGATGTGTATTATAAATTGAGCCGACAATATACATAGAATATGCAAATCAATCAATTATGATTGTAATTTTTACTCAACATTAACATTAATTGTTCACTTCATCGAGATGTATAAGATCCATAAAGCTGCAAAATAAGACGATTTATATACGTTAAGCAAATATAAAATTGCTAAAAAATAATGGGGGGGGGTATGATAGACCTAGCTAAAAAGTACCAGTCTAACGGTTGAAGAAACACTTGTATTGGGAGTATTTACCTAGTGTTATTATTTTTTAGATAAAAAGTTAACAAAAGTCGCGTACAATCCATTAAGAAGTCATAATACATTTGTTGGAAAAATAGCTCAAATTTTATTCACAATAAAGATATCGTAATTTATATTATGAAAATATATATTTAAACTGGAACTGCAATAGATGCATCTCTTAATACATTAACACAAGAAAAAGGAATATAAATTTCATTCTTAGGCTAAATTTATTAGCATCATGGCTAAAATTGAGAAAAAAATAACTACCTTAGCCAAACCTGAAATTATTTGATAAGTTGACGCAAAATTAATAGCAAAAACTATGTATTGCGATGGAAGATCTTAAATCAGAAAATTTGAACTATATATCAAGAAAGGATTTTAGATTTAGACGTGATGTATTTAAATAATTTAAATGGTGAAAATTAAAACTAATTGGGATTTATCAGATAAAGATAAAAAAAATTATTTCCTTAAGGAGTTATTCAATGAAAAATGAAATTGAATATGTATAAAGTTTTTTTTTCTTTATATATATAGAGAGAGAGAGAGAAAGAGAGAGAGGTAATTGGATAATGCATACTCAGTATATTTTCTTGCTTTCTTAGATTATTTAGTAGTATTATATACGAACCTTTTAATAACAATTCGACAATTGAATGCATTGAAACAAAAACAAAAGGTGATGAAAATCTGCTTATATTAATATCTACTATTAACCGAGGAATCTCAAAATAAATTACGAACCAGAATTTTACAGCACCATCTTCGTATTTTATATCCTAAGAAATTAATTTCCGCATATCCAGGTGCTGTCCTCATGAAGACTTATAGTTGCAGTAATGGAGATTAAGTTTGTATATTTTGTAAATCATCCTTTGCTAGTTGATATGAATGATAATTCTGCTCAATAAAACGAGTGAGAAAATGTATTTTCTGTCCGTAAAATACAGTGTCTCTCATTCTTTACATCGACACTCTAAATGATTTTAACCACCCACATAATTTGCACGGTAAAAATTGCAATTTTAACTAAGGTGAGATTACTCTGTCTCTGAAATGCTACGGCAGAAACTTTGTAGACCGAAAAACAGCTTGCAAAACTAATTTTCCACGGCATTTTCTAATGGGTAATTAACTTATTTTTGCAACTTGTCGGTAAAATAAAGGTATTGCCGGTTAAGCTAGTCTAAAACATAAACGTTCTAATTTTTCTCTAATAGTTCCGAGATTATATATATCTAAAAATTTTCATATAATTTCGAATGATTAAAAGATGTACTCGTTTAAAACATGTTTTATTTCGCAAGCATATGGATGTCATAATATTTTATCAAGTAAAAAAGGATAATTTCACAGATGCAAAAACCACGAACGTTTGAGAAAGATAAAACTGAAGTTAAACCAAAATGATAGTAGTAATATTGCGACAGAAACTTGCTGAAGTACCACCAATGCAAGGGGTGTGGTACTTAAAGAGAAATTGCTATAGAAATCAAGGGGACATATTAAATCATATACAAGGCCCCATTGAGGTAAAGATAAATATGAAAACTACACAGAGAAATTCAAAGATAGGTCTCATAGATTTTGGTATGAGGAATTCTACATAGCACCATCATTTTTATTTTATAACACGGAGAAAGATATCATTTCACTTTTTAAAAGGATTCTTTCCATAGTTGGATACATCCGAAGCAAAGATTTTTTGTTCCTAACGGTATTCTAAGAGTGAATCTAATGATACCAATAAAGTTTAACTCTGAGGATAGAATCTGATTTGAAGATTAGAATGTTTAACTAAGAATGTCAAATTAACTTTAGTGGTTTTGCTATTAACAAAGTGTTGTCCAGCTGTTTTATGAACTTCCAGTAAGGCGTAGAGAGGAAGAACTTCCAATTTTCTACACAACCCAAATTGGTATATGAGTCAAGAGAACCAATAATACATAAAATTGTCACGGTAGTGACTAACTAGATCTGAAACAACCTTCTTAAGCATGTATCATATACCAACTTAAAGCCCTTACGGAAAATTATCAACCTGTTGGACTTTAGAATAGAGAATAAACCTTTTGAAGGTCATGCAAAGGGAGATTTACAGCAATCAAGAATGCAATAATCAAGTTCTTGCTATAATTCGAAGTCACTGGAGTTGGGAATATGTGATTTTATGAGACCCATTTCGAGAAATATGGATGGAACAACCGATGCATCTTTTATATGTACCACCTTCAACATTTCTAGGACATATATACTCACCCCTCCTAGTTTGAGGTTCCGCCTTTAGTCACATCATTTAAAACGCAGATGAAATATCAGCACCTATGAGAAGAAAACATTTTCTTTTGATCAATATCATAAAGTTTGTGAACCATTCATCTGTACCCCTTTCAAACAATCAGGATATCGAATGTTTCTACCAATAACCCTATGTGAATTAAAAAGGCGGAAGCACAAAAAACAAGAATAACATGTTTTATAAGGTGAAAAAGCAACAATCAAACAAGCAATTTGTTCTAACTATTTTTCAGTTGCGCTAAGGACTACCAACAATCATTAAAACAGGATATGTTTGAAGGGAAGTGGTCATACTTCGTGCCTTTTTATGCATGTAGGTAGGCATATCAAAATAAAGAATTTTGGAGGTATGCACATTGCACGAAACTGAGTTGAGAATATTAAGTAACTTCCGGAAACATGTAACTGGAAAAGTTCCTTGGTGCCTCAGACATCGACAAGGTTGCTTGGAAACGAATCTAAATTTGAATCAACTTCCCTACACCATATTTAGTATTAGCTATAAATTTGTTTGAAACAGAGATAGAAGTTCACATTTTCGAAACGTTTTCAGATCTCTACTATTCTGTGAAACGGATAACTTTCTACAAATCAGCAAAAGAGAGGATGATTCCCTTCAAACTGACGGTGAAATAGTTCAATTGATCCCATCACATATGATGAAGAGAATTCAGTGCGAAGCCAAACTCTGGGAATAGACATGGTCGCAGCAAGAAGTTAAAAACAAATTAGAAAATAATATAATTGCTCTAATATGGAGATTAGAAAGCACCTTTCCAACAGATATTTTTTGATCTTGGAATTATATATTGGCAATTCAGCATGAGAAATAAAATCTAGAGTATATTTGTAATTGGTAGCAATTGGATCTAGAGAAGTGAACTTAAATAGCTATTTAAATCAGATAAGAAGATTATGTGGAAATTGATCTATAATAATTAACTAAGCGTACTAGAAGATATGTTTGAGTTAAAGATGATTGAGATATCAGCTAAAATGTTGTGAATTCCATTATCCGAAGTTTTTCAAGATAAAAAGTTGTAACTGAAGCTCAGAGGTTGAGGGTTTGCCTCACCACCAGAGATAAAAAACCAAAGTTTCGACATTATTGTCCTCTAGTAGTGTCAGATGAAATAGTCATAATATTATTCACGGGGTGCTGGTTACTCAACTGTATAATCAAGCAAGAAGTTGAAAAGTGAGCATAGTTGTACAGTTGCTTAAATTACACTATTTACTCGAAGCTGCTGAAAGCACCAAAATCAAGGAGAAGATCTAATGAGAATGTTTAAAAATTTCCATAAGCTTGTACTAATTAAAAGAAAACGCGAGGATGTAGTTTAAGACTATTATTTTTTTTTCTCAAGAACATTTACTCCAGTAGATAAGTTAAGTTAGGAGGGTTATATATATATGATACCACAAGGACACTAAAGGTTATTTTTTATCATTTACGTAGATGGAATATTTAATATAGACATCATTAAACAACAGGTTAGATTGATCAAAATTGAATCTTTTGCAAGTTCAATGCTAAAATGGAGAGAACCTCGAGTATTTTTGGTGGTGTTAGAAGAACCCGGGTGGGAGTATATTTTTCATTAGTCAGATTCCAAGAATTGAGTCCCTCGCTGTTGACTACAATATTAATTAGGGAAAAATCATAGACTTTCATGTGTATTTTAGATAAATCGGCATGCGATTGTGGGGAATAAAGTAATCCATTAACAGTGACAAAACTTTTCCAGGATTCTGTTGTATATAGCTAAAAATGGCAGTCTAGGGGGTATCATTTGCTGCAAACTTGATTATGGGAAATTTGCAGTCAGAGAATTTTGGTTAATTTCACATAGAAAAGACGATAATCAATTATATTGGAAAGACAAAGACTGAGAGCATATTAATACAACGAATCGAAATAATGGAGTTGACCGCCAACATTGACGTGAAATCTAATAAAAACACATATTACAATTCAGCAGGTTGCAAAGTAATTTTCTCACGCGTGATGAATGACACAGCCAAAACCATAGAGATGAAAGAAGTAAATACCTCTGCAGTTTTTGTAGAGTTTACTTGTTTGCATACTATCGATAAAGAACTGATGTATTTGTCTTAATCAGTTTGAAATGGTTCGAGAATTAAGATTCAGTTTTCAAGAATTGCCTGTGAGTTGCAAGCTATTAGACACATCCTAAGCAAAAAAAATGTCATGAAAGACCAGATGCTGTCTAGCTACAAAATATATCATAGTTAAATAGAGGGTTGAAGATAGGTTACTCGAGGTTCATGAGGCTAAATATATATCAACATCTTAGGGATTTTGTGCAAACATTGAACTAAGACTAAATTCTCAAAGTCTAAACAATTATTGATAATTCGTATTTTCTATCTACAGAGAGACTTTATCTGTATTTGAGCCTATAAAAAACTAGGAATATCTAGGCATTGCCTTAGCTTGGTGCAATAGAGAATTCAAGAGGTACACCACTCAGTCATTATTTTGATACTTCAACATAGGAGTCCTAAAAACTGAAGAAACCTACCAATACTTCTCGTTCTTCCAGTATCTATGGAGTCATTTTATTCCACAATCGTTCCGAAAATACAGCTGATGTATTATACATGGCACATTTTGCCTTATAAGAACTGTGAAGAATTTATTTAAAAATCGGTTGGGTCGATTTTTACTATGGATTCCTTAATAAGAAACTAAACAAATCCATGTTGTCATGTTGGAATTCATTCTAAATTAAACTTAAGAATAACTTCTTACTGATAGTTTTTCCACATATCTTCAGCTCAACCACATTTGGTTAACCCAGACTATTTAAATATACGTTTGTATCGTTCAGAAGATACCGATTCCTCTAATTCAGTTCTCAAAGAATGTTTTAATATACACAAACAGCGTCTATAATTTTCTTTTCAACCTCTATTCCCATGACCAACTCAACATTTGCCAACAAAATGGTTTTTATTGAGGTTTGGCCTCCAAAGCTCACTTTTCTATCAGTAGAAATAGCATATTTTCTCAAAAACCAAGAATTAAAAACTAAATCACAGAGAGTGAAAAGGCTCTGTATCAAGATACAGAAGAAAGGTTAGTTCAGGATTAAATTGAAAAAAAAAAGAAATTTCAGGGCCAAAAGGTAAAAAAAAATGATTGCTTTCAGCACCAAGCTACATGCAATGTTAAAGTACTTTCTGTTATATTAAGAACGTGCAAATTTTAATTTTCGCATGAATCTAAAACCTCCCAATTTGACAATTCGAAATTAAGTTTCTTAAAATCCTAAAAACATTTCTCTAACACATTTTCATTAAATTTTACATATTCTTGGACTCATATGTATTCAGGATATTTTAAAATTTCTAAAACAACCCTCATCTTCATTCAGAGCCGAGTGCGGAAGAAGGGCCAAGTCATGGGGACTATTATCAAAGACGCGGGGATAGCTTTAAAGGGTTTTTGATAAGTTAGGAAAAAACTGTCCGTTTTCCTATTTTTTAAGTTTTACTGCTTCATTGCTAACTTCTAAGTGCACTTCACTTCTTCCCAACCCCTCTAAATTCTGTCGAAGTATGAGCTGGGGTTCGGAGTGTTGGGCCCTCGTTCACTGTTGTTAATCTACTGGTAGGTTTCATGCAATTTCACTAAGAATCCTTACTGGTACCCCTCGTCGAAATTCCCATATAATCCCTAACGTATGAGTGCACTTCCAAAGGCTAGCTACTAATAAGCTGTCCCCCCATCCAAATACTGTAAATAACTAGTATCTTTATGGCTGCATTCAACTTTTTAACCTTTGACTGTCTTTGAAACTCCTATGTAAACCCGGATTTAGCGTGTATATGTCTTAAATGAGAACAAGATATGCAAACAGAGATTGTAAACAGGTGAATAGAATGGGTGCCCCTTTCTTCTACAGGAACAATAAGGCGAGTTAGTAACTTTTCTCTTAGCAAAATATATGCTTTTACTCCACGAAAGACGAGACTAGTAGCATAGTGTTGGTTCATATATACTTTTTTGTAAAATCTAGCCGCAAATTGATTTACTAGTTTCTAGGGACTTAAAAATAAAAGCTTTGAGAATGTTGTAAGTAATAGTGAAGTTCTATAACAGTTGTTTAGATTTACAAAAGTGCATTCGAAAGTTGTTGATAGTTGATTAAATGATTAATGCGTAATAGCACAGCGGAGAACAAATCTGTACTTTGGTTCTCTATTTTTGTGCTCTCTAAAAGGTAGAGTAATCGTCCATTGAGTTTCTAGAGGGTTCTCAACAATGAACTATTCTAATAATAGTAACTGGGTTCTAGGTAGGTGTGTTTATCGAGATAACAATAGCTCCTCGAGAATGATTTTACTTAAATATTTGTTTTGCGAGATAACGAGAGATCTCTTCTCGAAAAACTCTCGTTAAAACTTTCTCGTTAAACACACCTAGTTCTAGGGCTAATAGTAAGAAGTTGAGACAATACGAGACAAAGAATATGTTCTCGTTACAACTTTTTATTATATTCTTATAATATAAACACTTCCAGTTCATAATATACGAGCATAACTATATTCTTATCATAATAAGAACAAATGAAATAGAATTTCACATACTCTTAACACTTTTCCACGCTTCTTCCTTGTTTTGCTCAAGGATAACCACTCTACGACTCCGGAACGAAATTACACCTGTTACATATTCAAATCATTTTTGTAAATCCTTGTACAAGAAGCCAGTAAGTATCTAGGTGTCAAAGATGTATAACAAAAGAAATATGTAAAGTAAACGAATTTAGAAGAAATAAAAAATATATTTCTTGAACTTAAACTACAGCACCTATTTTAGAAGTTTGCTCGTCACAGAAATATGTTCATCTAATTTCTTCAATTCTAACAAGAACTCTCTTAGTTCAAACTCCTCCTGCTCTCGCTCAGAAACCTGTTTCCTAATCTTGGCAATAATGTCATCAATTAGCTTCTTTTGCGGCTTCTTAACACAGAAATCATATTTTGTTGCTTCTTCATCCAATACAAATTTAAATGTATTATAACATACCCATATTGTTTCTTCAACTTCTTCTAGAGTAAACCCATAATTTTTGTAGATTTTACTTGTGAAAGAATTATTAAAACATTTATCTTGCTTGAGCTTTCTTCTTTTCTGTTCTTCTAGTATCTCTTTATTTTCTTGTGTTAAATCATCGCACTTTTTTTTTAAAGTAGATAAATCATTCTTCAAAACTTCTATGTTCTTTTTATTTTCTTCAAATTTAAGATTAAGATCATTAAAAGTTTTCTCCTTTTCCTTGAACAATCTTTTCATGTCTTCTTTTTCCTTTATATCTTTAATGTCTCCAAGACTCTCTTTCATTCGTCCTTGAGAATAAAAACATAAATAAAAATCATACGTAACACATTATCCTCATCATTTTCTACTAATTTATCAAAAAACTCCTTAGCGTTGGATTTCAATCGACTATTCAAGTCTAAAATCTCTCTTGGCAAAATGTTTAATTTTACTCGAGTCATATTTTACTTAACGGCTCTCCTAAATATTTAAAATGGCCAAAAATGACAGACTGTCCATAACAGCCACTCTTTAACAAAAGCAGAAAGCAATGAAAAACTTCATTAGAAACTTATCTAGATCAACTTCAGTTGTTCCACGCAGTGAGATTCAATCATTTGTATCGCTTGGCGCAGGAAGTGGAGGAAGATCATCATTCACAGGAAAGCAAATAACGATATTTGGAGCTTCTGGGTTCGTTGCAAGATATTTGGCTAATGAATTAGGTAGATCTGGAAACAACATAATCTACGTGACTAGAGGAGATGATCTATCACTGAGACATTTGAAGCCACTTGCAGATTATGGAAGAACAGCTCCGTATTATTTTGATCCTACAAAACTTCTAACAAATCCCGATGAGTTCGATCTCTCACTAAGGAAAGCGATGGAGGATTCAGACATTGTGATTAATCTCATTGGGAAAACGTATGAAACACGATATGTATTTCCATGGATAAAAAATTGGACATTTGAAAATGTTCATGTTTCTCTTCCGAAGAAGATTGCTCAAATCGCTAGAGAAATGGATGTGAAACATTTCATACACATGTCCTCTGTTGCTGCTGATGAAAAAAGTAGATCGGAATGGGCTAAAACCAAGGCCCTAGGAGAAAAAGCAGTTGAAGAAGAGTTTCCAGGACGCACGCTTCTAAGAAGTAATGTTATCTATGGAGATGAAGACAGTTTTTTGAATCCAATAGCTATGGCTCTGAAAACTTATCCAATTGTGCCACTGATTTATTCTGGAAAAAGTGAAATCTGTCCAATCTGGGTTGCTGACGTGGCAGATGTTCTAAAGCAGTTATGTAATTATGAATTTGCAGGAGATACAATTGAAATACATGGAAAGCATCAATATAGTTATAAACAAATCTATGAATATGTTGCTGATACAATTTGGAAAAAGGATGTTAAGTTTTTAGATATTCCTGCTAATATTGTGCAGAATAAATTTATTCAGAAAGGTTTAGAATTAAGTGAATGTCAACCGAATCCAAGTATTTTATGGACAAAAAGTGGAGCTGAGTTATTTGGTGTGGATCAAGTTAAAAGAGAAGGAGTTTTGGGTTGTGAAGATGTTGGTGTTGAACCAGTTGAGTTTGAAAGGAAAGCATTTAACTATTTGTACAAGTATAGACCAGGAGGGCACTTTGCTGATCCAAAGAGTGAGCATATAGTTCATAGTTAACTCTTAACTACTCTTCTTTAATTTATTGTAGGACTACTTGTTTTACCTTTAGATAGTTTGCTGATTTGTACATCCCGATAATACAGTACAACAACCACAGATGTAGAATTATTTCAATACTTTATGTTTAACAAACAATAAGAAGTTTATTATACTGAACTTCGAATAACATATTTAAATAGTTGCTTGAAAAAGTTAATTGAAATTATATGTATTCATATTCAACAATAAAGGAACACAATACTTATGACCTAATACATATTTTGCCACAAGGCAATAATGTATATATATATATAACTCTTAAGTTTGGATCTAGATATAAATTGGGTACTAAATAGCTAAGAAGAACACAAATGACGGATTTTAATATCATTTAACTCAAGGGAAAGAAATGTGCTAAGCAAATAAACAAATAGTACCATCAGCACAATAAAGCAAGAGTCCTTTTTGTCACATTGTATGTCACATACATAATATTTCTTGTCTTTAGATTGGTTATATATATAATTATCGTCCTTCTGTAACATTAAACTCTTATGCAGGTTCTTAAAATACCATATTATCATAAGTCTTTAAGAACATATGATCCTTGAAATCTATCGCATTGTCGAAGTCTGTATCAATTGTAAAGAAATATAAGGATGAGCGCTGCATGACTACTTTAAAAAAAGTGGTCTATAAAATGGGAATATTTATCAACCTCGCTTATTTATTTAATATTCATCCCGTTGAATGCATCTATTTCTCTACAGTCTTCCTCCTGTTAAGAATGCTTAACAATCTAAGTTCATTTTCTTACACGAGCTATTTAATTAATCAATGATCTTCCACTTGCAGTTGCAAATGTATATACGAAGTACATTACAGGAACACTTTCGGTCCATCGCATGTAGACTGTTACGCGATTTTCCTCTAAATCTACTTTATCATCTATTGCATAACGCAAATCACCCAATTCACAAGTTCTAAATGGTTTAGTACCACATAAAATGTTAACAGAGGGTATTTCTCTATCTTCAGTTTTGAGCTACATGCTTGCCGTATATAACAGCCCGATGGACTTAAAAAAGTTACCATAGAAAATTCACTTTATTTGATTCTTAGTTCATCAAAAAATCTTTGACCCAGAATATCATTTGTATTCAATGGAAGCAGTACAATTAGTGGATATATCTAGCATACGAAGTTTTTATTCTGTAAATAATAAATTATTTTGGTCACACAGAAGCTCATATAGCTTTTGGGTTCCAAATCGCATTCTCTTAAATGCAAGACTTTTTGGTGATGTGCTATTACTGGATATAGCAATATAGCTTCTTCATTTTAATTACTCACTGTCTCTTCTTTGACTCTTAGAGAACAAATGCTCCAAAAAACGGAGTTTATGCACTCCATATGACTCTAATTCATCTGGAAAACCATGGACCTAGAGAAACAATAGTCTAGAAATATTTTAAGAGGAATGTTGAGACACATTTTCAAAAATAGTAATTATCTTTTAGTCACCGTATAAGCATTTGAGTTCTATACAATTATTATAATAAGGAAGTATTTTTCCATCTATAGCACACAGTGATGCTCAAATCTGGTCACCCACTAATATCCGATATACAACCATAGGTCCCCACACAAAATTATTAGTGACAGGCTGCGTGGAGAAACTGCTACTGCGAGCCCACAAAATTTTCAAAAATAATTCTCTGTGTCCAATCCGGCCATACTAAAACCGTTAAATTAAGAGTTAAAAACCACAACTTCGGATAAAAATGAACATTGATTTGCCAAAGTCTGCCGCAGAACTCATCCATGAAGAGTCTTCAGAACGAGATCCAGTTCTTTTCGCAGTAATTAAACAGAGTTTTGACGTTGGAAAAGTCGGATTAACAAAGAAAGCGCACGCATTCAAGCTTCCTTGCAAACATAGCCCAACAAAGATGACTTGGTGGAGTAAAAAGGTTGTACTGGTCTCATGGAACACCTAAAAACGCACGTAGACGAAGAAAGTATTGACAAAATAAAAGAAGAATATGCAAGAAAGTGCAGAAGAAAAAGCAAAGATATTCTGGAGTTTATGAACATTGAAAAAACTGATGCTTTAAAGAAATCTATCTGTAACTTTTTGCTAGAGAGGAATATGCCATTGAGCTTATTGAAATCCGAAGAGTTTAAGAATATAAAGAATGTGGGTGACCTCGTTAGTGAGAACACGATGAGAACTTATATGAGGCGCATGGAACACCTTTTTATATAGAAGTTCAAACAATAAGTGGATACAGAACAATTTTGTTTAGTCATTGATGGTTATGCTCACCAAGGTTACAGTTTCAATGGTGTTTATTTATGTTTCGACAAGATGAAGAAGATGACTTTTCGCCTTCTTGGAGGACTTCCTTTAGAAAAAAAAACCTAGAAAACATGTGACATTGTTCCTTTCCTGAAGAATTTGATGAACAAGTTTGGTCTTGATGAATCACTGCTGATTGC
The DNA here is from genome assembly GCA_015227615.1 of Labyrinthula sp. Ha. Taxonomy (NCBI): domain Eukaryota; class Bigyra; order Labyrinthulida; family Labyrinthulaceae; genus Labyrinthula; species Labyrinthula sp. Ha. Next base: position 297,984 of record JAALGZ010000026.1, on the reverse strand, counting down.
TATTGCTGCCGATAACACAAACACGAACAAAAAAGTTTGCAGAGATCTTGGAACGCAGTTTTTGGGCTGTCTTAGCCATCGTTCGGTTCCAAGTTTTAGAGCATATATCAAAACTCAAACACCGTTATCCGAAGATTTACACAAAATACAGTTGCTTTTTTGCAGGATCAAGAAGTCAAAGAAATTAACAGCAGCTTTTACAGAATTTACCGATAAGGTAGTTATTCTTCCAAATGTAACGCGTTGGAGTGGAAAATTTTTTATGATGAAAAGATACCTTGACATTTGGATGTTCATTGCGCAGATTAATGACGATGAAGTTAAAGATCTTCTTCTGGGACAGCGTGAAACAAGAACTTTGGAAAAAACATATCGATTTTCTTGCTACCTGCGACCGCTACACCGCTGCTCTTCAAAATTAAAATTTAACCTTGGAGATGGGAAGAAAGTTGTTGCAAATCTCTTAAGAGATGTCAATAATAATGATTCTTTGTTGAAGTAATAAGAACATGATACAGATATTTTAGCTGAGTTTGGTAGTTTTGAAACTTAGGTTTTTAAAGTTTATTGGGAGGAAGAAGATAAACTTGATGCAATAGAAACTTTGTCCAGGCTAGTTAAAGATCCTTCTGAAGAAAAAGCGAAGACTCCACATGGTGATTATGTGGTTGCAGAGCTTGCTTCTCAGAAAAGAAAAAGTAAAAAGAATAGTACCTTCACAGATGTGGGCTTTATTCCGGTGACTTCGTGCAGTGTAGAAGGATTGTTCAGCCAGTACAAGCTGATTTTTATTGACAAGAGAAATAGGATGATGTCTGCAAGTTTAAACAGACTTGTATTTTTGAAGCTGAATAAAGATGAGTTGATGGATCACAAAATTCATTTTGCTATGAAAAACAAAATTCCAGGTTTCGATGATAAGGAAGAAGAAGAAAAAGAGATGGCGGAACAGAATGATGAAGAAGAAAAAGAAGATTTGACACTTGAGGGAGTTTGTTCCTGTGACAAAGAGGTGCATAGCGATGACGAAGCTTAAGACTTAAGGGTTATTAATAAGTTTTATCTTTTCTTCATATAAATACATATTACTGTGTAAAAGTTTATCCCAAACTTAACCTTCTGACCTATGTAACTATTGAGAATAAGGTGAACTTTGCACAGAAAAAAGCAATGATATTTTTGGCAATTTGCGAGTCATCACGGGGACGCCGAGGTTTCCCACACTTGCCGCTTCCCCACTATTTTTTTCAAAATTTAACGTCCCCACAAATTTTCATGGAAAACGTGGAACCCACAAAATTTATAGTAAAAATTTGAGCATCACTGTTTCTAATATTCATGTTAGTTGTATATTTCTTTGGTACTAGCTTTTCTGTTCTTACCATTTTTTGCTTAATTTTTGAACTAGATGTTGTAGTTAATGTCTTATCACAATGGTGTTTCTAAGTGCTTAGGCGAACCTTCTGCTATCACAAAGTATATCTTCTAGTTTCACTAGCGTTTCTGGGGACTATATTCTCAATTTTAATTGAAATATTTTCCTATAGCTACATCCATCCATGCACATGATTATGTCATGCAATTCCGCTCTTATAGTGCAGAGCGGACATTTTGGTGAATTTAATCTTCACTTATATCTAAGTGATATCTTTAGCATCTTTTAAGCAAAAGTTTTCAAAACTGTAAATTTATTTTCATAAATAAAACTATCATCCAGTTATTTGAGACAATCGTTTACTGAGACTCAAGAAAACATTGTACCCTCCCAATATATATAAGTTATTGTTCGGGTAGAAAAGATAAGTGGATTATTGATATAATCCATTCTATATCTAGTAAGAAATGTTCAAATGTTTTTGAAATATAATAGCATTTCCAGTTTTCCTATAAATTTGTATCATGCAAAAACTTCTCAAATCATAAGAGCCGGTAATATGGTCAATTTTTTATGGTAACAAGATTAATTAAGCTCGAAAATCTATAAGGGGTCTTTTACTGGACACAAACAAGCTATTTAAATCCGTCAAATCTATTGTCATGTGTCCTTTATTATTATTCCTGTGCAACATAATAGCCGGTTATAATTATGTTGAGTTTGGTTCCCAATATAGCATTCCCATCTCGATAAGATATTGTTTTTACCTTCACATGATTTTCTTCTCCAACACATTAATTTTCTCGCATCTATCCCAGTTTTTGTCGTGTGTTTTTGAACCGCATATATCGGGGTATTTTGTATTTCTAAGTAATTGAATCCATAACTTCAAAAGCATCTAGGTGATTAAAATATATCTCCTCCAAGTATTGTTTTTTCGCCTTCGAAATACCTCTGGGGTTAATGAGTTCTCCTAATAAATTACACGTTGACTACCGGATTTAGCGCTATTATTTTCATCTTTCCTTGCCAGAATTTGCCATGTCGTTGGAGGTAGTTTCTCCATAACTTAGTTTTCAAGTTTGATCGTAGCCATTCAAATCAATATCACTTAATCTTCATTCGTTGCATATTCATTTTGATTTATATAATAGGTATCTGTTAGTTCTCAAAACAATTGTGAAAATTTATTATTCAAAATGGTTTTGAAGTTTCTGAACTTAATATATATTATCTCTGTTTTATAGTTTAAATTTAGTTTCCTGATTAGTCAAATTTTACTTAGTTTGTTTCGATACTAAATTATCTGTGTTATTAGCTATAGATAAGATTTTGTATTCTAAACGTTGATTCTTATTAAATTCAAATTGAATTACATGTCTAACCTTTTTTTTCAATGTCAGGTTCTCTATTCTTTCTGTTCATTGGGTCATTTACTATCTAACTCGTCCACTTTTCAGGTCTTCTGAAATGTATTGGTCTCTTTCTTTCTTACCGTTTCCTGGTATGTTAATGTTATCATGTTAACTGACAGAGACTTATTTATTTAGTTTGTTAACTAAATAGTTTAAAGGTGTGTTTTCTTTCATCGTCTTTACAGTATCTAATTTTGGTGTTTTATCGAGTATGTGTGCATTACGGCCACAGTTGGTTTTTCATAATATTTCAAGAGTTCGTCGATAGTAATCTGGTTTCTATTATTATAATTACAATTTTTTACTAAGATTATATACAATAGAGGGGTACATGCAATATCTACATTTACATACAGAACTTTTGAAAAAAAATCGATTAACTTACCTATGAGGGAGTCAAAATATTTCGTAGTACTTTAATACCCATGGACCTTCTCTGTGCTTCATTAAGCAAATACTTGGTTACCAGCTTGCTACGCTGAATAATTCTAGATCTTTTAGTTTTTTTTTGAAGTTTATATTTTGACCACTAATTATTTCTGTTATTTACTATTACAATAGTTTTTTTTTCAATTTTCGCGAATTAGAGGTCACCACAATCCCTCTTGGGGATATTATAGGTTGATTTCCTTCAATCTTATTTCTAGTTCTAGGGTCAACTACACTCCGGCCAAGTTATGATAAAACCCTTACTTGTAATTAGGTGTAGGATTTGGCGAAAATTACAAGTATTTTTGCGAAAATAATTTTAACTTCGGTTATCAGTAAAAAAATATGGTTTTGATCCTTATCAGACAATTTTTATTATTAAAATAAAGATGGGCTATGTGACAGTGTTTTGAGTTGCCGAGGATTTCTTACTTAGTTTCTAAGCCTTATGAAAACCTTTAAAAACTGATTAAATACAATGGGAATAATCCGGTAATTGAATGTCATTGGGCTGTTTGACTACTTTCTCGAAGCTCTAAGTACGGTGTAAAAAAGAAATACATTTTTCTATTAGACTCAGGGCTTTATGACTCTGTATTGTATTGATAGTTAATTGACTATCAAAACCACTCAAAATGGTTTGAGACTTATTAGAATAAATCTATCAGAAAAATATGTCAATCTCTTATTGATAAATTATATAAATATATCCAGACCAATAAAAACATGTTACAATAAAAGAACAATAAACAATCAAACTGCAAAGATTGGCTCTTACATGAATAAAACCACCAGAACTTTTCTACTCTCCTTTACGCTGTCTAAAATATAGAAAAAACAATACTATTGCATTTGCATAGTAACTAAGATTTGTACTCGAGTCTATTATTTTTAAAACACATTACCCAAACTCTCAGGATTGGTTTTTGTTTTTTCCCAACTACATTTCAGATGATTTAAAAGGCATCTGCTGTTAACCAGATGATACACTTATTACCAGGGGGAGAAATATTCTTACTAAAGAAGGGGGACTCCATAAAATACGGATTTTATCTTGGATTGTTGGTATAATATGAATAACTGAGAATATTTTGGTTTCATCTTATTCTCAATGAGAAATCAACTCTGTGCTTCTCGTGAGGTGTAGCTAGAGCTAATGTATCTAAAGGCATAATAAATACCTATTTTTCAGGTTTAGAGTTGATTAGAGCTAGCTGACTTACTTGTTCTGTCTCTTTCAAAGTAGAGGTGGACTATTCATTTTTTTGACATGAAATATACATATATTATGAAAAGTTAGTTGAGAGCAACCCTGAAAGATTAATCTGACAGAGCTAACATTTAATGTCTCAACAAAAAACTCTATTCATAAGGTCTCTATATTTTTCATTTAAATAGAAGTTTTTTTGCGAAAAAGATGAGAAATAGGAGTGAACTAAACCTCCTTGTTTCTCAACGTTTGCACAATTGACTGGATTGGATTTCTTAAGCAACTTCGCAATAGAAGAGATGTGTAGCTTTATAAAAACCGAGAATGAAGAAATTCTACAATTGATGGAAATTTCCGGTAACACGAAGTTAAATGACACCATCAAAACAAAGATTTATAATAACGCAAGAGAGCACAGCCACAGAGTTTTGAAACGTTTGCAACACAGGGCTTTATGTTACATGCCGGGTTGAAAAATGTTGGGAGATGAAAGATTCTAACACTCTACTGTATTTTCCAAACGAATACTATGTGCAAGTTTTCTTAATATACGCTCCACGAAATAGTTTCTATTGTAATTGGAGATAACGATAAATTTGAATATAGAGCAAATATGGTCCAGAAAATAGGATTCTCGTATGTAAACAACATGCCACTTTCAGGTTTCGCTCGACCAAAGTGCATTTTTTTCGAATTTTATGTCGGGGAGTAGCTATTGGAAAAAATTCTTGAGCTCTTTGTACAAGACAAGAACATCTAGTTCAAAGTGAAGCACTTGTTCTCAAGGAGGTCTTTAAAACCTAAATGGCTCTTTATTGAAATTTTGGAAATGGTTAGTGGTATATAAGTTTGCAACTAAGTTAAATTAAGCATGTCGAGAAGATCGCCGTCAAACAGAATGTCCCTTTTAGCGACAAAAGGAAATGTGGGCTATGGTTAACGTAATATCAGGGTTTAAGGTAGTTTCAGTGATGAAATTGAGTTGGTCTGGGGTCCCTAATATACACCTGTGAAACTGTCACTCGAAAGTTACTAGATTTTCTTTTATTTCAAATGAGTCTTAGAAATCATTCATTTTTTTTGGTTTGGCTCTAAGCTTCATCTGAACTATTTCTTGCTACTGAGACTCGAAATACTTGAACTTGAACGAGACTAGAGTTTGATTTGTGTGGTTACACTGAGTCTGATACAGAGTTTTATTCGATATTTTGTCATACATGTGATCAAAAACTTATTTAAGTTTCTGAGCAAGATCAAAATTCTATCAAACATTGGTCACTTTCTAGAGAAAGTTTCTCTGGTCCGGACAAGTCAATGGTTCAATTCTTATACAGTGCTAACTTATGTGGAGAAATTTATTGTTTAAGAAAAAAATTATTTGTCAAGGTTACTCTTTTAGTAACTCTAAGAATATTGAAATAGTTAGTATGATTTACAGTGTTTCTATTACCACACAGTACTTTATTAGGACAATTTGATTCTACAAGTAATCTTGAACGTAATTTCATTTTTTCTTGGCTAGAGTGAGGGGGGGGGCAACAGAAAACTTCCTTGAGAAACATAGAAAAGTTTGATAGATGTTTTATTTGTTTTATTGAATTCAAGTACACTTTAAGTAGTTTGTCTTTAATTTTTTTTATTGTGTTAATTCAATGAATCTACGTTTCAAATAGAAAGAAAACAATATAAAAAATTGTGCGTTTGGCAATAAATTCATTATAACGGTTTAAGAACACCTCTAACACAATCAAAGTCTTTTATTTCAGGTATTGAGACTTATTATCACATTAAAAACTTGTTTTACTTTGTGTTGATACTGCTTCATGCGTATATTATATTTTTATCATATATACGTTTAAATTTCTCCACCCTATAAAAAATAACGTTCAAAAGACTAGTTGAATATTGTTATTTTCTACTGTAAAATAAATACAACCCATTAAGAAATGATTCAAAACCCGTAAAATTTTCTATTTATTCTTATTTTGAACCTCGTCATCGTGAAGGTTTTTATTCAAGTTTTGGAACTCTTTATTAACTCAGTGTATCTTGTAGAACACCTGGTTTGACAAAAACCACTCCAATAAAAAACCAAACTCAAAACCAAACAAAAATAAAAAAAAATGTTTAAAGCTATTACTCTAGGAAGTGTTGCATCTTTAGTAAAAGGAACTAACCTTTTTGACTGTGATGTTGAAGACTTTTATGGAAGTTTTGATCCTGATGATTATTCTTCTGCAGCGTCTTTGAAAAGTGCATTGCATAATCTAATCGATAATCACGAAGTAATTAGTTATGATGACGCAAGATTTGCTTTAGAAGATATTGATGCACAAGGAAGTGGAGTGAGAGGAATCTATACTTTGGATACAAAGACTGAATGGGCAAGTGGAGATAACGCTTGGAACAGAGAACATGTTTGGCCAAGATCAAGAGGACTAGATAGTTCAGGAGCAGATAATTCAGATATCTTTAATCTATTTCCTTGTGATGTAAACATCAATAGTGCAAGAGGAAATAAGTTTTATGATTATTGTACTCTTGGTGAGAATGGATGTGTTCAACCAGCAGGAACTTCTTCAGAAGATGCACATAGTACAACAAGAGAAGATGATGATACTTGGGCACCACCAACTAGTGTAAGAGGAGATTTAGCAAGAGCTGTATTTTATATGGCTGTTCGTTATGATGGTTCTGATTCTTCAACAACTAATCTAGAGTTGGACGAGTGTAGTGGAAATACTTGTCCAACAAATACTTTTGGAAGGTTATCTACTTTGTTGGAATGGCATGAAGATGATCCAGTTTCAAGCTCAGAAAGAACAAGAGTGAATAATATTTGTAATGATTACCAAGGAAATAGAAATCCCTTCGTAGATTTTCCTGAATTAGTTGAAAGAGTATTTGGAAGCAGAAGACAACTTGAAGAAGAAAAGGTTGACAACTAAATGTACACAAAGAAATATGAATATATTGGACTGTAAACAAAATAAGGTTTTTGCTTTTAAGTTTAATTTGATCTATTTTGAACATCTAAAACACTTTGTCTTACTCTCTAGAGAATGACATCAATACACAAATCTTGAAATCTAAAATACTTTTTGCAATGTAAGTAATCTACATACTATTCTTATTAACTTATATTGATACATCGCCTGTCTTTATTAGATTTTGATTTTTGTTTTCCCCAGATTTAATTTTTGACTTAAAGTTCAGGTTTCTTTGAAAAATATATCCAATCCCAAAAGATATAGCATCAAAAGCTCCACCAATAGAAGCATGAACATAAACACTAATAAACTCCATACTTGGAAAACATGAAGGTAAAAACACAGCTAAATCAATAATATAACTGTATGACGCAATTATTCGTATTATAGAAGTGATATTTGGAATAGCTTTCAGACAATATAAATAGAAAGAATTTGTCGTATTATTCTCAGTTGTATATAAAACAACACTTTTCATATCACTTATTAATTAAAAGAGAGTTTTTCTTATTAAGTAATATAAGAGAAAAGCGCTTAAGATTTCTTTAACATAATGAAAGTAGAAAAAGAGGAATATTAAAATAAATGACAATCTCAACTAAGCGATTAAAAAGAAAAGTTGAAATATTAGTTTTCTCTGAATATTTTACCAATAGATATACTCAAACAAAAAAATAAGAACAAAGTTCAAGAATGAACAAAAAATTTATATCTCTTTGAAATGTTCAAATTTATTAACAACCAATAATTGGATTCAGTTTTTGGAGATGAACTTGAAAAGAAAATTTAGATATAATGATTTACTACTCAAAAAAAAATTATTCAGATGAACTGTCAAAAAAAGCAATAAATAATAATTGTTGGCTTCCTAAGGTATCTTAGATTCGTTAAGTGGGAAACTCTTGACTAATTAGGTCTATGAGAATGAAATCAATCTTTCTCCTCAGAGCAGTTTGTTCTTGAGCTTGTATGTTTCGCACTCTGCATTGTATCACCTTGCGGTCCATTCTATTAGAAAAGTCTCTTACAATCTAATATTCATAATATATTATGTTTGGCTTTTCCTTTCCAACAAAATTTGTTTTCAGTTCTGATAATTAAGAACTATTCGTACTGAAAAAACTATGTTTTTGGATTTCATAAACAATATATATATGAATATTATAGAAAACCAATTACAAGATTAATATTTATAAACAATAATTAAAACCTTTTTCTAAATTGATATTATTGAAAAAGAATCGTGCTTTCAATCAAGAAAAACAAGTTTAGCAGAAACTTTCTAAAACTGTGAACACAAAATTACTCTTTAGAACCAGCCCAAATTTTTTTCAGTTGATTAAATACCCCTCGTACTTTTTGAAAGCGAGTTTTCTTTGGATTCTAAAGGAGTGATAACTTTTCTGATATATTCTTTTCTTAGTAAAAAGTTTCTTCCACTTCTTGTTCATTTACATTATTTTCTTCAACCAACTGCTGTACAAAACTCAAAAGAAAACTATTTTTCTCTGTTCCAATAAATCTAAAACCAAGTTCTTTTTCCTTTATCAGAAATATATCAAGTATTTCGTTAGGACTATAAATAATTCTAGAAAAGAACTTGAACAAGAATGAATCTTCAAGCCTTTTGGGTTTTAGGAAAATAAAAACGATTTGAAGAAACTTCTCCTTTGTAATCGAATTACCTGTTTTCAACACAAAATCCGGAGTCAAGGATATTTTCAACTTTTTATCTTTTCCTTTAGGAAGTAATTCTGGAACAATAAAAGCATTTCCTTCTCTTGGATCTGCAAATAAAACCAAATTATTTAAAGCTAAACTTAAAACATATTCTCTTTCCTTTTTTGTATATTGTTTTAATAAGACTTCAAATAAATCTTTTCTTATTATTCCAGTATCAATATATTTTCTATAGTTTGAAAATACTTTCTTATTTGTTCTAAAAGCAAGTTGATGAAAACTTTCACCACGAATAAAACTTCCCAGAGCTTGAGCTAAAAAAGAAGGTGCAAAAAATATAAAATTCTCACTTTCAGATAAATTTAGATCTTTGAAATAAGAAATAATTCCTTCTTTAGAATATATTTTTAACATTTCTTCCATTTCTTCTTCAGAAAAGTTACACTTTTCAGCTTTTAGTTTAAACTTTTCAACTGTCATATAACTTGATTCTTCACGACAATTATCCAAAAATAATACATAAATAGATTTGATCAGTATATCTGGATCTAATAAGTTATATAACTTAGAGTCATCATCGTCTACGCTCTTTAACTCCTCTATTATTGCATTCTCACGACTCTTATTAGAATCAATAGCGTTTTCAACAGGAAAGAAAATAGTTTCTTTATCTTGAACAAGATCTAGATTGCCAGAAAGTTCAGAAAGAAAGGATTTAAACAAAGAATTTACACCGTTAAGTGTTTTATTTTTCTTTAAAAAAGTATTTAAAAATGTTCTAATAAATGAAACAGTTGCTTTTGGAGTATTTCTTAAAATACTTTCACACCAAAATTTTAGTCTAACAAAATCGTTTTCTTTTAATTTTGTCATATTAAAGACAACAAAATAAATAGCTTTTTTATTCATAAAAATATGATGAACAGAAGAAAAAACTTCTTGTCCACCAAAATCATAAACACGTAAAAAAGTATCTTGAGTTGTGAATTCTGAAAACGTAGATTCTATTGTATATTGTTCAACAAAACTTTTTTCTGTTATAGTTCTTGTAATCAACTCATCTTCAAAATCTAAGATATATTTTGACTTCTCTTGAACTTCATCTTTAATAAAATATTCAATATCTAACATATTCTTAACTCTTTGAACGCTCAAATCATATTTTGTAAGTGGTTCAAACTCCTCCCAGTTAACTTGAAATATTTGATAATCTTCCAAAACTAAAGTAGATTGTGTTTCTTTTTTAAAACTTTTTCCAGATAAGTTTCTTAATAAAGAAGTTTTTCCAGTTCTTCCATCACCTAAAATTAAGACTAAGCTAAATAAAATACCCATAAGAATAACTGGAACTTCTTTTAACAACTCTTCTTCTTCATATTGACTTTGTAAAGCAGAATGAACACGTTTTTTTAACATTTTACTTTTTCCTTTAGGTTCAATAAAGCTTCGATAAATTTTAAGACCAAGAATAGAAGGATGTGTTGTTGTTGCTAGTGAGTAACTTGTAGTCTTCAGTACTATTGGTTGTTTAGGACAGAGCAACTAACTAACTAAGAATTTCTCTAGAAAACCAAAGACTTACTACAACAGGTTAAGAGCCTAAAAGAAACGCAGAAATACATGGAACTGTCTCAAAAAGTTGAACTACCGTCAAAACTCACAGACGCCAAGAATTACGCCACGTGGGCGAAGAAGATGAAGCTGCATTTTATTCGCACGGCAACTTGGGGGATTGTGACTGGTGCCAGAACTGTACCAGAAGATCCCAAAGAGTTGGAAAAGCTTGAGAGACAGGCAGCTGGAGCGTTTAGCGACCTAGTAAGGTGTGTAGGGGGAGATTTAGAAGATCTTTGTTTAATGTTTGAGAGTGTTCAAGAGGCTTGGAAAGAACTTCAGTTGGTTTGTGTAACTTCCGAGGATGTGAAACTGCAAGAAGCTGAGCGTGAGTTAGAGCAACTTGAGGCTGGACCAGATGTTCTTCTGACAGTAACCAAATTTAAGGTTGCTGTGAAGAAACTGAAACAGGCAGGGGGGAGTGTTTCAAACTCTCAACAGGCTTTGAAGTTGTTTTCCTTGCTACCAGCAGAATTTAATGAACTAGTGTTGAACATGCGTACAGAGAAGATGTTCAGGAGTGATGACAATTCTTACGACATGGAAAAAATTCTGGTTAAAGTGATGCAAAGAGCTACTGTGTTGAGTAGTCTGCGTGACACTAGAGCTGTGCTGAGGGCACAGGTTACAAGTGTTTCTCCAGCTAAGCAAAGCACTAAGAAGAAAAAGTGCCCGATTTGTAAGAAGGAAGGTCATCTCAAGTTTAGATGTCCATGTTGCTGGAACTGTAAGAAAACTGGTCACAAAAGTTTCGACTGCCCTAAAAAGAAAAAAGAACAAGTGAAGAAAGTTTGTTCCACTAAGGAAAAGGATGATCTTAGTGGCTTAGGTCTATACGAAAAAACAGAGATTTGCTTAATTGGAGCTCATGGTGGTACTCAGAAGTCAAATAAAATCCATTTTCGCTTAGATTCGGGTGCTAGTCTTCATGTGTGCTCAAGAAAAGAACTAATGACAAACTTAAGACGCCTTAAAGAACCTCTAGTTGTTGAGACGTTGTCAGGATTTGTTCTTGTAAATTACATTGGAGACTTTGTAGGATTAACAGAATCTGGATTGGGTGTAAGACTTACAAATGTTGCTTTTGATGAGAACTTAAACCAAAACATGATTGTTTCTACAGGCTTGTTAGCAGACAAGGGTTGGTCCACTAAGTTTGTGAAGGATCGAGCTGAGATTGTTGATGAAACAAAAACCCATAAGTTGGTTGCTAAAAGAGGTCAAAACAAGCTGTACTGGTTGTCATTTACAGTCAAAACTAATGTTGTGAAGCTAGGTTCGACACCTGACACAACCATGGAGTGGCATCGTAAGCTTGGACATCCATCTTACCAGACAATGATGGAGATGCAGAACCATGGATTGGTTGATGGACTTCCAAAAGAAAGGTTCAAAAAATGGAACCAATGCTTAGAGTGTGACTTAGGAAAGTTGTCTGAAAAGATGATCCCTGGAACGACAAAAGTGCACAAGTTTAAAGCAACTAGAAGATTTGAAAAGGTTCATGCAGATCTTGTTGGACCGCTGCCAACCGGTAAAGGTGGGTTTAGATTCATGCTAACTCTTGTTCATGACTACATTAAGTACAAGTGGACGTTTTGCATTTGCAAGAAATCACAAGTAACCGAGGTGATTAAGGCTTGGTTAAAGAGGATGAACAATTTGACATCTAGGAAGCTGATCAACTTTAAGACGGATCAAGGAAATGAGTTTGTGAACGCATCACTGAAGGAAGAATTTGAGAACCTGGGAGTAGTTCATGATGTGTCGCCAAAGTACCATCCCTCGTTGAATGGGACAGTGGAACGTTGGAATCGCACATTGCAGGATGGCTACAAAGTGCTACCCATTGACTCTGGATTGACTGCTGATTACTGGCCTTACGCTGCTAAATGTTTTACTTACTTGCACAACAGACAATTTTCTCGTGTAACTCCGGAAGCGAAGACTCCTTTTGAGTTAATGTACCTACGAAAACCTCAAGTTGATCATCTCTTTGAGTTTGGAAGATTAGGTGCAGCTAGATCTGGAAAACAGCAGAAGAAAGGTGAAATGAAAGGAAGAAAGGCAATCTTCTTGGGTTACAAAGGCAGAGAGTACTTGGTCTACTGGCTAGACACTAAAAAAGTAGCAACTGCACGGCCTGATCGGTTTTTTAAACGGGTCACCCAAAATGAAGCAGTTTCAGAAAAAAAGCAAACGGAATTTAGCTTAAATGAGCCAAATGATGTGGATGCCGAGACTGATGCACCTCAAGAAGAAGAGAAAAGTGAACCACACCAATCAACTAATGAATCAACGCCTCAGAGTGTACCAATTGGGCCTAGATGGTCAGAAATTGATGCAGGTAACGTAGTTGAAGGGAAACGGGTTCGCAATGCTGTTGGATTTACTGCTAAGGCTCTTGAACTACTTCCTCCTAAAAATTTTGCGCAAATCACTGGAAGAAAAGACGCAACCGAATGGTTAAAAGCGTACAACCAAGAAGTTGAAAGTTTGGAATACATCGGCGAGTTTGATGTTGTCCAGTTGCGAGATGTTCCTGTCGGTGTGAAGCCATTGCCATTGAAAGAGCTGTTCACCATCAAAGACAGTGGGAGAAAGAAAGTTAGACTTGCAGTAAGAGGTGATCTAGAGAAACCTACTGATGATGAAGACAACTACGCCCCAACAGGTCGTTTTGAGATTGTAAGGTTGTTGATCTCAGTTGCTGCATCGAAGGGTTGGAGGATCAGAAGTTTGGACGTGAAAAATGCTTACCTCTACGGAAAGTCTGAGAAAGAGGTTTACTTAAGACTCCCTGCTGGACATCATAAGAACGATGGCAGCAACTGTTGGAGAACTACATCCTCAATCTACGGCCTTGAAAATTCACCTATGAATTGGAATGTTTGCATTGATGAGTTTCTAAAAAAGCTTGGGTTTATCAATTGCCCTGTAGATCCATGTCCGAACAAACGAAACAAAATGTTTTTGTGCTTGTTTGTGAATAACATTCTACACGTTGGAAAGAGTAGTGTGGAGTTGGATGAGTTTGAGCAACAGGTGGAACAACGATTTGAGGTAAGAAAAGAGCTGAATCCAAGGATGTTTCTTGGACTCGAGTTGAACTACACTAGAGGAGGCATTCATGTTCATCAACGAATGAAGATTGAGAAAGCTGAAGCGGTAGTTGATCTTGAGAAGAGGAGTGTTAAAGTACCACTACAAGAGAATCTTAAGTTAGAGAATGCATCAGGTAAACCACTAGAAGATCTTAGACCTTTTCAATCTGTTCTAGGAAGTTTGTTGCACATTGCTTTAGGAACTAGACCTGACCTTTGTTTTGCTGTTCATGCAATGAGTAGAAGAACTTCATGTGCTACGACGACTGATTTGAAGCTAGCTAGACGTGTGATGAAGTACTTGGTAGACACAAAGAACTTGAGCCTGTGTTACAAAACCAATAGTAAAGACGCCCTAAAGCTTGAAATGGTGCTTGATGCATCATTTGCAATGGGACCTAGGAAGAAATCAGTTTACGGCTACGTGATCAAGGTTAACAATGCACCGATTCTGTACAGATCTAAGTTGGAACCGTTAACAGCAATGTCATCTACGGAGGCAGAGTACATTGGAATTGCAGAAGCTACCAAACCACTCAGGTACATCGCTAATGTTCTAGAGTTTCTCGGGTTGGAGTACACGAAGCCAATCAATGTTTACAATGACAACATGGGAGCAATCTTAATTGGAAGCTCCAAAGGAAGTCTTGACAGAACCAAGCACATTGAGTTAAAGTTTCATGTTGTGCAAGAGTTGATTAACATGGGAAAGATTAATCTTAGTTACAAAAACACTAATGAGTTGCAGGCCGACATGTTCACCAAAGCATTGGGATTTTCGAAGTTAAAGATTCACAGAGATGCTTTAATGAAGACATGTGCTAAAAAGAACAGTACAGAAGAAGAAGAGGATGTTGTTGTTGCTAGTGAGTAACTTGTAGTCTTCAGTACTATTGGCTGTTTAGGACAGAGCAACTAACTAACTAAGAATTTCTCTAGAAAACCAAAGACTTACTACAACAGGATGTGAATCAACTATTTCTTGTAACTCAATACTATCTTCTTGAGGAAAATTTTCAAGAGAATACCATTCACCATATATTAAAATCTTTATTGTTTTATTTTTTTTCAAGTAGTTCTTAATAGCTGAAATAATAACTTTATCTTGTACTTTTTCTCTAATACTAAGAACTCAATATTTTAGTAAGAAAATACTGTATTTTTAAAATGTGTTTATTAAAAGATGAACTTTTAAATATATTTGATATTTATTTTGCACTGAATTGGTTACTCCTTAGTCTAAATAATAATATAAAATATTTTTACTGTATATCTTTTATATTGATTGAGTTTAATAAACTGCAAAAAGAACTCACTTCAGGAATCTTACACCCAAAAAACCTAAACTAAACATATACACAAAATATACTTCAAATAATTCAGTTTTACTTTTTTAAGTTTTTGAAGGTTTTTAAAGTTTTCATCACTGAATCTGCAATACCAAAATCTAAGCTCAGGAAAACAAAATATAATACCGGAGTTTTTTTACAGCTGTAAAACAAAGAATAAGTCTTACAAATATAGATTTAACAGCATATAGGGGACAATACAAAAACCTAACATAAAGATAAAAGAATATAGTATACTCTAAAGAAGACACGTCCTGAGTTGGTTGGAACCCTTTTACAAACTCTTCTATCTCCCTTTTGAACTTGTTTGGGTTAATGGGAGTTTTCACATCAACGTGTTCCCTTTAAATAATTAAGCTAATTAAAATACCATTCAATTTCAAAGGTTGTTTTATTATCTCTTTCTTCATATTGTTGTTTAATTGAGTTCATTTTTTTGTTTTTTTGTACTTTTAGTACATAAATTAATTGCCCAAAATATTATTGTTAAAAACTGAAACTTTAAAAAGATAAGTGATTGAATCAAATATTAAATAATAATTAATGAGAACCCCCTTTTAAATTACATAGTTTCATCGACTCTTATTTTGATGTACTTTTTTAAACATATCTTATTAAAACCAAGAGAAAAAGAACTTAGAAGGATTATCCTTTCAACTAACGAGTTAAAGTCAAATTGGCATAGTTTTTGAAGACGTAGTATTGATCGATTATATACGATTAAGTTTCAAGCTGTGTGGATGTTTTCTTTGTAGTTTTTACTATATGGGCAGTTTAATTAGTAGTATTAGTTAACCCTTTTTTGTATTGTTAGATAGCCTATAGTTTCCTAGGGCTTTCCCTAGGAAGGCCTTACCATATTTCGTGTAAGTATTTTGGGAAGTTATGAGTCAATTTAATTTAAGAAAAAAACGTAAAATACAGAATAAAGATTATTGTATTCGGCAGTTCTAAAACTTTGCTACAATCATTTATATCTGTAGGAAATTTTTAGGAAATCGGTCTTTATTCTTGAACAAGATAACTTAACTTCATCTAAGTTCGTTCGAGCGTCTTCACTTGAAAATTGAATATCGGATTGTGGCCCTTTTGTGAGTTGCTTTCTCGAGCTAAATTTGTTTCTTTCGGTCAATCATTCGTCAATTGATAAAAATCAAAACTTGTAGAATTAAGTAGGTATCTCATGTTTGATGTGAAGCTATTAAACTTGGAACGAAGCTTTAGAACTGAAAAAAATGGAAATTTGTACAAAAATGTTAGTTCTGTACTATGATAATTCCACAAATAGTTCAAACCCACATATATATTGTTGCTGGGGAGTAGTGAGTTAGCAAGTTGGTAATTAATGGATTTAATTATATGGTTATGTTCAAAACAGTAATAAGCAATATTAGAAAAAGTTTGAGACTCATGTTTGCACCATCTTAAAATCTTAGTAAGAGATATTAGTACCTGTCCTAAAATGATATACCCTAAAAATACTAGAGGTATACAAGGATTACATTGGACAAGATTCAAATGGAAACACGAGAGAAGAGCACCCTCTTGTAGAAACATATAATTCTGAAGGCTACTCAAACTTTACCTAAAAAGTAATTGACCTAGCCTATTTTTCTTAATTGACAAGCTCAAGACATTTCAATCTTTGTCAAACTATGAAAAAGTCTCCAGAGTTTCCTATATCTACACTGCTAATCAAAGATTTGAGAAATATTCCAAAATCGCAGCAATCATTGAAGTGTTCAAGGCTTTAATCAGTGTAAGACGTTATTAAAAAATACCATTAGCTTATTCCAATCTCTTAAGAAGTTTAGTTGAAATAATGTTCTTTGTGCTTTTTATATTTTATCCCCGTACCTAAAAAAATGTGTCGGTAAGCATTAACTCATCTCCAACCATATCATCTGCAGATGTAGAATCAGGAAAAAAATTGTGAGTTGTTTCCAAGAGCAGTATTCAAAATTGAGGGAAAACAAGAGTATATAGGTGTTGCCAATGTTTTATATAATAATTCTTCGTTTAAGCTCTTTTACATCACGAAATCCGTCATATTCATCTCGTCATCCGAAGTTAGCATCTATACTTAAAATCAGAACCAGGGTTCTGTTATGGTAAAGCACGAAACTAATACTTCTAGCTAGTACCTATTGATTGCTATATTCTAAGAACACGTTTTAAAGCGTTAATATTCTTTTTCACTCTGTCTACAAAATTGATCTTCAAATCATCCCAACTTGAAACACCACTTGTGGTGAAGTTCATATATAAAGCAATATTTCCCCAGATATCGGTAAATTTTGAATGCACCAAAAAAACGACAATAGTTGCTAAATTTTAAAATCTGAATCATTATTGTTTCCTTTATATGCGGAGTCTAGGGATTCTAAACAAATTGATGGACCCAGTTTATATTCTATCGGTCAACGATGATCGAAACATTGTCAATTACTAAAATGAAAGCAATAGGTAGATATTGAACAAAACCAACTCAAATAAAATCTCTCAAACATTAGAAAATAAGAGAACAAAGAGTATCGGTACCAGATCTTTAATGAATGAAAGACTCCATGCATATAAACTTTCCTGGGAGAATATATTTCCATAGAGAGAATAACATACACAGTAGAAAAGCCGCTTCATGTTTCTTTTATATAGGGTTACCTAAGTTTTAAGCTTTGTGTTGCTATTTTAACTGTCTGAATACCTTTGATATGTATATGAATATATTTATCTTCCTAACTTTCTTGTTAGTAACGTCTCCTCAGTTTTAAGTATCCGACTCTTTGACAGCTCATTTTCATTAGATAAGTTATTATAACCATTCTTCAAAAAATGTGGAATAAAAAAGGTGCAGTTAATCCTACATAAGGATATACTCGCAGAAAGTAGCTGCGCTGAGCCTGATTATAGAGGAAAATACTCCGTTAAATCTATTAAATATTCCACAATAAGAGGTATTAGTGACCCAAAGTGTTTCGATTGCTAGGACCGAGAAAGTTACGGAAGCGATAATACAGGTTCGTAGCATGTTTAGATCTGGGTCGCTGATGAATTGAATAGTGAGTGTTTCAGCCCCTTGTTTTGCACCTTAAGATAAAATACTTGTTAGCTTTGCAAACTGAGTTAAAACCACATGAAATATGCTGCGGGATCAGCTAAACAGTAGGATTACCCTTACCAGTGATTATTAATATTTGAATTCAAGCTGTGAAATAACCTCAAATAAGTGCCCAAACCATACCAGCAGCTAAGTCTACTGCTACCCAGAGTGCCATGGTACAAGCATAAAATGCGGTAGTGATGCAGGCCGCAAATATGCCGATATCTGCCAGCTCGTGTGTTTGAATATGTGATTTAGGTGATAATATACCAGTCAATGTGCCAGGGTTGATGAGCAGTGATGCTACATCAACGTCCATGCTTCTCCTAGCTGCAGTGACTACTAAGTTCAGGGCTGGTGATACTTCTACATGGCAAAGAAACTATGGGACTCCAATTCTGAGAACCATCTATTGGTCACTACAGCTAAGCTTCTTGTGCTCAGTTCTCGGATGCCATCATCGACATCCACATGGTGCGCTTCTTCTTTCTCAAGCTGAAGTCCCAAGAAGCCAACTCGAAGTCGACTTTCCCGCAAGACTAAAGCTTATGCAGATTTGTAAGGTGAGGCAGAAGTGAGAGAGCATTCGGGAGATGTAGAATATTGTAACCCAATGGAAGTTGAAACAATTGATTGTTTTCAGTACAGTGTGGTGAAACCCGGATATGAAAGCCCGAGAGAGCAACATCCAGAGAAATAGAGAGAGTATTGGCCTAATCATGATCTTAGTACTGGTGAAGGAGGCAGGAAATAAGAATATATGGTCAGGTTGAACAGTATTGGCCTTACTGATGATACAGAATCAAAACAATGATGTGATGCAATGATGGAAGCCATTGTAGCTTCTGCGGAGAGTACCACGCAAAGAAGCATGTATATACAACCTTCTTCTACACGTGATTGTAGGGCCTTCCAGGTATTTACTATGGTCTAGAAAGAAAAATCACACGAGGAACAAGCTAAGGAGTGTGGAGCTGCCGTCTGCAAGTTAATAAGAGCAAGCAGAAATGAGATACTTCCAGAAACCATGCTCTTAGGTTACAAGGTGAGAAACCTACTACCATCAACCAGGTCCCCAAGTTACTTAGATCGGGGGATGATCCTCTGATTTACATCTTCAATCGCATACATCATCCAAGCGTACTTATATAACGAAGCGACGCATCATCTGCGCCACTGTCAAGGATAGTGTTTGGAATGTTACCATGAGATTCCATAGGGTGGATTGTTACTCCTTCTCTGACGATTCTTCTCACGGGGACATTTAAGCGCCTCGTAATGTTCTGCCTATCCTTCTTATACCCGTCTTTTAGTGCCGGTAGCGCTAGAAATGACTTGAGTTCTCTACACTGGCTCCTGTCATCTCCTCCGTAGCTATTATCTTCTTGGCGGTAGTTTCTTCTTTCCGACCGAGGTATACACCACCCACCATTCAAGCCCCCTTTGTACTTGTGGGGACTTCGGGATCGCAATCTGCAGCGATAATATTTCTTTCCCCTTTTCTGGGAAGATTCGTTGTATGAGGTAGATTATCTTCTCTTCTTCCTTCCATGACGTGCCGACTTCTGATGAGTTCTCCGAACTTCCGATTCTCTTCGCGCTGTGCCAATCACCCTAGGAGGCGCTAAATCAACTTCATCTCCCGTATTCATTCTTATGTCGTAAATCGCCTAAATGAGCCTCTTCCACTCCTGCAAGGAATCATTCAACTTAGAACATGGAGCTTCCAAGTTTTCCTAATGCGACCTTCCTTAATCCGCTGTTGTTGCGGAGGCGGTTATTTAAAGTTTTTAAAATTTCAAGCTTCGGTCCATTTTCCTTCAATAGGTCCCACTTCATACATCCAGCGGCTTCGCTAATATAGCTGTTTAGCCGCTCCAAAAAGGGTCCCTCTTGCGCCCCTGTTACTTTTTCCTCAATGGTGCGCAAGGTGTCTTCGCCATCGTATGCCTCGTGTTCCCTCATATATTTTCTGAGGTAGTCCACCAGACCCTCTTTCGTAACCCCCGAATGAGAAAGACTTTGTTTAAGTTCCGGATCCACATGAATGCACAAGTTGGGTTCCTTTTCATTATCGTATACCTCAAGGTAGGCATCACGCATATCGAGCATCGTGCTAATCTCCTTTACCTTGAGGTTCTTTCACACTCTAAATTTTACGCCAATGCTCTTCCACGTGCGGTCCCGCCTAGCATCCTCCGCGCTTTGCCTGTGAATTTCCGCTAAGTTCTTCGACTCTTGCGTTTTCGTTAAGGCCTGAGCACTAGCTTCCGTCAGTTTTGCCAAGAGCGATTCAACACTGTTCAGCTTTTTTGACAGTGCATGCATAATTTCCTGTATGGCTTCCGCGATAGACCTCGTGTCAGCAAACTCGAAAGTGTTCTTCCATGCTCAAAAGTATATTTGGGAGTCGAAAACTGGCGCGGCATCGGCGAAAAGGCCTTGTTGCATTCATAAATCGATCTCTGCAGCTCCTTTACCTTCTCCATCTTCGTGCGGTACAATTTGTTGATGTCCTCCAAGTCCTTTGACATCTCAATAATTTCGGCCTTATACATCTTTCGCTACTCGTCTACAGCCTTTTTCATCATCGTCGAGTTCCTGACTTTAAGTACTAACTCTGCCGCCAATATATGCACAACTCTCTTGGTAAATGGTACTCCATCAAACTCTTCCTCAGATAAAAAAATCATTAGCAACACTGGATAGTTGCAAGACAGGTGTATGCTTTCTTCCTGGAGCATTCTACCGCATTCTTTCCTTTCATCTTCTTGTGCGCTTGATCGAGATGATGTTCGCAGACCACACATCTCTTCAGAGTAAACAAGCGAGGTATCCTCAAGTAAAGCTCGCGTTGCTTTTTACATATACTTCTTTTGCTAGGAATTTTTGCCGCCGCCTTCCTTGTAGTCGTCGGCGGCGATGTGAAAAGTACCGCTTCCGATGCTTCCACCACCTCATTCCTCCTCATTATTTTCTTCTCCAAAGGAACATTAAAAACTGAACAGCTCTGCATTCGAATCCCCTTTTCCTTCCTTCTCCTCTCTTCTTCTTCTTCGGATTTCCTTCTCAGCCCTTCCCTCCTGTTAAGTCTTTCCTCCCTTGATTCTGACATAGCATTCTCGGTCCAAGTCATATTCTTTTTAAATTTGTCTTTCCTAATCTGCGTTTTCCTTGAGCAGTCAATTTTTGTTCTAGCGTTGTAAATGCATTGGAACAATCTGGTATTTTCTATTCTTCAGATTGACAACCGGGACCCTTGTGATGAATTCTTATTAATTAATCTTTTTATTTCTCTTCTCTGTTGTTTTTCGTAACTAGGACTATTTTTGTAATAGTATGCCGCCCAATCAGATCTCTCTATTTTAACCAATCATATCTTCCAATTTATTTATACTTAAGCATCATATAAGCATAACTCCTCATATCGATACTCTTGAGTTCCAAACTTTTCAAAAGTGAAAATTCGAACGTACGAGAGCTTCAATGACATAAATGCAAAAACAAAACTGTGTTCAGCTTCTAAAGAAATTAGCTACCACTTATAAATTAAAATACCTATCTCTTAAATATTTATCATATTTTTACAAGTTAAATCTTTCTAAAAGCTAACGCTTGAGAAACGATATATTGATACTTGCGTTCGTGTTCTCTAATCAAGAGCGGCACATCTTTCTCATAGATCTCTACGAACCCTTCAGATGCCATAATATTTTTAAGCATGGAGGGAGAAATCCATTTTTCCTTAGCAGTAAACTCTTCCAACCAGGAAAAAGGGGAAAGAAACAAAGCTACCCCATCTTTGTTCATAATTCTTCCCAAGTCCTGCAAGAGATTCATAGGCTCAGGAAGTCTGCATAACAAGTTTGCCATCAAAACACCATCAAACTTTCCTTGATTCAAATCCAATAGCTTAGTTGCGTCATGAGTAAGAAATGTAACTTTACCAGCAACTTCACTTGATACTGTTGGAATTAACATCTCCTCACTGTACTCTTCCCCAAAAATAGGAACTCTGTAACTTACACCTTTATTCTGAATAATATCCTCTGCGCAATTGACAAAGGACTCAGAAAAATCAAACCCAACGACTTCAGAAACTTGACTACTTTCAGCAAGTCTAATTGAAGCACCGCCAACTGAACAACCAATATCAAGCATACGTAAATCTTGCCGTGGCAAAAACTCTAATAGTAAATCAGCTGTCTTGGAAGGAAAATCAAGCGCTGGTTCAATATTTCTTCTGTTTTCATGTTTTCTAACGTTTGTATCTAGAACATCGGCCTTTTGCCCGAAATGAAGACTCAAATATTGATTGAGCAGTTCATTCGTCTCATAAACATTATTTGATTTCTGTTCAGTAAGAAGATCGACTGCGGAGTATTTTGATTTATTTCCAAGAAAAGTTGCAATACCTTCCCCTTTAATATTTGGTTCTTCCTTAGAAGGAATTACTACTCTAAAGCCAGAATGTTGCAAAAAATGAGGTCTGAAATGAAATCTTGAAAAACTATTCGCACCTGCATCTCCACAGGTGATAAAACTCCCACCCATTAGCATAGTATGTTCCCCATCATAACAAGGCGCCGTAAAGTCATCATAATATGGATGAACATCATTTCTCAGTGGATTCATATCATCTTCAAGCCACTCCCATACATTACCAAATTCATCATAGATTCCTTTCTCATTAGGAGCAAAAGTATCAACTGGGTATTCAGAGCCCACCTTCAAATTTAAAGTAGCTTTATTGTCACTTCCCTGCGTTAAAGTAGGATCATTCCTCAAAGGGTCATTCACAACAGCTTCAGATCTCATTGCTATATGTTCTGCTTCTGTTAGTATTCTATATTTTGGTCCTTTAAATCCATCTTTCTCATACAACCAGTTTGTATACGCTTGAGATTCATGATAGTTTACACATACAGGAAGATCCCATTCCATATTTCTAGTTTCAAAGATTCCTCTTAAAGCATACTCATGACTTCCTGCAGGTCCAGTTTGTTTCCAAAAGTAAGGCCATTTCTGATTACGAAAAGTTCTCCATCCCCATCCATCTTTAGACCAATACTTTTTATCCACATATCCACCAGAAGATACAAACTCATAATATTGTCCATTGGTTACTTTAAACTGACTGACTTGAAAATCAGCAACTCTTATTTCTCTTTTTCCATATTCATTATCCCATCCATAAGTTGGAAAATCAACATCTTTACCAATTTTAACACTTGCTCCCTGAATTTGAACTAAATCATTTCGTGGATAGTTTTTTCCTTCTACAGGTTTTTCAAATTGAGATGAATCACCAAGGCTAAATTGAGCAGGAAAATGTTCTGGATATCTTAGTAATTTCTTAGGCAACTCTCTAAACAATACAGAACTTGTTTCAATGTGGATTTTCTCGTGTTCAATTCCCATCATCAAACTCCAAAGCTGTGTCTCCCAAGAAATATTTCTAGTAGCTTCATCGCTACTTCCAAATTGTTCATCAATAACTCTTCTAACTGTCTTATACGCTTCTACTCTATAATCTCTTACTTCTCTAACACTTGGCCAATCCTTGCTTTCTGTTGAAATATCATCCCATCTCATTTCATCAACACCAACTTCAAAGATATCCTCAAAATGTGCGTCAATTCCATGTGGGAGTAGTTTTGCAACACGTAGTTTATTAATGTAAAACGTGATTGGGTGTCCATAGTAGAATATCAAAGGGTGACGTAAATTGTGATACGGTGGTCTGTAAAATGCTTCTTCTCCTTGTAACCCAGAAAATAAAATTTCTGTAGTCAACCAGGTGTTATCAAAGTAATCAACAACTTCTTTCTTTGTTACATTGTCTAGCAAAGGTTGTTTTAATGACGACACTGATTTACCCGAGAGAATAGATGGGGAAGGTCCAGTCCACCAAGATTCATTTCTTGCACCGGTTAGGAAATCTTCATCAACTCCAGTCATATTTTTCCTCCAATCCTCAGCTTGCTGTTGTTGTGCTACATTAAAACTACTCATCGACCTAACCAGGGGAACAACATTCTTTGTATACGTTTGCTTCGGTGAAACTTTATTTAACAGAACAGGTTTAAAAAACAAAAATCTAAGTTTAATCATCGTCTTCGCATATAGTTTTTATCGAATTTGATTTTGTTGATTTTTTTTTGGTTTTGGTTTTGTTTTTGTTCAACGATTAAATCTTGAAAGCTGTCTTCGGATTTTAGTAATCTTGATAACCGTTAACTAAATTGTGTGCAGCACAAGACTTACCGGTATAACCTTAACGTTAGTGTTTTGCATATAGTTCACAAATTATGATAATAAGCTTTTTTGTCTTATAAATATTGACTCTTCAACATATATAAGAAAAATGATAAAAGTATAACGTTAGATTACCATTATTTCAGTACCAAATATGAATACTTAGGGTTACGAAATGCCTGTTTAATACACTTTCTGTACTAGTTTATTACTGTAAACGGAGAAATTTCCAGTGTCCTCCGTTATAAATCCCGAAATAAATATATCATATATATATTTAACTATGATAGATTCTCGAAATATTATATATTCTCAGATTGTTCAATTTATGTTGAATATAATAATATCTTGTTATTTATAGTTGATGTTATATTAAGTTACACATATGTCAATGGAATGTATATGATGAGACGAGAGCCGATTTTTGAATAATAATATTTAAATATCCCGAATATATGAATAACATATATATATATATATGACAAATATCATTATTAAATAAACTATAATATAACAGACAAATATAATTAAGAACAATTATATAATTTAGTTTTAAGTCTAGTAATAAATGAAACATAAATATATCAATATTGATAAAGTTTCTCCGTAGTTTTTAATACAATTGACCGATATTCAAAAGAAATATATATATATATAAACTCTTTAGTCTAATATAAGATTACTGATAATACTATTATATTGTTATTTAACAAAGTATTCTTAAAATTCGGCTAAGCTAAGTCTTGGTGAAAGAAGTGTCTCCTCCTGCGTATGTAATTCAACAAACTGCTTCATTTTGTGCCCGTTTCATGTACATACTGTTGATATTTTCATATGTTCATAACTGTTATACCTTTTTGATATCCCGTGTTCTTTTAAACCACTACTCTCTTCCACCAAAGCATTATCATACATGAACCTACAAACTAAAGATTGGACAGAAGGGTTAGCCACGACCATGGCGCAACCATACCGATCATTCCAAGCCAGGTGTAACCTCGTAGAATAGTTGAAGGTGTGATAGATTTCTTTGGAGAAATTTCGCGGCGAAGGATCTACTTCCCTAAAAAAAGTTTTATCTTCTTTTTCCCATGTCTTCCACATTCTATGCCCTGATCTATCAACCTCACAAACTAGTTAATAGCTAGGCAGCCACAACAAAACTCAAGTACTTCAGAATCCAAAACAATAAGTAATGGCAAATTCTAAAACAAATGGCCAGTTTCTACCTTCGCCAGGGTTCTAGAGCAGGTTAGATCTCATCTAAGGCATCTTGAATTATTTTCAGTACACAGCTTGTGAGGTGTGTGTACTTGTTTAATGAATTCTATTTTGGAAATGATACTTCCAGTGCTATTGGACATAGAATATTACGACTTCCGGGGATGAGTGGGAGGACATGACAATTCTTAAGGAAGAACCACTAGAGTCTCTTTCTGCTACGAGGCAGAAGTAGTTCATAAAGATGGGCATTGTTTGAAGTAACTGCAGCTTAGGAGATGGGGATATGTGCTTCAGGAACAACGATTAGTTGAGACAATATAGAATTAGCAAGTGCTCTCGTAGTCGAGAGAGTTTCTCTGCCCAAGAAATATTTCCTGTCATTTTGATGCCTCAGAAATTAAGTCTTAAGTCTTATTTTGATTACTGTAGGAATTCCATGGCTGTGGCACCTAGCTACCTTAACGGTTCATTTACTTCTACCCCAGAAGAACTTCTGCTATTCCACGCCACCCTGCTAACCGTTTTGTAGGAGAATCAAGTTCTAAGGTAAATGCTTTTTCTACAATCCCAATATGCTCATCGAAAGTGCAAGCACAAAACGTTCAAAATTCGATCGTCATTTCATTTTTCTACTGTCTAGCTCTTGCTCTGAAAGGTGATGATGATCTCAGTATGAGGCTGATTAGTACATTGGATTTCGATGTTGTTACTTTGCTGCGTAGTTTCTTATTTTTCCGCCCAAGTTCAGCCGTATTCAAATCCTATGATGCCATTAATGATAAAATAGAAATCTGTAGATGCAACTCACGTAGAAACTAATTTCACATGGATTCCCTAATCATTTCTTAAAGTATTTTTACTGCTGTTCATCTTTTCTTTAGTAGAGCCCTTTTCACATTTCAGCGCAGTAAAAATGTACCAAAGCTACTGGGTTCACCTAATAAGCATAAGAACATACACAGAAATTTGCCCCCAAGAACTGCTGCCGTTATCTTAAGATACATATTTCAGGGCGGCTATTCATTGCCCCATGAATATTAATAAGAGTTTCGCTGTCTTTGTCTTGCATCAATGTAGTTTAAGTTCATATTCGATACCCCTTATACGGCTTGTTAACTATTGTTAATTCGTTGAAATGTAGATTTCTTTTCAGGTAAGAAGTATTTTTGTGAAGCTAAAGTCGTTCAAGGAAACTTTCATCTTTATGGTTAGGAACATAGGGATAGATTGCATCAGACTGGAATGAATGTGTCAGAGTTCAGACCATCATCTATCAAATGTGAAAATTAATATTCACTTTTTGTTTTAAATTTTGAATGTAGTTTCACTCCTTTACTCTGGTTCTCCTATATATAGTAGCTTCTGTTACGGAATCTCTGCCAGGGTCTGCACTTACTCAGTGATACTATAAGCGAGTAGTGACTGTAAGTATTCATATGGTTCTTAATAAATCTAGAAAAGAAATTTAAATCTGTGTTTACTTTAATCTGTTTGCTCAACTTCGTGCATATCAGCAGAGTTTAAGACTTTCCTGCTCTTTGAGTAACCCTTACATGATACTTTAAGGTTCAAGTGTTGCTGTTTCTACAAGTCGCTTAAAAATATTGCTATTATCTTACGCATTGTATTCTGAACAGATACGTTAATTTTGGGTTGATTGTGCTGAAATATGTGTGCTAAGAAATACTCTGTTCAAGCTTTGACATCAAAGTTTGTTATCAAATCATAACCTTTTTTTATATATATGAAAATAAAAAAAATAAATGTGGTATATAGAATAAGAAGAATAGGTTATATTTTATGGGTTCAAAATAAAGGTAGCTAACTAATTGAATAAAAAAATATGTTTTAAATATTCTGATTCCAACCATTAACATATTAAGAATCTGATTCTCACTCGGAAAAGTCACAATTATCTCTAGAGAGCCTCAGTTCAGCCAGCTCATGTTATATATTATCGTCGAAGTCGATCTCAATGTTACATACTTCCGAGATATCTTCAAAATCCTAAAAGTGGTCTGACTAGTGAAACTCACAGTATCAAATTGTTTCAAGAGCCTAACATATTTTCTAAAGGGTGTACGTTTTGAATTTGAATCAACGTGATAAAAATTGAAGCACATCCAGGGCTTGACTTCGTTGATCAAGCATAATGATTCCCTTCTGTTTGTCCTGTCTAATGATCAGTAGCATTCTAAGCAATGGATTTTCAATATTTATTTTGATAAAAGTAAAAAAAATATTCTTTTCATTATAGATATATATGGTTGCACTCATGCGCGAAGTCATTGAATTCTAATGAAGTAACTGTTCTCTCAGCTGTTAGAGCGGGCATCATAAGCTGAATCGACTGTAATCATAAGATCAGAACCGAGGAAGTCATCATTAATTATCTAATAATGGTATTGATTCAGATTATTTAGGCAGAAATGATCACTTGATTCCTGAGTTTATTTTTTTTTGTTATCGACCGATTTTCCATAGTCTGTAAAATTGTTGGAGAAGTATCAGAACTATTTCATACAAGAATGTTGGCGAGAAAATTCATGAAAAATATTAAAAAATTGTAGCTTACCCAAATTGAAATGGGCATCGTACTTCAGATGTAGTACATAGTCTACCAGTTGCAAGTAGTCTACGACCCCTACTGTATCAAAAATTAGTAGGTTCAAACCCTTTTAATGTGTCTTCTTAAAACATTTTTGTGTTTGTATTTCTAGGGATGGGGTTTAATCTATTGATAATTTATCAAAAAGGAATTTCCTTATATTTTTCTTGTTGATAAATTAGGGTACTTTCC
Organism: Labyrinthula sp. Ha; assembly: GCA_015227615.1. Classification (NCBI taxonomy): domain Eukaryota; class Bigyra; order Labyrinthulida; family Labyrinthulaceae; genus Labyrinthula; species Labyrinthula sp. Ha. Next base: position 269,436 of record JAALGZ010000026.1, on the reverse strand, counting down.
CAAGCATTATTTTCGATAATTGATAACCAATTGATAATCCATAATATTTTCAGCCACATGTCCTTGGGTATAGTGGTCAAGAAATCTACACTTCATTTTGCCACTGAATGAAACTTTTCAAAAACGTTTTACATGACTCTACTAGAATCTATCAATAGATTATTCCCGGGTCAGATGGCCTTCTAATAAATATTTTCAAACGATCCATAAGTAAAAGATTTATTCTTCAACCGCTTGGTGCAAGGTAGTGTGCCCAAAGTTATTACTTGGATTCAATTGATAATGAGAATAAGTCAGAATCATTTGATAAAAATCAAAATCCCAGTTCTGTTATTGATAATAAGAATCAAAAAAGATTATCAAATAAATATCGAAATTTTTCATAAAATTCCTCCCCTATGTAATGCTCTTGCTGCAAAATGTACACATAATTGTTCTCACATGGCAAGTGTATGTTCGTTTGAGAAAAAAGGTTGTACCAATCTAAAAGATTTCTTTATTAGGCTAGGTCTAACTCCGTAAATATCACTGATTCAGATATACTATAGACTATAAATATTTACAGCACTGTGATAATTAAAATTCATACATCCTTCCGATGGACTTAAAATAACGATTTAAAATATTTTTCTTTAGGTCTCAAAATGTCTGGGCAGAAAGCTTCCCATGATCTCGGATAATGTTTCCCTTTATACGCGTTCTTGTTCGCAACATCTTCTTTGTCACTTAAAAAATCTCCTCTGCATGGTAAACCAAACTACTACAGAAGCTAAATTGTGCAAGGAAATTTCATATCTACTAGAAATCTTAATTTGACAATGGCAACAATTAAACACTAGTAAGCTGTGATATTTGCTTGTTAAAGTCTAATCTGGCAGTCAAAATCATTTTTCTTGAAAGTGCACGAAGATTGAGATGTAATTATGAATTTCTGGTGAATCTTGCCTTACAAGTAGGAAACTATCATTTTTTTTTGAATTTTAAATGGAACTGTTTGTTGTTAGAAGTGTATTACAGTCACACCTGTAGCTGGAATTTGATAAATATCAATTTTCGTTCATATGTTGGTCCCCGGTACCATAGGAAAGACTGTTGAGAATATTATTTTAAATTGATTTTCATGTACAGATATCTGTAAATTTTTCTTATAGTTCCGCTGCACTATACCACAGCTGTCACGGATGTAGCTAACTGTTTGTTGTAGACATCTTATACTGTGAGATCTGTCATGTTTTTATTATTATGCACTCACGTTCTGTTTGAATACCGCATATGAAGACTTCTCCGGCAACCCCAGCGAACTTGAAGATTTACGGAAGTTAAATATATATTTTAGTGATTTCAGTATAAGTAATATTATGAGCTGGAAATAAACATTGCTTCAGAGCATGTCATATAAAGAGCCGACACCTCAAGGGACATGGATTAACTTAAATATAAAGAAGGTTTGAAGCAAATAATTAACAAACCTGCCTTTATTACAGTCTGTATATAACTAAGAGTAAACGTGATATAAACAAAAAGATCCGAAAGAAACAAACTGTCACAAGAGAATTCGTTAGACTTACTTGACATTTTTGAAAGGAAGAATCAAGAAACAAATACTCTGTTGCTTTAGTAGACTGCATAGACCCAGTAGTACAATTCCTGATCCAACATTTCTCGTACGCTCACATAGTTTTTGAACCTATAAGAATGTTGCATAAAGTCGTCTATTCACTTCAAATCCCCTTTCGTTATGTATTTTCATTGCCCAAAATCCATTCCTAATTATTTTTATTCGTCTAATTCAGTCCTCAATTCCAATTGCAGTTCGCATCACTTCCTGTCCAAAAAAGCCATTCCAAGAATAAATCTCCTCAACAAAAAAACATAAACAAAATGTCAGCTTCACAAGAACCCAGTTTCCTGGAACATATGATTCCTAAATCACCTACCCAGAGTGATATATTCCTCACAGAAAATCCAAATTTTGATGGTATACTCTTTATTTTTAGTAATGTATAGGTAGACAGGTAAGAGTTGCTGTTCTTGACACAGGTGTTGATCCAGGTGCAGCAGGTTTATCAGTAAGTACAACTGGTAGTGCAAAAATTATTGATATACGAGATTGTACGGGAGATGCTGATGTGGCACTGTTAAAAATGGTCATTTCAACTTCATCCGGAGAACAGAGTGGTGAAAAAGAAGAGGATTTTATTTTCATTAACGGTCTTCGAGAGGATAGATTGAAGATTTCAAAGTCTGTAAGTGATGAAAATCCAACAAAGAAATGGTTTCTTGGAGAGAAGAATATTTTTGCTGTATTTCCAAAACCTGTACGTAAAAGACTTGCTGCAAAACATGAAGAAAGAGCTAAAAAGTATCATGAACTTATTAAGAAGGAAGTTGAAAAGAAACTTGCTGTTCAACCAGAAGACGAAAAAATGAAAAAACAACTTGAACTTCTTAAAACAGAACCTAGATTTGACTCTGAAGGATTTGTTGTAACAGTGGTTCTTTATCAAGATATCAATGGTGTATTCAAAGTACTTCTAGATAAACAAGGGGATGGAGATTTGACACAATTCAAACCAATCTCAAGCTTCAAAATATCCCAGCAATTTGATAAGTGGGATGAAGTATCACAATTAAACTATTGTGTGAATGTGGAAACAGAAGATCCAGCTGCTCTTCTTTCTGGAAACTTGTCTTCTTCTAAAGTAAGTCTAATTTGTGACAACAGTTCTCACGGGACACACGTTGCTTCTATACTAGCAGGAAATCATCCTGAAAACCGTGGTTTGAACGGCATAGCTCCCGGAGCAGAAGTTGTCTCGCTTAGAATAGGTGATGGAAGATTAGGAACTATGGAAACAAACAAATCTATAGTAAGAGCAGTGTCTTTGGCTGTTGAGTTAGGTTGCGATTTAGTAAATATGTCCTTTGGAGAAGCATCTACTGGAACAAGTGAAGGAATTGTTGTGGAAACTATTCAAGAAGCAGTCAGAAAACACGGATTAATATTCGTTACTTCAGCAGGAAACTCTGGACCTTCTTTATCAACAGTTGGTGCACCTGGATCCTCTCCTGGTGTAATTTCTGTAGGTGCTTATGTAGATAGGAATATGAAAGTTGCGCAGTATGGAAGTATTGTTGATGGAGAGGCAGAATCACTTTATGATTGGACATCAAGAGGTCCAACTTATGATGGATCACTTGGGGTCTCTATCTGTTCTCCCGGTGGTGCAGTTGCTTCTGTTCCTCAATGGGTTTTGCATCAGAAAGATCAGAAAAATGGAACTTCAATGGCTTCACCAAACGCATGTGGATCAGTTGCTTTACTTTTGTCCGCATTGAAGCAGAAGAAAATTAGATATTCTCCAGTTTCTGTACAAAGAGCAATTGAAAACTCTGCTCGAAAGATAGATGGAATGGAAAATTTTGGTATGGGAAAAGGTTTAATTCAAATTAAATCTGCTTTTGAAATGCTTATGAGTGAAAAGGAATATGTTTCAAAGGATGACGATATGTTTTTTCTTGATCTTCCTTTTGATTTTGTAGTTTCCTCAGCACAAAACATCCCTTCTCCAGGAACACATCTTAACAGAGGAATCTATTTACGTGATCCAGCCCAAGTTAAAACAACATCTACTCACAACTTATTTCTCAAACCTATATTTAATCACACTGAAGAATATTCTGAGTTTTCAAATTCTAAAGGTTATACTACGGATAAATTATCCAACCCTTCAAATTTTAAAAGGGGTGAATTTGTAATTACCCGGTGGCCTATTTCTTACAAGAATAAATTACAGATGAAATTGATGGTTGAATGTAGTGAAAAATGGGTTAAAACAACAGAAGAAGTTTTGTACCACGGATCTGAAAGTATAAATATCTTAATTGATCCTAGAAACTTACCTGCTGGAGTTCATTTTACTTGGGTTAATATTTATGAAGCTAGAACAAAGTCTCTTGGACCTTTGTTTAAACTTCCTGTTACTATTGTAGTGCCTGAAAACTCAATCCAGGAAATAGATTTCGACAAGAGTAATATGAAATTTTACGGAGGTCTGGTGAAAAGAACTTTTTTGGCTATTCCTAAAGGAGCATCTTTTTTGGATTTGAGTATTAAATTATTATCCGATACGAAGGAGGAAGAAGGAGAAAAGGTTGTTGAGTTTGGAAATACTGCTCAAAAGAAGTTGTTTTATATTTGTGGCTTCCAAATGTCCTCAAAAGGAAGTTATAGAAATGATATGGCTGTAAAATACGGCTGGTTTGATAACACTCAAAGTTCTCGAGAACCTTTGAATTACGGGTTTGAAGTCTCTTATCCTGGAATTATTGAAATTACCTTTTGCCAAAGTTGGAGGTATAGCCAAGAAGAAATTTCCTTTGATCTTTCTGCAAAGTTTCAAGGTATTGTTCCTTCTACACAAGAACTCGTTCTTTCTCCTTCTCCGAAACTTTTACTATTGAACAACTATTTGAGAATGTGTACGTTAACTCCAACGGCTAATTATAAGGCTGTTGAGAGAAAAGTATTCCCACGGAATGTTGACGCTGAATCCCAACTAGTTTGGGATAATGATATTCTATCATATGAATATTTGTCCCAGATGTCCCCTGGGGATAAGTCTCAAGAAGAAGCTCCAAAGTCACCTGCTGTTGGACGACTTCAGAGTATTTATAGAACGCTAACACGAATAAATAAGAAAGATACGAGCTCAGAAGGGATTAGTGAACTAAGAAGACAACCATATAGAGTTATTCTAGAGTATGATATAGATATCCCCGAACCTCTAGCTATAAAGCTATCCCACCCAGTGCACAACTTTCTCTACGAAAGCCCTGTGTTTTGTCAAATGATCCTGGTTTACAATCAAGACAAGAAACTGATGTTTTCCAGTGATGCATATTCAAGTTATAATAAAGTTGATGCTGGAAAATATCTTGCTCGATTTTGCTTGTTTAGTGAGAACCCTTCAACGCTTTCTGCATTGAGATCTCAACCATTGACCCTTTCTTTTAAAGTAGACCTACGTGCTGATGTGGCATTTTATGGTGGAAAATTGGACTTTATTAAGGATAAAAAGATGCGAAAGAGTTTTAAATTATCTAAAGATGAAAGTGTTTCTCTTTGTATCGTTGAAAACAATAATAAGAGTCCAAAGTGGGCAAAAGTTGGTGATGTTATGGTTGGTGAAATGTATTATTTTGCAGAACCTAATAAAGGAAAAGGATATAAAATAATATATCATGTTGGACAAGATGATAGCAAGAAAAAACATACTGAGAAAATTTTTGATGCTGCTTCTAAAGAGCTTTTTCCAGAAGAAAAGAAGAAAGTAGATTTAAATATTTTGAAAGAAGTTAGTGTTTTGAAGAAGAAACTTGATCAAGTTGAGTTAGAAGAAGTGAATAAATTAATTAAAAAGGTTGAAGAGGAAGAGAAGAAAAAAGAAAAAGATTTTGCATTAAAAGATATTCTTATTAGGCTTCAAGGGTTTAAGTTAGCACATGTCTGTCAAAAATATACAAAGAGTAAAAAGAAAGAAGATGGTTTTTTAGTTATAAAAATTTGTGAAGAAGTAGAAAAATATTTAAGCAAAGAAGTTTCAGAGAATCAAAATAAACAAGATAAAGATATTTCAAAATATACAGATAACTTGACCAAAAGTTTAGTTTCTATTTATTGCGTTAAAGGATATGTTAGTTTAAAACTTCATCCCAAAGATGAAAAAACATTAAACTCAGCAGAAAAAGATTTAGAAAAAATTAAAACGTTGAATGTGAAAAAGGGAGTTTTGAAAACTCAAGTTGATCAACTTTTACTGGAAGTAAAGTTTGTAAAAGAAGAATTTGAAGAATCTCTTGAATTAATTCAAACTTTAAAAAACAAAAAGACTACCAAAAATCTTCTAATTCCGGTTGATGAAGTACAACTTTACAAAAAAGAAATATCTTGCTTGAAAAACCTTCATTTCTATCATTTAGCTGAAAATTTACTTCGTCAAAGAAAACTTTCTTTTCCTTTAGATTACGATCTATTTTAATCATTCAACCAACCTTTTAGTGTTTCGTATACTGTAAACTGAATAGCTGAATTTGGAGCCATCCGAAGTAAATAGGGAGATAAACCTCTATAAAATCTTAAAACTCCTCCATCTTTATATAACTCCTTTACAACTTTAACCCATGTTCCCTTTTCTCCTTTTCTTTTTCCTATTCCTCTCATCTGCAAGTTCTTACGTACAGTATCATTCGGGTACATTACAAATCCCGCTATCCCGCCAGCAATTGCACCCGAGACCATTTTCTCGATAACTCCCGAGTTTTCTAAGCCAAAATGCCTACGAACAATTTGTCGAGAAATATCAAAAGACAAGAATTTGATTCCCTCATACCCGACAGAGCCGAGAAGTGTAGGTGCCATTCCTTTAAATAAAGCCCGAGAGCCTTCAAGTTTTACGACATCTGATAGGACAATAATGAAGCTTCTTGCATTTTTATTGGTTGAATGTGATGCCGAGATTCGGGTTCTAGCGAGATCCAACGGGTACGTTGCTACGGTTGCGGTCATTCCCGCAAAGGCTCCTGACCAAAAAGAAACAGAAATAGGACTCAAAGATAAAGGAGAAAGAAAAGACTTGTAAATATCATTAGTACTAAATAGAATACCTCTGGAGGGAAATGCTCGAATACATGCAAGAAAATTTCCTCTCCAAAGTCCTTTGACGCCCTCGGATTTGAGAATTTGGTAAATATGGGAAGAGTAAGAAATATTTGGAGATAGTTGAGCTAATATTCTAAGACGTTCAAGTGGAGCAATAACTGTTTTTGCAGTAATTCCGGCGAAGCCACCACATATGAGAAGTTTCGTATCTTGTGTAAGAGAAAGCTTTTGATTTTGTGTCATTTGATGGGATTTGATGTGGTTGCAGATTTAGTGTATTTTGGGGTGATTCTTATTATGTTTTCATTGTAATGTCTCGTTTGGGGAATACAAGTGATATTGCGTTTATCGTGCGAATAACTTATGTACGCTACACGTCCCAGGAAATTCAGTAGTTTCCATATAAATGTAAGCTCGAACTCTTCTTATAAAACAATCAACAATATATTCTTTCCTTTTCTTTATTAACAAACTTTTCTTATTACTTCTTCTTAACGGTTATATTACACTAACTACTTCAAGCACATATGTATAATACATCATATTTCAAACTAATTCCAATACCACACCATATATAATACATATACTAAAACCCCTACTCAATGCTATTGCACCTCAATCGTGACTAACGATATCTCATCTCAAATTTATATCAACGAATGTCACAAAATGTAAATTCATAGCATAAAAACATCAGTGAACAAACCACCCCAGGGTCTCATCACGGGCAAAACTGCCATGCAATACGAATGCTAAAAGACAGAAAATAAGGTTCCCAATTCACTCAAATCAATCATATCTCTCCAAAAACACTTCAAAGACACCCACAAACGGTTCACAGCTACTATAGAGACCTATTAAACACCTCCTGAACACCTAGTTTCCTTTGTACAACAACATTTCACAATCAAACACACACCTTATATACCACCACGTGATCCAAGACAAAAGTATAACAAAAACTCCACGTAATATCACAGAAAGAAGCTGAATATTTTATAGGACTGTTAGTAGACGTTACACTGCCCCTTCAGCTTCCAATTAAAGTTCATATCCAACCACTACCCATCCATTTCTTAAGTTATTTTTACGTCCAAATAATTCTAACTTCGTCGCATCTGGCTCGAAATTACTCTCAATGAGCTCATAAAATTCAATTGACTTTTGAGCGTTGCCAGAACGCTTGCCATAAAACACTTCTTTGCCAAAATTGCGTTGAATTAAAGTTCTCGGAAACGAATTATAAACTCCAATGATACACTCTTCAGTGCACTTCATTGTGACATTTCCTAGAGTAGAAACGATTTTATTTTTGCCATTTGTTTTTATCCAAACCAAACGACCTAACTTTTTAACTCCATTAGCTTCAAAAAGTTGTTCCACTATACGCTCTTTTCCTCTAATCACCCAAACAAAGATCATCGTGTTATTCATTACCCGTTGAAGATTCAAATTTATTATATCAAAATCCTTCATTAAATTATAATTAACAGCTGGACCTCTAACTGGGTCAGCTGAAAAAGTATGCCAATGTGGGTCAACAACTATTACATCATAGTTTTTATTGTGACTGACCAAAAACTCTTCAACTTTACCAGCATAAAACTGTGATCCTTCAGGTATTTTCCACAGAAAAGCAATAAAATTTAGCTTTTCACTTTCTACTTTTATTAGATTATTTGTTTCACCTTCTGAAAATATTAAATCAGCTTTTTTACTTGGCATTACAATTTTCTTTAAAAGTAAATCCTCCGCTTTGTGTAATTCTTTTTCAACTTCCTTTTCACGATTCTTAAGTTTAGACCATAAGTTTTTCAAGTAAAATAAAGCTTCTTCTTGTGTTCCGGTTATTCTTGGAAAACCTTTCCAATTCTTATTTCCATTGGAACTCATTTCATCCATCATGGCTTTGACGCCCTCACTGTAAGTTAAATTGTAGACATCAACAAAGAGAGATCCATATTTTTTCTGATTTCCCATACTCTTCTTATTATATTTCCACTTGAATAAATATTTCCTCAATAACTTCATTCCTTCAGATAAAGGTTTCTTCTGCACAAAATAATCTTCGCTTCTCCATCTTGAGTTATCTTGCTTCAAAGTAAACAAATCTAAATACAAACCGTGGTAGATATTTAAGCTTTTTCTACCCACAGTTCTTTGCATTTTAGTATATGTTTGTTGTTTACTTTTTCCTGGAATAAAAAGTTTCAAGTCTTCAAAGTTTCCAAAACCTCTGCTTAATAATCCCACTCGCAAAGATTGTAACTCAAATGTCGACCAATTTAGTCTATTCCAGTTACCTTTCTCATCAATAAGTATCTTGACAAACATAAGTTTTTCCTCAAAGCTACTAACTTCTTTCTCATTCATTGCGAAGATCTTTCTCTGCGTTTCAATTTGTCCCAAATATTCCGAATCAGGATATACTGTCACTAAAAAATCCATCAATTGTATTGTTTCAAGAGATTTATTATCCCTACAAAATTCAATCACAAGATGAGGTAAATCTTCGAATATAGTAAGAGCTGGTTCCAAAGTATCATCTTTCTCTGAAAATCCTCTCCACCTACATAAAAACTTCAACTGCCCTTCATCATCTTTCACAAGCTTAATCAACTTGTCCAACTCCAACTTACCTTTGTCCATTCTGTAGACCAAAGACGTAACAGGACTAGGTAAAAAGCCTATTGGAGCATAAGGCGCTAACAACATAGAGTGACGAATTTTCTTCTTACTATCCACATCTTGAATAACATAAATATGCTCACTGATGCATTCAATAACCTGATACGGTCCGCACCAGCGAGGCTTCAACTTGTCTCGTCTTCCTTCTCCAGCTTCTTTTTCAGAAAGCCAAACAAACTCTCCTACTCCAAAGTAAATAGGTTTCAATTTTCCTTTCATATTCCTTCTCTTATTTACTTTCATCCTGTGCTCTAATCCACATTTATCAGCTTTCATCTGCAACTCAATAATTTTCTGTCTTAAGTCCAAAGAAGCTTCTTTTAATTTATTACAATCCTGCTTCTCCATCTCTTTGTATACTGCCCCAAGCGGTGATCCATTCTTTCCTACACCAACCATAAGTTGCAACGGGCTCATCTCCATACCTCTGCAAGTGAGTGGGCTTTGATTAATAAAGGCTTGGACCATTGGTAAAACGTCTGGCCACTCTTCATCCCCCAAGCCCCACTCACTTACTATAGATCTAAGATTTCTTAAAATAGTTTTATTTTGCACTTCTACCGCACCTGCGGTGTGGCTAACATAAGTAGCACTAAACTGGTGTGCACAACCAGACTTCTTTAAAAACTGCTCCAAAACTTTTGAGGTAAAATGAGAACCTCTGTCTGTGACTAAAGTAAAAGCAGGCAATAACTGAAAATGGGCATGTCAGTCCCATAAGATGCTGACTGCTTTATCACTAGTAGCTTTATCGCAATACTTTAAAATAGTAGTTCTAGTAAGCGAATCTACTAAGGTTAAAATCCATCCTTTTTTATTAATATATAAAAAATCTGACAGTAAGACTTCACCAGCCTTACTGCCCCACGCTGTTACATTCAGCGGACGCCTAATCACAAGACTAGGTTTTTGGCAATGCATACATTGTCGATGGAATACAATGATTGCCTTCTTAAATAAACTAAAAATATCCTTCTCAAAATAATAGTTTTCCTTAATAAAATTGATTTCTTTCTTGACTGAAGAATGGTTGAATATAAAATGAGTGTGTATGATCACTAAAGGTAATATACTTTTCGTCACATACATCTTTCCTTCCATCCTCTTCACTACTTCTAGTTCAGGTATATCCCTTTTTTGAAACATCAAAATAAGTTTGTCATCAATTATTTCCCATCCTTTTCCAGCCAAGTCTAAACTACCAGGATGTCTGGGAGAAACATTCATCTCATCAATAACTCTCCAGAATTCTATTTCATCATCCTGATCCTCTGAATTAAAAATAGCTCTTTGAATAATAACTTCTTCAACTTCTTCATGATATTTAGGGTTTAACCAGTGAGACAAACAGTCCGCTGGTATGTTTTTATACCCTTCCAAGTGGTAAGCCTGCAAGTTTATTTCCATAAAATCAAGAGCCCAACGACTTAGTCTGGATCTATGAGATTTTAATTTAACTTCTCTGGGATTTATAATGTTGACTAAGTTTTTATGATCTGTGAATAAGATCTTTTCCTTCGCGTTAAAACGTAAATAAAAGGGATATTTTTTGATAGCCATAAGGACTGGAAATAACTCTTTGCATGAAATATGCCAATTGATTTGAGATCCAGCAAATCCACCTGAGCTTATTGCAATAACTCTGAAGTTAGATTTGAAAGGATCATAAACATCTACATCTTCTGCACTTTGAGTAATAAAAAGAGAATATTAAAACTCGCTAGCGTCTATGAATAAATATATATTCTGTTCAGAATCATAATATCCTATTGAACATTCCATGCTTTGCTTAATAGCTTCGATCATCTCAGTGTAGGCCATCTCCATTTCTTCATCCCAAATTATTTTAAGTTTCTTTTTCTCTAAGTTTCTCATCTTCCCCCCTATTTTATGTGAACCTAGAACTGTTTTTCTCATCCTACTAAACCCAGGAATAGTAGGAGAAATAAAGTTTGCTGTATAAATCAGCTGGGCTAACTCATGTAAATACACAGGTTTAACCCTATTCAATAATCCTTGGGCGTACTGTATGTCATATTTCCACCCATCCTCATCAAAACTTCTGCCGCAGAATACCAGGTTATTTGCGACAAGTTCGCACTTGTCTATGTTTAACCTTAGCTTCTTGCTTTGTATTTGACGTAAAAAACTTTCAACATTTGAATAAAGCTCGTTAATCGACTCCCCCATGATGATGGAGTCATCGATCCACTGTAGAGCTTTATGGGGCCAGAGACCAATAGGTGTTAAAACTTCACTTATTTGTCTCATAGAAAAAAGACTTGGTGTATTACACCATCCCTGGGGTGCTCCTAAAAAAGAGTAGGCCATTCCTCAGGGGGTCGTAAAAGTAAAATACTGCCCGGCTTGCTCTTCACAAGCTAGGTAGTCGAAATCGCTCAAAAGGTCAAACCCTGCAAAAAACTTGTTTCCTCTAACGCGGTTCAACTGTAACTCTATCCTTGGGAGTGTATTATTGACCCTCTGAATTATTTTATTCAGCGGTCTAAAATCAACGACCAATCTGAATTTCTTCGGTCCCTTCTTTGGAACCACCAGCATTGACATAGCAGTTGTTGGATTTTTATTCGGGTAAATAATACCCGCTTTCTCCATATGAGCAATACGTTTATGTAAAAAGTTCTCCTGCTTTTGTCCTAATGGTAGCTGCTTTTGGATCCCCACTCTTTCTCCTGGCAATAAATCACATCTTATTGGAGTAATAATAGAAAGTTGAGTTGAGCTCTCTGCATCACCAAAAGCTTTAAAGTTGCTTTCAAATAACTCCACAAACTTCGTTTTCCATGCAGGAGAGGAAGAAAAATGAACTACATCTATTGCTTCTACTTTGTCTTTAATCTTTGCACGCATCCTATTATCATCACTTTGTCCACTCTTCGCAGCACCTAAACCTACATCAATATTCTCTAAATCCATGAGCTCCTCTGTTCAGGGAAGTCTGCTCCAAATATATAAGGTGGTACTTTGAGCGCGTTTTTCGGAGCAGCACTGTTCATTCCAGAGTAAAAGGATTTTACGTTGATCATCTCACTTTCTTCTTCTCCCATATAATCCAAAACCCATTTCGCGAACGTAGGTTTCTCTTCCCTATTTTTCCCTTTCTCCATTCTTCTTTTAAGGGCACTAAAAGGGTCTAAGTTATATTTTGACAGTATTTCATTTCCTAGGATTAGATCATCCCATTCCTGAACGTCTAATATAAGGGCTTCAACCTCGCAAAAGACAAAACCACGATGCCCATCTTGATCCACTACAGTGATCTCTGAGAACTGTCCCACTTCCCAAACCGGATATATAGCACCTCCGGCTGCTTGTACCCTGAAGGTTTCTCTAACTTTCTTATTTTACTGCAATGCTTCTTTAAGTTCTGATGAATAGTGCTTTTGAAAGCTCCAGAGTCCAGCAAAGCTTTGTATTTAGATCCATTTATATCAACTTCGATAATAGCTCTGTTTGACACTCCTTTTCCCTCTCTTACCTTAAACACTTTCCCTTATTTTCTACTTCTTCCCTAGTTTCTTCATAACCTTTTACATTTCCTACTTCTGTCTTCTTAAAAACCTCATCCGTTTTATTGCAATCTACAGATGGCATGTCTTGAAAACACTTGTAAGTTTTAGTTCCAAAAAGTTTTTTCTGCTTTCGTAGCAAGCACCTTAGCTTCTTGGACTATTTTTGCTGATACTAGTTCAGCTTCCTTCCTTCTCACATAATCATCCATCCGTTTCTTCAAAACTTCTTCACCTGGATGGGGTTTAGCAGGTTCTCCTGCTTTCTTCTTATAACAATAGGGCTCTGTGTGCCCATATTCCCACTCGTGCGTACACAGAAGAGGTGTACGCTTAATATTCTGCGGTGGGTTTTGCTTCTTAACTACCGGTTTCTGCGCTTTGACCACAAACCTCGTCTTCTTCATCGGCGTTTTTATTATTGGACCTTTTTCTTTCTTCATAACTTTAGACTTCCTCGCATAAGGCGGTGGCATACACCCCATAACATAAGCCTTTAACGCAGTTCTATCTGCTGCTTTAAGTTCCGGTCTCAAAGTTAAATCATCCTCTCGGACCCACATAAAGTGCGGCATCAACTTCAAGATTGCTTTCGCGATGTCTTTAGGTTTTTTTCTCTGCTTCCGGTGGAAGGTAAGTTAAAGCTTCTTCAAAGTCTTGAAATACCGCTTCTATAGCATCTTCTTCAATTATTTCAGTGTTGAACTTCACATACTTTTCAATAAGAGCGACTGCATTCGTCGCAGTCCTACTTCTTTCACTTCTAATTCTTTCCTTGATCGCTTCAATAATACTTTCATTTGAATCAATAGTGCCAGCATTGCTTAACCTCTTAAAAACCTCTTCTCCTAGCATCTCTTTTAAATATATAAACTTCCTAGTACAAGGGTTAAGGCGCTCCACTTCATAGATGAACTTCTCCATGCTCTTCATATCAAGATCTTCCAGTGTTGTGATCCTAGCATGACAGCCTGCCATTCGACTCGTTAACATATTCATACTCACTCTGTTCTCTTCCGTCAGCGTCTGAATAATCTCCCTGTTCCTATTCGTGACCTCTTCACTTCTTCTGGAGTTTCTTTCCTCCATTCTTATTAAAAGGTCCTCTTGTCTCTTGGCGTTCCTCTCATCTAATCTTACTAAAATATCCTCAAACGCCTTGAACATCTGGTTCATATTAGTTTGTCTTTCGCTCATAGCGATATATCTTCCTAAAAACTCCTCCGTAGTTCAAACTTCTTAAAATCTTCAAACAAATTAAAACTTCTGAATTAAACTTTCAATATTTCGAAATATTGCGTTTATCGTGTGAATAACTTATGTACGCTACACGTCCCAGGAAATTCAGTAGTTTTAATATAAATGTAAGCTCGAACTCTTCTTATAAAACAATCAACAATATATTCTTTCCTTTTCTTTATTAACAAACTTTTTTTATTACTTCTTCTTAACAGTTATATTACACTAACTACTTCAAGCACATATGTATAATACATCATATTTCAAACTAATTCCAATACCACACCATATATAATACATATACTAAAACCCCTACTCAATGCTATTGCACCTCAATCATGACTAACGATATCTCATCTCAAATTTATATCAACGAATGTCACAAAATGTAAATTCATAGCATAAAAACATCAGTGAACAAACCACCCCAGGGTCTCATCACGGGCAAAACTGCCATGCAATACGAATTCTAAAAGACAGAAAATAAGGTTCCCAATTCACTTAAATCAATCATATCTCTCCAAAAACACTTCAAAGACACCCACAAACGGTTCACAGCTATTATAGAGACCTATTAAACACCTCCTGAACACCTAGTTTCCTTTGTACAACAACATTTCACAATCAAACACACACCTTATATACCACCACGTGATCCAAGACAAAAGTATAACAAAAACTCCACGTAATATCACAGAAAGAAGCTGAATATTTTATAGGACTGTTAGTAGACGTTACAGTGAGAAGATAGTCATAGTACGAAAAACATGGGGTCTTAGAAGAAGAAAGAATACTATTTGAATGATATTTTAAAATTTACTGTTTCTTTCAGCCTATATTCTAAATAATATTATCAAGTAAACCTTAACTCAAATGAGAATACTTCCATCCATTTGAGGAAAGTAAGTGATTGCACCTCAAAGAAAAAAGTTGGTAGCTCTCTCTCTTTGCATCAAAAAATCTTGAAATAATCTCAAAAATTTCAATAAAACTGGTTTCGCTCAAATTTTACCTATTAATATATGTTTGGCGTGTTATAAAGCTGTCAGAGTAATTGCCAAGTTTCTCTGGGTTTAATGCAACTATTAAGTTGAGGTTAATTGGGTTCTGATAGATTTACATATGAATATGTTTAAAGCTAGTTAAGCTAAATATAAATTTACATCTATTTTCCTTCCATATGCTAACTTTTGGCACTATTACTTTATTGCATCATTTCTTTTTACACAAAAACCTAGAGCCCAAAATCTGGAAATTTTATGAAATGTATTTTCTTTTATAGATGCTTGTTAGAGGCCAAATTTTTCCTATTGAAGTATTTTTATAAGATAAATATAAATTTAATTATTTAATTCTACAGTCTTGGTACAACAATCCTCAGCTCTTTGATAAAGAAAAAGTACAAACATCCATTTAAAGGTTCTCTAATCCAATAAATGCTTCCTTAGCTGTTAAAATTAGAGTCGAATTACATGTGGCTTAGCTATTTATTAATAAGAAAAGTGTTGAGAGGAAGAAAATGAAATAAAAAAAATATAGCCAGATTCCAAACATATCTATGTAAACTCCTTTTACCAAAAAGGTCTTTCGAACCAGTTTATAAATTCACCCTTCAATTATGGAGCAGAATTGTTTTTGAGAATACACTAAGTCTCTTATTATGTTATAAACAATTAGAATATTAACTATTGGACACTTTCTGGATTGCTATATTACCTTCAGTATGCTTGGCAAATATTTATATCCATTTATAAATTTAGAAAAATGATGCTAACTCAAAATATGAAGAATGCAACACCAAATTCCTCTTCTTAGTACTCAGATAATTTAGGATTTTAACTCAATTGTCGCATATTATGTCATAAGCAAGTATCGTTTCAACTGTTAAAGACTAAAGACTCAAAATAAAGTCTTGAACTTACTGTGTGTTCCTTTCTTTTCTTTTGAGTCAACAAGAAGAAAAGATGTAACGAGCATTGTGCAGCAACCTGAGTGGATAATTCCTATCCAACTATACCAATACCATAAACATACCACGTGTAATATACTAGCTGAAACTGATACTGAGATACAACATCAATCAGTTTCGTTGCTGTCTTCGCTTATAACTCTTGAAAAATATGTTGAGCTTATTGAGCTATTGTTAACTAACATTGATGAAATAAAGGAATATCATGCCCGTACTAATATATTACTGAAATGCATTTAACATCAGTGGAGCATGTTGTTTCTCTATGTTATGGAACTAGATTCATATTTTAATACTATTTCCATTTATTCAGCTAAGGTATCTTTTCAGGCCGCATGTCCAAAGACTGTGAATCCTAACATCCGTAATCCACAATAATTATTTACCTTCAAAACACCTCATGAGAAGATAGTAATACACAATACTATATTTAAATGTTCTACACTTTAACTGTTTCTAATTACAGTGTCAATTATTTCTATGGTTTTTTCAACACGTGCTAAATGTATTATTACTGGTTCGCGTTGCAGTGGTTCCTGTAGAAGCTATGTCAATAGCTTGCTGTGCCATCGATCCTAGATTCTAACTCTCTCTTCCCATTCTATTTCTTATTTTCTAACAAAATAGATTTCCAATATAGTTTAATCACATAGCACGGTAGTGTATTTAAGCTAATTATCCTGATTATACAGTAATATTTCCGTTAATTAGTTTACGAAACTGTATTTCACAGTGCATAGTCACAGCACGAGAGGTACCGATATATCGTGTGTTGTCTCTACCTTTGTGTAAGGATATTCTTTCTCTATATTCAATCTCAGCTAGACTTCCTTATGTACTTCAATAACTGCTTACTATATTGGTTTTCTTTATGGTCAGTTCATTCTTTGTATTTGGAGGCCTGTGGAACTAATGCGAGAAAACTTCGTATTGAAATCACTTCAACTTCAAATGGTGAGTCACAAATACCTCTTAAATTCCCTCCTCTCAAACACAAGCTCAAACCTATAATTTTATCCTCGTCCTGTTGCAATGCTAAATCTATTACAAACCTACCCTCTGTATTTGACTGTGTGTTTCTTTCCAATGGAGATTTTGATATCTTAGTTTTTGTTCGTCTATCAATCCCTATAAGACGTTATTTTTTCTTTTTAGTCTTCATGGATAGATTGTAAGTGTTCTTATCTGTGTATGACGTGTGCACTATTACATTTTGCTTAGTTTAGAAGTACGGTTAAAGAAGGAACAAAAAGCATTGTATGTCACTGCATACAGGTTTATGCTTAGTGATAAAAGTAATATGAGTTTACTAAATTTTAATATCAGCTTCTAAAGTAATTGAGTATCAGTTATATATGGTATCCACAATGATATATCTCTAGATGTCAGAATATTTACGGAGCAAGACACAAATACTTAAGAGCAACTTGACAAACCCCACTTTCCACAAAACATGTAAAGATTTTGCGGTTCTGAGAAATCAATCTCAGGTGGTCTTAGCATAGAATGGGTCATTGTTATAGAATATAAGCACAGATATTTTGGAGCTACAATTTCTTGCATTCTGAGATTATATAACTTGTCAATAAAATAAAATTACCTGGATTGACCCTTATTCTTTCTCCAGTTTTTATTTTAACACAGTCTTAGACATATTCTTTCCGAATGGTTTACTAGTTGGAATATCTAGATGGCACGTGATATTTCATTTAATTGGTTCCAAAAATTAGGTGAACAAAGCTTTATATAAACATCAATGTCTGGGATTATATTATTCTGATGATGCACAGAATATATATCTACTGATATTATTATTCAAAACTACGTCATTCCCAATTTTTCTGAATAGTTTTTTTCGTGGTTTGTATTTTTTAACAATTGATCATAATTGATTTGGATCAAAAGAATGAAGAATATTATTTAAAGAAAAACGATTCCTTGCTGATTTATTTGGTATTTTGGTCCTCGTAGATACAATTTGGAGGGGTACTCACCATGACTTTCACGTTTCTACTTGCAGGATTGCTTATTGTTAGTACCGAGTTGGTAATATCTCTACTGAGAACAGAAGCTGAAAGCGAAGGATGTGAGTATTTTAGCAATCATTTTGCAACATGCTCATTTTTTTCTTATGGTGATGGAAGTTTTCATTTCAACATTAAAATATTGCTAAGCCGGTCAATAATAATATATATATATATATATGCGTCAAGAAATAGCTTAAATACTAGTTTTGCTCGAGTGTAACTTGTGAGAGTTTATATTTTTGAGATTTTTATTTTGTGAGATCGGTAAATAGTATTCGGCTAGTTAAACAACTGTAAATATATCCCTTTGAAACAATCAAGAAAGTAACTTAATCGAATAGCTGAATTGTATAAAACTATCTTTAGCATTTTAGCAGTTATTGGATTTATTCTACCCCCTTTTTGACTACTTGACAGAATAAAATTTTGGGGTAAATTTTGGGGTAATTTTCCCATTCTCGTTTTCTTGTTCTAACTCTTGACGATACTATTTTTTGGATGGATAGTATCTAGTGTGGATAATCATTCGTCTATCAAAGCATGAATAAGTCAACTCTCATATATACATGATTGAACCCTAAAAAAGACCTTCTAATAAAACTTATTTCACAGCGAAAATAACAAATGTTTATATATATATAATCTCATTTTTGGAATTAAAAGATTATCAGTTGATCATGAAACTCACAGTTCCTTTTTCTTTCATTGAAACTCTACTGACATGTGTTGAACTAGAAGGCTTCTAGTTTCTACGTAATGTCTTTGTTTAGTAGATTTATGAAATATGATTCTAGTAGGTTTTAGCACAGCAGCTAAAAACGGGATCTATTCCATCTTCAAACAAAAAGTTTGATTTATCACACTCGCTATTTTTGTAATTATCAATTTTTATTTATTCTCACTATCCTATTTTCCTAATATATTTTAGAAACATGTTGACAATTAAAACTCACTCCACATAAACTACTACTTGTCTGGTCTCCATCAATAGAAACTTTGCAATAATCTTAGGTTTTTCAAGTTTCAGATCATATCTTAGTATTTTCATGCTTCTCCATTTTTTGTTTTTATCTGTGTAAAAGACACCAGATTAAGGTACCTGTAGAGACTTCCGCATTGTGTTCACTCCATGCAAACAGTCCTCCATGTCGTGCTTCTTAGCTTCAGATTTTGTTGCTCGACTTCAACTATGGAAGGGGTTTTAGAAAGCGACGAATTAAAATTCTCAATTAACATCTGAAAGAATTAAAATTTTAAGATGTATATTATTTCCATGCACTTAACAACCAATTTTGTAAGTTTCAAAGAATTTTCTTCCTTGATCATCAATATCTTACAGCGATGAGTACCTGTTGATAATTTTCAATTTGTTTAGAATGCAAAATAAACTTATTTCCCCCTATATATTCGCTTATTAACCCATACTTGTTAATATTTCCATTTACTAGAAGAAATATTTTTTCGATTATAATAATGCTGTTATTCAACCCCAAATGTAAGAAACCATATAGATTACCGTGACTACGCATTAAAATTACTGCAAAAAACTACTAAATATAAACCATCAGCATCATTTTGATGATGGTGTAACCTAAGAATCTTTTTTGACTCAATGGGATTGTCAAAATACTCACAAAGCCTTAATTTTGGCATTTCACGTTGAAAATCCACTAATAGGACAGGAATCGTATCTATGCCATCGCATAAATAAAATATATTCGTTTTGAAGAAAAAAATATGCAAAAATCATAAGAAACATGATGAAGAGCTAGAATCAAAAATAATATTGTGGACCTTTGATATAACACTAAGTTTGAAAACTCGTTTACCAGCCCTGATATAGAGACATGTATCTACAACAAACTAGTTAAAAACTTTTCATTATACAGCAATAAAACTATTTTACCTTAAAATATCTTTTTCAGATATATAAATCTTTAAATTCATCAAAGAAACTTTCGAGGATCATCTACAAGTCAAGATAACTGTTGTTGAGATGGGCTCCTATTTTCTTTATGAAAGTACATGGATCTATGGCACTTTTTTGGAAAAACAAATATATTTAAAGAATAAAATATAAACAATAAAAGGTAAGCTCTTAAATAAATATTGTTTCTTTTCCATTGCTTATAGCTTACTTTGGAGAAATTTGCCAATATTGTAGAAATTTATTAAATCACAGTATTGCATTACCACAAAAAAATATAATAACACAAAATGGAGTCAATTAAAGAAATGTATCTTCCCTTATTTACTCATGTCTAGGATCGAATCAGGTGACCACTACACAGCTCTTCAAAGTGTAAAGGCTAAAATTTCCCGTTCAAAGAAATCAAAACCTGCAAACCGCCCTAAAACCCTCGATCTCGCCTTTGCCGCGTCAAAACTTCTTCTTGATGCCCAACAACCAAACTCTTCTCAAGAAATTATCAGCGATACTTTAGAGTTTCTTCTATCTACAAAAACTATGCCTTCTGAACCTTTATTAAAATCTCTTTCAACCTCTCTTTCATATTTTCTTATTTCTCATCCAAATAATCCCCAGGTGGCAAAGTTGACATTGAAATTAACAGAGAAAGCAAATGAGTGGCTTGAAACAACCAATAAGAGTTCAACACGAAAGCATCCAATGCTGCAAAAGGTTTCAGGAGATTGCTATGCAGAACTAGGTATATTTTGGGTAGATTTTCATTTAGTTAGGGAAGACGGGTAAAGCTGTTGAAGCATATGCAGAAAGTATAGAAACAAAAGAAGATTTGGATAAATTCTTGGAATTTATTCTTGTGAAGATTAAGGTTCCAAGCGAGGTAGCTGTTCATATGGCAAGTTCTGTTTTGCTGCTCTTAGCTCGGGCAAATTTAAAGGATGCTAATTATCTTTTTAAGACTTTTCAAGAAAAGAAGCTGCCGAAGAACAAAGCGATGGAGCCCCTGAATAATTTCTTGGAGTTTCTTTTACTGACACTTGAAAGAGATGCCAAGCCTTTATTCTTGACTCTGAGAGAAAAGTATCAAAAAATCCTTCGAATTGATCCCAATTTAAATAAAACACTTGATAAAATTGGAAAGCGATTTTATAATATAGAGATCCAGCAGCAGCAAAGCAACGATATGATGCAGAACATGATGCGCATGTTTAGTGGTTAGAGTAAAAATATATCTTCATCTTGTCTCTTCAAAACTTTATATGAACTTGGTTCTTGTAGTGCATCATTAAGTTGCTTCATCTGTTCTTTATAATAAGGAGTTTCAAACCATGAGTTCAAATGTCTGAGACTTTCCCATTCGGTGAGAATTAAATATGAATCAGGTTTATTCAAATCACGCATTATTTCACCCCCAAGAAAACCAGTTTGTTTGACAACAGATTTTTCAATATCTTTCATTATCGTACGAACAAGTTGTTCTCTTCCTGGAACCATTAAGCGCTCAGAAAGAACTCTTATTCTACTTGCCATTTTATCCCTTCAATACACACTTAACATATACTTATACTTCAACCAATGAATTTCAATTATTTAACCAATCAATTCTTTACACGATTCAATTACGAATAATGGGACATATAGCCCAAATATAGCAGTTCAACGGAAGAAAAACGTTACAAACAAAATAAACAACTTTTGTTTCTATATCATGAAATTTAATAATATAAACGAAGATACTTCAAGAAACACATCTTCCACATCAATTTCAAATGTTTCTATATCTCCAACTGATGATACAAAGTTTCTTGCATATCTTCAAAGTTCTTTGGAAAAGAAACATGACAAGCAATTGGTTGCACAAGTTCTTCAAAGTTTTTATCCATGGAAGACAAATATTATTTTATATTCATCAATGAAAGCATCTATTCTTCAAGATTTGGATGACTTAATATACGCAGAAACTACGGTCAGGTTACCTTTTAGAACTCTTTTCATTTACATTGACACTTTCCTTTTCACAACAGCTGAAGAACTTCAACTTCATATCAAGCTTAAACTATTTTCTCTTCTTCAACAAATTAAATCTTCAAAAATTTCGATTTCTCCAGAAAAACCTCAAACAAATTCTAAATATCAAGAAACTGTTTCAGAAACTATTCAAAGTAACCAACTCTTCTTTGCACAACTATTTTCTTCAAAACAAGTTCCCTCTATACCTCCTCCTTCACCACAAATTTCTACATCAAAGAATTCTTTTTTAAAAGATAATTTTAATTTTTTTAAACGAAAAGATTTTTTTTCTTCTTTTTTACAGTTGATGTCAGAAATTAATTTAGCCGCTGAAGAAAAAGTGTTGAAGATTTGGTTTTGTTTTGATAAAGAAAAAGTAGATTTGAATTGGTTAAAGGAGTTGAATAGTTTTCAAGTTAGAAAAAATTTTTTATTTCAATATACGATATGTTGTGCTGATTTTAGTTTCCACCCTAAATTTGAACCTTTTACTTTGTTGTCTGCGAGTGCTAAGCCAATTTCTTCTTCTTGTTGTGTTCAAGAAAATATTTCTGAAGATAAATTTCTTGCTTGTCTCTCAGAAGAAGAATGCTGTCTTTTATTATCAACACTTCTTTTATCTTATAACTCAAAAAGCTTTAATAAAAACTTATTCTCAAAAAAAGTTTATAAAACACCTCGATTAAAAAATACACATTTACCAAAATATATTTCTTTTACTCAATTAAAACCTTTCTGTCTTCAAATTAGTGAATTTATCTTTTTAAAGGAAATAAAATTTAATTGGAAACAAAGCTTATTATTCTTAGTTAAAAGAAGAATGCTTCACAAAACAAAAAGTGGTGTTTTTTATTGTTTACTTGATCCACTTTTTCTTGAAAAAATAATTCAACAAAAACTAAAAATGTTTCAACTTAAAGAATACATAGAGAATAAAGACTTATTAGTTTAGTATCAAGTTCAACATATAATAAATTTCCCATTGAAGAATTTCTCTTTTATCTTTTGTTTTACTTCTGGATCAGCTTCATCACTGAACTCTAAATTAGTTAAAGCAAGTCGTACAGCTTGAAATTTTTCCATCAAACTATCAAAAATCACAGTTAAATTGTATTCAATCTCCCAATAATTTTTACCATCTTGACCTTTTTGTCTTAAAACTGCTTCTCTTCTTGTATGACTTACTTCAACTAATCTTTCATCTAAACGAACACTTATTCTCCATCCGTTATCATGTATATCTTTTGTCAAATGTTCAATACCTAAATCTAATTTTCTTCTAATCTCTTCAATAGCATACACAATTACACTTAGATGCATAAAACTCAATACTCCTTTTACACTTTCCAACACATGATAAGCAAGTTCTAAATCTTCTTCACAATATTTTTCACCTAAATCTCTTTTTGATCCATCAGAATCAAGATTTGAGTTTTCTCGTAATAGCATTTCAGGATCTTCATCAAGAAAACTTAGTTTGTCTGATATAGACATAGGAGCAAAGACTTTTGATAAACCTTTCATTGCTTCTTCTAATGACATATCTTTAGAGTCAAGACAATTACTTAAGTAAGTACACATCTCTTTACATAAAGAGTTATCAATTGGTCTTCTTCCTGCTTTTTTATTTGCATGAAAAAAGAATTCTATAAGGACTTTTATAGTATGAAATATCTGCAGTAATTGTCTATTGTGTTTATCAGGGAATTCTTCATCTGAAAAAATCATTCCTGGATCAACGACTTGTTTAGGTTTATTCTCCTTTGTAAATTCAAGTTGAATTATATGAGCTACTCTTATTAAATCTCGATATTTTCTTTCAATAAGTTCTTTTTCATAAATGTGTGTTTTTAGCGTGTCAAAAAGCGGCTCTGGTTTAGCGGCTTTTTCTTCAAAGGTCTGTTTTCCACTTGGAGATGAACGCATACGGGAAAATGGTGATGATGCCATAGGGGAAAATATTGCTAAGGAAGTTCTACGTGATATAGCTCGAGGTTTACGCATTATCTTTGTAGCTATTTGAGAATTCATTCTTGTGTTTGTTTGTTTTGTATTCAATCCGATGTTGTTTTAGAATGTCCGATTCGAACAGATTTTGGGACATGCAGTTTGTCCGTTGGCTGTGCTCTTATGGGACGACAAAAATAAACATCGCGACCTTAGATAAAGGAGATAAAGAATAAAAGAAATCTTAAAGTAATTGTTTTTATCAAAGAAGTAATATTATAAAAGATATAGTTTTATCATATAAAGTGTTAGTTTTCTTGGATAAACTGTTTTCTATGAAACATGAAAATGTTGTATAACTACGTCTATAACTAATATAATACTTGTTACTAAATGACCGTGTCTGTAAAGAACATTGAGAAATTGTAGGAGCCGAGGTACAGTTTTCTATTCCAAAGAAAGAAAAACTTGACAAAGTGTTTTTTCATCTTTGTTCAGTTCTCAAGAGATATAGTGTCTCCAAAGCTGTATAGATCTTACACTTAGTTTGTTTTCCTTTTCCACAATGAAGACTACCTTTTAGTATACTTCTTTTCTTACATAAATCCAAAGCCACTGGGATTAAAGCTTATAGTAACATGAAAATATGACGTGTGGTTATCTGGTCAGAGCTAGCTACGTTTATTAACCTTGAATCATTGTGTTAAATTATTTATTTCAACCTATGCTTAAATTTCCATTGGAAAGATTGG
Organism: Labyrinthula sp. Ha; assembly: GCA_015227615.1. Taxonomy (NCBI): domain Eukaryota; class Bigyra; order Labyrinthulida; family Labyrinthulaceae; genus Labyrinthula; species Labyrinthula sp. Ha. The sequence goes on along the minus strand of JAALGZ010000026.1, from coordinate 244,686 downwards.
AGTTAGATGTATAATAGTACAAGATTTAGACCAAGGAGCTGAGTTATTACTACAGCTAAGAACAAAGTCTGTAGGTTATGAATATTCGTAGAATTCCAAAGACGAACGGCGCTCAAAATAATTGATTTAAGTATTCTCTTGGTATAGTTTAACATTAGACATGCTTAGTTTTGGTATTGGATTGAAATTAAGTACACTGTTCGTTTTCCAACAAAACTCACCGATAGGAAAAATAAAACTACTATTCCTCAAACTTTACGGTTTTAGTTAATAGTTCGATCTTTTAATTCAAAAAGATTACTATTTTTCACAAAACAACTAAGAGTTTGAGGCTTCAATCAAGTAAGTAATGTAACTGGAATCTTTGATTTAATGAAGGTACGATTCCTTGCTGTCCATGTAAAGAGTTAAAACCAAATCCAATAAGCCCTTTCTACCTTGAAGTCATCGTCTATTTACCATATGCTATCGAGTAGCTACAATAAAAAGCGAAACTGAATTTTGGGAACAAATAGTAGAATCATGGTAGCCCTTTTGTCCCTTAAATTAAGAAGAACCTAGTTAAAAGTAGAAACTTTGATAGCTTTTTTGCAATTATGAAATTAACTTTTTTTTGGAAACTATGTCTTGCAACATTTCTAATCTCTTTAGCTAATCAATTAACAGTAGGTGTATATTATTCGTACTTTCAGTAAGTAGATCTGAAATGAAACACTATTATGCAAAGCTAGAGTCCTATCTGACTAAAGGTAACAAAAATACATTGCACAACTCATATTTTACAAAAAGAACCATTCAACGCATAAATTGGCAACAAGAATACAAGAACGGTAATACAGCAAAATTCAGGTCAGAATGGCGACATACAAATGCCTCATATTCAACGATCAGAAGCTGAAAAAATTTAACTGTTATTTCTTAGTTTAAGTTTTTTATCGGTTGTTTGGGCTCCAGTCTAAACAACCTTGTCGCAATTTTTTTACTCCCAAACTTGTATCATCAACCATTTTTTCTTTTGTACAAGTACGACTGTGTCAACATAAATATTTATATGTACCCATTAAACCAGTTGTTGTAGCCTTCAAAATTATAAATACAGACTATTTGTATTCTATCAGTCTAAAAGCGATGAATTTTGGTCTTTGCATTATTTTTTAAGAGCTAAACTAAAAGTAAAGATATTTAAATTAGTAACAACTGAGAATAACAAAACCATTTCAGCAAAAACAATATGTCTTACTGCTCAAGGAAGACCTAGTTTCTTTGTTAATTTTATATTTTCTTGATCTGTTATCTGCACAATAAAAATATTCCGGATTATGTGGGCAATATTTACTCTGATCTTCAAACATAACTTAATAAGTGCAAAAAGTTTTGGCATATCTCTTTCCAATTACAACTAAAGGGGGTTATTATGTTGAGAGAAAACTACTTATAAAGCTCCAGACATGAATACATTATAAACAAAGCTTAAATGGTTTTCTGCTCGTTCTACAAGAAAATAAGTGGAATCAACTAGTAAAGATTAAGTTCGATGTACATTTTGTTTATCGAACGAGGTTGCTTCAGAAGTTGAGCCAGCACAAAAACAATAGAAGGAGGTATGTAAACGGCCTTTATGGCGACGCTTCGACTGAGCTTTTTTATGCTTATACCACATTTTTTGGTACTACGGGGAAAACTTTCAATGTACACCAAGAAATTTCATAAAGAACCATTGTTCAGCAAAAAAACACTTAAATATTCATTTAATATTAAAATATAACTATTCTCTACTATTCATTGAGCATATTCCTTGACTAATTTTTGTTTTGATTCTTTATTACTATAGAGTGCTTTTAAGGTTTCTGCTTTTAGATTTGTTCTTCTTAGTCTAATTTTTTATGCGTAATTTCTCGCTTAAATTCTTCAGGAAAAAGGCGACACTAACTCTTTTTCTGTATAGTTTTTTGCTAAATAGTGTCTGCTTAAAGGTTAACGAACAAACTAAACTGACTCCTAAACTAGAGTTACTTTTCTTTACTGTATTTTTCAATTCTTTTTATCTCCTATTATGTATTTTTTCTTATGTATTTTCATCCTTACCGTTAGCTTCCATTAACTTATCATATTTTTCTCTGTGTTACATTTACATCATTCCACGTCATCACTTCAATTAATCAAAATACAAATTCGGATAAATTTGAAAATTGAAATACAGCTTCTTGTATCCCAATACGAGTGTTTTCACATCTTTTACTCTACACTACCTTCTTCTAAGACACGAGTGACATCAAACTTCCTCTTTCCACTCATATGGACCCGAAAAAGTCCACCATCCACTTCTACAATTCCAAAATCTACCAAATATTTCCATTTTCCTCACCCCTGGTGCCAATTTTTCTAACAAATCGTATACCTCACGTGGTTTTCTGGACTGCTGTAAAATTCTAGATATAATAACATCCGAACTACGCTGCTTAGATAACAATGGTCTTCCTTTTACCGCTAACAAAAGAATTTCTTTGGAATGCCGCAGATATTGACCTTGGCTTGAATGGATCTTTCCTGCAGCAGTCTTCTTACACCAAACGATGTATTCAACTATTCTGAACCCATTGCGTGATAAAATATTCCTTCCTACTTCAAATTTATTGTTGGTGATCCATAAAGCAGCTATCCCTTCTTCAACTAAAGTTCCAAAATTGATTTTTAATAATTGCGAATCTGTCAAAGTAGGATAATGAATTGTAAGTCCCCTAGTAGGGCTACCAGACGCTTGATTATTCCAAGGTGGATCTATTAACAAAACTCCAAACTTACCGAAAGCTGTCAGATTCTGATCAAGAATATTAGCAATTTTCAGTTTGCTGTTTTCTGGCTGTTTCCAGAGTATAAGATCTCTATATTCTTCTTTATTATCAATTTCTATTGTAAAAAATGAATCTTCTATATTGCCATATGGTACCCACTTAACCATTGATGATTTATCCTTCAATTTACTTGACAGATTATCTCTATACTTCTTACGCTGATATATTTTTTCAATTTCCGATTCATATAATTCTCTCCATTCAATCAACTTATCTTTCTTTTCTTCTTTATTTACTTCATTCACGCTTATTCTATTATCTCTTTTCTTACACTTCTCTTCAAGCTTTTTTATTGGATCTATATTCATTTTTCTCAACCAATCTTCTCCTAATATAAATTTGTTCGTGTTACATTTCAAGACATAGAATCTCATTTTATTCATTCTCACACATATCTTTTCTCCTTTCAAAGTGCAGTTTACCACTACATATCCAAGTACTTCTGTTTTATTACCTGACACGCTCTTACATTGCAACATTTTCTGATGCTCTAGATCTCCTGAAATGATTTGATATCCTTGGATTAAATTTTCTCCAACACAGCTTCGCCAAGCTCCGCTGTCTAATAAAACAGAGTGTATTTCACCTTTTATTTCCAAATTCAAATGTCGATTATTGGTGTAGTTTATTTCACATATTTCCGGCACTGATGATCTCTTAGCTTTTTTCTCACCTCTCTTGATCACTTTACTAATATCTTGAAGGCTCAATTTTGAATTTGAAATTTCTTTTATTCCTAACAATGGTATCATCTCTTGAGTTATTTTGAAATTCTGCTTACTATATAATTGTTTCCAGACTTCCTTGCGAATCTTCTTCAAATCAGACTTTGATAATTCTTTTCCTGTATTTATAATTACTCCATTCCTCCTGATTACACTATTCTTCCTATCATTGTACTTTTTTAGAATGTTCAGATCTATTTTCAAACCGTGAAATTCATAAAGTCTTTGACTTCCAATCGACGTTTTTACAAATTCTACTAGCTGCGAACGAGTTTTTCCTGGCAGATAGCCTTCTTTTATTATTGGTTCCCACTTGCCTAGACCAAAGACGAAGATACATTTTTGCATCACTTCTTTCTCAAATTGGTTCCAGCCTTTTGATCTGCTAAGACCGGGATACACATGGTCGTTTAATAATTTTAGATGCTGAGGATAAGATATCACTTTCCAAAAATCTGTTGTCCATGTTACTTCACTACTATGAACAGCTTCTCTCAGAAAATTTACTTCAGCTTCTATAGGCAAATCTAATTTATGCCTCAAAACATTCCAAGCTGCTATAAAATCATTACTATCATATTTATGTTTATTTATATACTTTTCCAAAGTTTTTGGAATATCTTGAAGCAGTAGATCAAAATTTTGCCAGTTGGCTTCTTGTTTGGGAAATCCTTTCCACCAAACTAATATTTCAAATCCTCCAGTTGACCTTCGGATATCTAATAGACGATGAACCTCATAGATGCCTTGGTTATAATAAAAGGCTTTCTTTATTTCAGATGTGACCTCAAAGTCTGTAGGTTGCGCTTCGTATAAACTAAGACGTTGAACATGCGCTACATGGATTTTTCCATCCAAAGCCCTTATTTTATAGGTAGTTGATCCTAAGATTTCTTCAATTACATATGGGCCATTCCACCTCAATTGCAACTTTGATTTATTTCGGGGTGTTCCTACATTGCTCATTAAAACAAAATCCCCAGGTGCAAATTGCACATGAGACATCTTGAATTTTCTATTGATATAATCTCTTTGAGTTTTTCGGTCCTTTTCAATTAAAGGCATTATTTTCTTTCTCTTTTCTTCAATTGTACTTACTAGGATCTTACAATTATTTACAAATTTCTCTGCATCATTTGGTATTATTACTTCATTATTTCTTACTAGAGGCATCAATTTAATGCTACCTTCTTCTATAGCTGCCAACTCATTTTTCTTGCCAAAGATTGAAGTTAATTCGTTTGGTGTATACCCTTGCCTCGTAGGGGTATTATTTATGGTATCTGCTACAATATCAATTAGTTCTGGCCATTGTTCATAGGGCAGATTATATTCGCTGCACATTTGACGCAGATTTCTTAATATGAAACGGTTCATGACTTCTACAGAGCCGTTACTCCATGGAGAGTATACCACTGAAAAGTGGTGTTGGCCTCCATAAATTTTATTAAATTCTCTGATAATTTGGTTACTGAAATGTGAACCATTGTCTGTTGATAATTTAAACGACGGTGGTATTCCATTTTCATCTCTCCATTTGACGAGTGCTTTTACGACTACATGAGCACTAGCTGACTTATCATGAACCATCATTGCTTTCCTTGATACATCCTCTACTAGAACAAGAAGATATCCGTCATATATTTTAAGGAAATCTGAGTGTAACAAAAGCTCATTTTCATTCACTGCATGCGGTATTTCTTTATAAAATCTTCGTTCCAGTTTTATATCCTTATCGCAATGAAGGCAATATTTCTTTAATTTTCTTACCAATTGATGAATTTGTGATTTATTTACTTCAATAAATTCGAAATCTTTTAGAAGTCTTATCACTTCGTCATTACTACCATGATTTGATATATTATGAGCTAAAACTATAAACTTCTCCAGATGCTGAAAATGAATTAAAATCTTACCTTCTTTATTGACAATCAAGCCCTGCTTATTTATTCTTGATCCTCTTTGTTGGTTTACTTTATCTCTTTTTTGGATTTGTTTTAATTCTCTTGACGATAAATCTTCCCATTCGGTTCTCCTTTTAGGAAAGTTTTTACCTGCCCTGTCTCTAACAAATTGAATATTAGCTGGGTCAAATCGCCAATTTTCAACTTCATTTTCTACAGCATTAATCATTGAGGGTTCTTGATCATCTTTATTTATATTGCTTATCTTTTTCTTTTCTAAATCAATTTCTTTCTCCTCTACTGAAAACTTTATCCCTTTCCAAGTCAGAGTCCAATTATTTGTGTCTTTAATTAAAATCTTCTCCGGACTAGAAGTGGAAGTTGCTCCTAAATATCCCCAACGGGTTAGGAGGTCTGCTAAAACATTTCTATTACCAGGAATATGATAAAAAACAATATTAAATTCTTGGATGGTTAAGATCCATCTTTGGATTCTTCCAAATGTTGATTGCTTTACATCTCTCTTTCCAGTCATCAAGTATTTTATATTCAGATGATCTGTAAATATTTTTATCTCTCTTGATATATTTATCAATAAAAATCTATATCTTTTTAAAGTCCTAATGATAGGATAGATTTCCTTATCTGTCATGGACCAAAATTTTGAAGATTGAGTAAACTCTCCACTTACAAAGAACACAGGTTCCCATCCATCAGATACATATAAAGCAACTACACTGGACCAATAATTATTACTTGCATCTGCAAAAATAGCAACCTGACTTTCTGCCTCAAACATTTTCATTCTCTTATGCTTACAATTTCCTATATTTTTCAAAAACTTTGCATATTCTGCTTGATCTTTATCTGTCCAAAATTCGGCTATACTAGTTCTTTTTCTTGCATCTTTATTTATTCTTTTACCTCTATTCTCTACTATTATTCCTTCGATTTCACGCATCCTGGAATTCAAATAACTCTTACTTTCTGAAAGACCTGGAATGGTATCTGACAGCCATGTAGAAACGTAAACTACATCATACAAATGGCCCAGATTTTCAGGCCTTGGCATTTTAGTAATCTTTGAAAAATAATTTTCGTCATACCCCCAATGACCGCCTTCGATTACATGACCACACCATTTAACTTTCTTTCTTAAGATATCACATTTGTCCAAATTAAGTTTGAATTTTACTTTAATACAATTTTTTAGGAACTGTTCAAGAAGTTGCAAATACCCAGAAAAGGTTTGGTGATATAATAATGTATCATCCAACCATTGTAGAGCGCCATTTCCGAACAGTCCTCCCACTTCTGATCCATTTAATACTTCGTTTACTAACCTTTCTTGGTAAACTTGAGGAGTATTTCGGAATCCCTGCGGTGACATTGTCATGCAGTAGGTTCCGATCGGAGTGACCATGCCGAATTATTTACTAGATGATGGATCTAAACGCAAATAATCAAATCCAGACAAACCATCGAAGGATCCAAACCACTCTTCATTCCCCTTAAGCCAGCCAAGTTGAGCTTCTAGATCTGGCAATCCCAAACCCGTCGGTAAACAATTTTTATTCACCCTTCTTAGGTCGACGACCATCCTAAAGTCAGTTGGTCTTTTAGGCTTGGGAAGCATCATAACTGGACTTGAGAAGAAAGGGTTAGGTTCCCTATATACCATTCCCATGTCCAACAACTCCTGTATTTTTATTTTTAGCTCCTCTAACACTTGTTTTTTCATAGGATATGGCTTGGCAGTAAAGGATTCGCAGTCTGATTTAATCTTCACTTGCATCGGAGTTAGTAAATTAAAGTCACACTTGGCTTCTTTGAAGGCAAATGCATCTTTATTTCTAACCATTACTTCTTCAAGATCATCTGCTTGGTTTGGTTCAACAATATATTTTCTCCTAGCTCACTAATTTTTTCTCTTATTTTATTTTTTAGGACTTCCTGCATTTCTGGGGTTTCAATATAAGGTTTGCTCGACGTAGAAACAACCTCATGTTCACCTTCAATAATTTCATCCGAAATCTCATCCCTATACATGCTACGAGTCGCATGTTCCGATTCAAAATCTTCATCCCACTCCATACTCAAAGGTTCCACATCACTACCAACTACCACCTCATATACTTCATTTCTATTACTTACCTCCAACACATACATTTCTGGAAAATCAACGGGATCTAAATTATTAGCCGATATTTCTATCTCTGACTTTTCTTTTAATTCTCCTTTTTTATTATTATTATTATTATCGTTATTGTCTCCCGATGTTTTATTCTCTGATGAAGAAATTTGATTCACTTGAGGTACAACATTACTTTGACTTCTTTGTAGATTTGTATTTCTATCTGGCTTGTCTTGATCTCTAGTATTTCTGTTCTGATCACTTTCTTTCCTTCTTAATACTGGACATTGTGCTGCATGATGGCCCTCAGTGAAGCAATAACCGCAAAGATTATTGTCTCGAGAATATTTCCGGCGCTTCTCTATTGGCCATGAGCGGGGTACAATATGTTTTTTATGTCCAGTTTGTAGGACAATGATTTTTACTTCACCTGAATTTCTAGATACATATTGTGATCCTGATCTCCTAGATTGACTATTATTAGATTCTGAGGTATTCTTTCTTGACTTACTAAATTTTTGATGTTGAAGGGCTGGACTTTGAATGTCCCATGTTGAAATGGACAAAGCAGCTTTTCTCAATCCTTTTTTTAAAGACTTGTAAGTCTTCCACCCTTCTTCTGTTTGACGTTCTTTCGCCCTTGCACTTCCAAATTCTATAGGTAATCTTTTAATTATTTTTAGGCATAATTCCTTTTCCATACTTTTGTTGGAAAAGGTTATTCCTCTCAAGATCTTATCTGTTGATTTAATAAATTCGCTCATTGACGCTGATGGACTACCTGTATTTTTCCAAACCAGATTATCAATTTCTCTGATCACTACCTTTGATCTACTCTTATCTTCATTCCTTTTGATCTTTCTCAAGTATTTAATTATTTTAGCTTGATCCCTCATGTCGTATCCCTCTTCGACTAGATCTACCTTGACTTCATTACTTAAGTTCAGGTTTAGGTCTGCTGAGGGCAATGCGAATCTTTGACGGATTACAGTCGTTTCGTAGATATCAAATTCTGATATAAATTTAGTTACTTCTGATGGGTCAAGAGTTTTTAGGATGGGCTTATCCTTATATCTTTCCTCACGAAGTCTGGCCTTTCGTTCCATCCTTCGAGATCGTGGAGACATAGAAATTCCTTCTCTTGGATTAACGTTGGTTCCATCACTTTCACTTGATTCAGTTGTGGAGCTAAAAGTCAGAGGGATGTTGTCGGTTAATATTTCAGTTCTAGTTGATGCTGCACGTCTTGGGGTGGCTGTAACTACCCTGCTAGACAAACTCCTGTTCCTTTCAACCTCCCTCCTTAAACCCACCAAACTGCTCATTAGATTATTGAAGTCTCTTTGAGAGATCATCCTCATCTCTTCTTGGTTTCCAGTTGGTGTTTGGAATGGATCTTCATTACTATTATCCCTAGGGTTACCGTCTGATTGTGTTGTTGTTGGTATATTTTCTACTAGATCCTGGGTTGGATTCCCATCGTCCTGCATTTGGTCTTCGTTTTCTACTTGGTCTCCTTCGTTGTTATTTTCCTTCTCTTCTGCTGCTGGTAGGCCCAGAGACCTACGGGTTTCTTCAATAAATCGAAGCTCACGAGCCCCGATGTTAACTCTTGGTACATTATTACTATTTTCTTCAGTCATATTTTTTATTATTCTAGCACGTTTAAACTTATTGAATTCAATATAGAGTGCTTTATAGGTTTCTGCTTTTAACTTAAATGTATTCTGCTTAATTTATTTTTCTTAGTCTAATTTTTATGCGAAATTTCTTACTTAAAATCTTCAGGAAAAAGGCGACACTAACTCTTTTTCTATATAGTTTTTTTTTGCTAAATAGTGTCTGCTTAAAAGTTAACGAACAAACTAAACTGACTCCTAATCTAGAGTTACTTTTCTTTACTGTATTTTTTAACTCCTTTTATCTCCTATTATGTATTTTTTCTTATGTATTTTCATCCCTACCGTTAGCTTCCATTAATTTGTCATATTTTCCTCTGTGTTACATTTACATCATTCCACGTCATCACTTTAATTAATCAAAATACAAATTCGGACAAATTTAAAAATTGAAATACAGCTTCTTGTATCCCAATACGAGTGTTTTCACATCTTTTACTCTACATGAGTAAATAAAGAGTTATTTCTATCTCGGTATTTGAATGAAACGTATCCAGTTAATTAGAAGACCATTCTCGATTTAAAATAACGAGTACCTGAAAACCATGACACGAAGTGGAAAGGTTTCTGTACAACTACTGTCTATATTTGGTCTTGGGGCTGCAGGCAGATTTTCTCAGGAAGAATTTGATGCACACTGCTTTGAGTTAATAAACAACGATTCTTTAAACTGGAGAGACGGGGTGTTTGAAACGGATCAGGAAATAGTTACTTGTTTGCGTGAGAGTCTTGGGGACCCAATCGGTTTTGGAGAGGGTACAACAGGAGGTTATGATCCCGAAGGTTCAAGTGAATTAACAATCATTACAAAAGACTTTCCTGAACAACAAATAGTGAATGCAATTGAAAACCCAAACTATAACTGGATAGTATTTGATAAGGTAGATTTTGCGGAAGAAGTAATGCTGTCGATGCATAGAATGAATTGCACCAATCCACTTATACTAGCAAACTTGGGAAACTCTTCAGTAGAAGAATGCATGGATCCTTTTCTATGGTGTGAAAATAATGTAGTAGACTCAGAAGACTGCATCAATCAATTTTATAATAGAGGTCTAAATGTGTATTTCCAGTTTACAAACTTTATGATTGACACAAATACTGCAATCGACGGCCGTGGATCAAAAGCTTATTTTATGTTCAATGGTTTCAAAGTTGGAATGGACCTCCTCGAAAAAGGAAACGTCATCATTACGAATATTCTTTTCAGAGGAGCAGGTCATGTTGAAGATCATGATATGGATCCGGACATGCTTAGAGTAACAGGTGGATCCGGTAGAGTTTGGATTCATCAAAATACCTTTGAAGAAAGTGGTGATGCAGCTGTTGATATTAAACGCGGTGCACATTCAACAACTGTTTCCTTCAATAAATTTGTGAATATCTTCAGAGTTTCTCTTCATGGATCAAATGATGCGAGAGAAATAAATGAGATGATAACATCGACATACCACAACAATTTGTTCTTGACTACAGACAGTAACTTCTCAAAGATAATGTATACTTATCTTCGTCGAGTTCCTCTACTGCGAAGGGGACAATCCCACAGTTTTAATAATGTGTTCTATAATTATGTGAGTGATATTGCGAGTATTCGAGTTGGCGGTAGATTACTGTTTGAGAATAGTATAGTTCTCAATCAACAAATACTTATTGACTTTAAGAATAGAACTTTAGATTGGTACGCAAATATTAGCAATATGTTTAACTTTAGAGAAGGGGGACTCGAAGTTGTGGATAGTTTTGTTTCTTTAGTAGATGAAAACTGTAATCCAGCTGGAGTAGCTTTGGGTTTAAATGGTTCTATTGGTAGCACTCCAGACATGCTTTCACAGTATCGAAATTACTCTAGAGATATGTATTATGAGTATTTAAGAGAAGCAGATGGAGATTTAGTAAAATATGCAAAGCAAACAGCAGGAAAAGGTGGTCTTACACCATATATGAGTCCATATGCGTTAGATACTGAGTTTATCATTAGATCAGAGAGTGGAAGTTGTTTGGAGACTGTAGCACAAGATACAGATGAGGATAATGAGCTTGAAGTCGTGGAGCTTGGAGTTGTTTTTGTAGTAGCACTACTTGTTACAGCAGTTATTTATGTAACTACCAGGAGAAATACAGTTGAACAGGAGGTGGTAGAGATTAAGCACGTTGACAAAGCTGGTGAGGTAATGGTGAAAGGTGAACGAACTGTGTCTACATAACTTCTGTAAAGCTTGGGAAGCGGTTAGACTGCTGTTGAATAGTAGAGGGTATAATTCTTAATGCTAAGTTAAAGTAAGCTCAACTTTGACCTATATGTTGCTTACGTAAGAGCTTGTTTTAGATTGTGTACTGAATTCTACTGTCTAGCCAAGTATAGCACGTAGTTCCTACCCAGCACTCTGTTACTACAAAATCGTCATCAGTTTCAGTTTGCTCAAGTAACAGGTCAACTATGCGAAGTACACCGATTAAAGCTTCACCACCAAATAATTAGATATCAATATAGACCGTATGGTCCCTCCTGGCTGTTAAGGTTTCATTTATTACCGCTGTCTCAAGTTTTCTTGTCTGCTATCTCTAATGTCTATTAAATGTTTATTAACGGTTAACTACAATAGTCTATTACCAGTGTGATATAAGTGCAAAACACTTATTAACGTTAAGTACCGTTATATAGAATGATGATGCATTACTAAGTCTTAAGTCATTCATAGAGTAACCAACTAAAGGAAAAGTCAAAAACAATTTATTCAACCAACTGGCCCTTGGAACGCAGCAATCATAGACATTTCCCTTAACTGCTATCGAAGAATATTATCAAGACGTTTAATTTTATTTGGAAACATATCACACCAGTCAAATTAAACTATGAAATAGCAATTAAAGAACTATGACTATTTTACATAAACGAAACTAAAAGAACTACAGCAACTTCAAAATTCTTCAACAAAAAAATAATCCAAAGATAAGAAATGGGTTAAAAAACCATAGAATTGTTAGAAGGGGGAAGAATAGACAAGAAACTCTAGCTTTTGGGGGAATGAAGCAGCAATAATTATAGAATGTATATCTTTCTAAGATCACCTGCATGAAAGCTCATGGTCTTTATATTTTGTCCAACATACTCTAGATTCCCCAGCTCTGGTTACCTGTAAATGAGATGAGCATTCACCTCGAAATTTCGAAAAATGAGTAGTGCTAAATGGAGTATTACCTATGCAAAACTGCAATCCCGCGGGCTTTCATCTACGTCATTTATTTCTTAACAACACTACATAGTATTTCTAACGATACTGGTACCTGCTTTGGCGGGGTACGTGTTCTATACACTGGTGTATACAACGCCACTTCTTTTTATTAGCTGCTTCAATTTCTCAAATTAAGAAATTAGAATCAGCAAATCATCAAAGAACAAGCCAAAGCTAAAACGAGACAATTATATTCTTTACATAGATAAAGCAGCAAAGAATCTAATAGAGTTAAATATGACTTATATGAAGCTATGGAAACACGTCTTGTATATGTTCATGAAAAATCAAAATCCTCAACTCGAAATTTTAAGACTGCGATCAACTAACGAAAATTCCTATGACTTAAATGCAAAAGGGATGATACAAGGTTCAACATAAAGACACAAGAAAGAAATTGGGTAATGCATATATCAAACCACAGCAACTTTATATGAAAATAAGCTGCGATACCAAACTTTCAAAAGATAAGGTAAATTGACAAATGATTATCCACAATTTACTTAAGAAGAAGAAGTGCCTTATAAAGTAATGATACACTCTCAAGACACATTTTCTATGAAGGTTGTGCTAGTTTGACTTTTAATTAGAAGGTTTGAACAGCCTTGTTTCTTCAAGGTAGGTTCACAAGTTCATGAACACAGGTGAGGGATCAAGAGTTCAAGTTTTTTTTTTCGTTTTTTGGGCAGTACAAACTAAGAAGGGATGGAGATTTCCAACTGGAACAAAAATAAACTTAACTACTTCTTGGGACGAAGATTCAAGCTTTGAACACGATTCAATTCATTCACTTCTATGGATACCATTTGGCGGTTGGGGTTTTTAAGATACTTCTTGAAGATTATAAATGAGGGTTTTATTCCACAGAAATATAATCGTGCCTCTTACTTATATGGGAAAAGAACCGAGTACAAGAGAATTTTTTTTCAAAGGTTTGTTCAAACAGCGATGTAGTTTTATTTGCCTTCCTTCTTCTGGCAACAGGGCTTTTTCCGGAATGAATCTTAGATGAAGTTTCTTACGAAATGTTTTTATCAAAATCAGGAATCTTCTTATCTAGGCTCTCCTTCAGAGACTTCCTCGTACGCATGAGAACTGGAAAAGTTTTTCTTTATACTTCTTTATTCCCCTTTGTTGTGTCGTTTACTTCACGGTTCATGAATAATATTTGAGAACATTTTGCAGTTGAAGTTTTTGAAAACCTTACTCCTATAAAAGATGATACTTTAACTCTGAAATGAAAGATATCTCAACAGTCATCAGCTATCCTCCCGATACCTTTCTTGGTAGATTCATGCAATCAACATCCTTTGCGATTCCAACTTGAGAGCGATGCGTTTCCTCAAGTATACATCTTATGAAGCTTTGCACACTCACGTCAGGAATGTCCATAGGGAGGATGAAAGTCATACTAGAAACCATAAGTGCATCATGGCATGGTGGTTCCATTTGCTTCACAAATGTTGAGGCAAAAGTCTACATCTATTCTCCATTTTTTTTCTTACAATACATTATGAGTTTCCAAGATCTTGAATGATGTAATATCAAGGCGTATGATTGGGATCATTGCTTTTGATATCTCTTACCTCTCTTTATTCCACCTCTTTCTGCTGAATCATATCTTTGATTTTAGCAAAAATGCATATATTTATAGCTCGGCACAGTTTGATAGTTATATGAAAGAATTTGAACCTGAGTCTATGTTGGCAACTTTATATTTAAGGCCCTAATTCTGTTGACCATAGTTTTTATTTACTAATCAAGTTTACTATATATATGGGGGATTATCATTATTTTTTGGGTGTAGGTCTAACAAATGGTATTTTTCTTTTCTTTTAATTTTTCTGGGTACAAACTCTGGGCTTCCTCTGAATATATACCCAACATGTTTCTTAGATACAAATCAGGCTGTGTGAGATTCAAAGGGCTGCAACTTGTCTGATCGCCAATACTCCTTAAACTTGCAAGTATATATTATCATTAAATAAGCATCTGCCAAAAAGGAGATTAGAACATGGTTAACACATCTCAGGTACACAACATTCAGTGTCTTCACTGCAAGAGCCAAAGCTGCACTACCCTCTGACATCAACACTGATACTCCACAGACTCCAAAGTGTTTTAAGCCGCGAATAAACTCTAAATTAGTTCTGAGACCCCATATAAGTACATGCAAAGTTCATTGTTAACAAAAAAAATCACAAGTAGGGAACATTGCTAAGAGTTCTTACTGTGAAAACCCATGGGTTGCGTCAATTTGAACGCTATCACTGCAAACAATTCTTATTTTGGTTTGCAAGAATTTCAGAAAAGTGAGACCTTTAAATCTAACCTGTCAATTGTGGTATCATCAAAGTATGATTTAATTACGAATCCTTTGCATAGAGAGCCAGTTCCACACTTATTTAGTTTCTTCATACCTGTTTCCTCTGAAAGCTTAGTCTTGTATCTTGCAATTCTCTTCACACCTCTGACTGATTCCTTTAAATTTAGAAAAATGCTTCTAGGAGTGTAAACCTTGATTGAAGTCGTTAGATATCAGCTAGTCCTAGAATTCAAATGAATAGTAATTCGTCTTCAGTTAAAGCTACTTAAGACTTTTTTAACTTTTCTCACTCATAACTTCATACCCAGCATGAGTTTCACAGTTAACAACAAAAATGCACCGGTTAATTTTAGGATTAGGCATAATATTGACATCAAATGGACATTCCTAGCTAGACGTACCTTTAGTTTTATACCTTTTCAGTTTTCTGATCTTTCCCTAGAACTTCTTGAAGCTTTCGTCTGCTGTATGTCGATGAGAACCATTTCTTTCCAACTTAAATATACTCCCTACAAACATTGTATGTTTGTCCAACATAACCAATGTCTTGTTTTAGTTAATTTAGTGCCAGCAACTTTGTTTTTTACGTTCACTTTCACTCAAATAGACTAGTTCGTTCTGTGGAATTGTCCCTCTCAGCTATTGTTGTTAGTGTCATTTAGTTTGATTCTTAGAGTACGATTTTTCACCTTGCAGTCATTTGAGAAAATTCAATCCAGCAGAAAATAACTTAAGATACGCTGACGTAAAAGAATCACCTCCGCCGTGTTGGTGTTTTTATTCCGTGAAATTTCTGAGAAAATTATTACATTAGTGTGTGCAACATCGCCCAAAACCTGAACACAATGAAACATACATAAACCACGAAAATGACTGAGGAAAAACTTTCGAAGAATGAGATCAAGCGTCGTTTAAAAGCAGAAAAGGCTGCTCAGAAAAAAGCAGAAAAAGAAGCTGCAAAAGCAGCTAAAGCCGCGCAGACTAAATCAAAGCCTGGGTTCGAGAAAGAGGAAGAAATATTAGACCCCAGTAAGTATTTTGAAAATAGAACGAAACAACTTCAGAAAGCTGAAGACGCTGGTCTGAATATCTACCCGCACAAGTTTCAAACCACTTTAACTTTCGATGAATATATTGATTCGTTCTCTTCGTTGGAGAAAGGCTCACACGAGGAAGAGAAATCTGTATCGATTGCAGGACGTATCTTGGCTCGCAGAAAACAAGGAGCAAAAATGGTCTTCTTGGACTTGCATGCTGATGGAAAGAAGATTCAGGTAATGAGCCAGTTACAACACTATAAAGAAGGAGAGGCAGCTTTTTTTAAAGTTCACAATTTAATTCGATATGGAGATATTATTGGCGTTACGGGATTTCCAGGAAAGTCAAAAACCGGTGAATTATCGATATTTCCAACTGAGATTCAGTTGTTGTCACCTTGTATGAAGATGCTTCCAAAGCTTCATTCAAGTTTAAATCAGGATACTAGGTACAGAAAGAGATATATTGACTTAATCTTGACACCTCAAACTCGTACTGTATTCACAACAAGAGCTAAAATAATCAGCTATGTTCGCAGGTTTTTGGATGAAAGAGGGTTTCTAGAAGTTGAAACACCAATTATGAATATGCTAGCTGGTGGTGCAACTGCAAAACCTTTCGTTACCCATCATAATTCCCTGAATATGGATTTGTATCTGCGAGTTGCACCTGAGTTATACTTAAAGAAACTTATTGTCGGTGGACTCGATAGAGTTTATGAAATTGGGCGGCTATTTCGTAATGAAGGAATTGATATGACTCATAATCCAGAGTTTACTTCTTGTGAGTTTTATATGGCATATGCAGACTACGAAGATTTGATGCGGATGACAGAAGATCTTCTTTCAGGACTTGTAAAAGAACTTTTTGGACAATACAAGATTAACTATGACGGAGTTGAAATTGATTTTACACCACCTTTCAAGCGTGTCAGCATGGTTTCTGGTTTGGAAGAAAAATTAGGAATTAACATTCCTGAGTTAGATTTTAACGACCTGGAGAAACAAAAAGTTGCTGCGGAGTTTTTAAGTAGAGTTTGTGAAGAAAAAGGTCTTGAAGTAAGCGAGCCGCGGACAGTTGCTAGGCTGCTGGATAAACTGGTCGGTGAATTTATTGAAGAAGATTTAGTAAACCCAACTTTTATCACTGATCATCCAATAATTATGTCTCCCTTGGCGAAGAAATCAAGAAAACTTGAACATATGACTGAAAGATTTGAGCTGTTTGTTGCCAAGAAGGAGGTTTGTAATGCGTATACCGAGTTAAATGATCCAAGAGTTCAGAGGGAACGGTTCCAAGCACAAATGGCTGAGAAGAATCAAGGAGATGACGAAGCCCAGCCTTACGATGAAGAGTTCTGTGAAGCTTTAGACCATGGATTGGCACCTACTGCAGGGTGGGGTATGGGAATTGACAGACTCACAATGTTCATGACAGACAGTTTGAATATCAAAGAAGTTCTGCTGTTTCCAGCCATGAAACCACAAAGCAACGAGGCTCCAAAAAGTACATTTTAATTTTCTTTTTTCAGTTTAAAGTTACCAACCATGCTAATTTGAACCCTGTTCGCACTTTTTGTACCTCCTACGAGTGCAAAAAGCTGCAGCGAGGGTTCAGGGCTATGAACATTGCAAATCGATTGTTTCGGCGAATATAACTGTTTTTAGGTGCGGAAAAGGTTGAAATAGAAACAGCGCAAGATTAAGTAAAGTTATTTCTTAATTTTTAACTGTTATTGTCTTTTCCCTGGAAATCAGCTTAGTCGTTTAATTTTGATAATGAAGAAATACTTGTTTCCTTTTCTCTTTCTTGGTTTGCAAGTCATGTGCCTTGATATAGTTGAGTTGAAGGAAAAGGCAATGAAAGAAGCAAGTGATAGGGAGTCGAAACCTGTTCAGTATCCTCCCGGTGTTCTTCGAGAAATTCCGAGGGAAGAGTCAATGCATCGCAATGTGTTGCTAGATGAAGAGAAGCAAAGAGTTATTACGGTAGGAAGGTTTTTAATTTCAAATTAGGAAACCTACAGATCTAGAGCTGAACAAGTACGTGAGGACAATTTTCAGAAACGGCGAAGACATTCTAATCTCAATGATGGAGTAAGTTTGTATAACAATAATGCTTAGTCATTGTGCTCAGATGGGGCTAAGAACGGTGACGAGACTGATGTGGATTGTGGAGGAAGCTGTATTCACTCAACGAAGGATAAGTATGACATGAGAATATTCTTTAATAGACATTGTTCCTTTGGTCTAAGTATTGTTCATGAACTATTAATTTTCAGGTTGTAGGATTGACGAGGACTGTGAGAGCAACAGATGTAGTAAAGAAACCCATAAGTGTGAAAAAAGAAAGGTCTTACACAGTAGAGATTTAAAAAAACTACATCTGGATATGCTGGATGCCTGGATCAAACACAGGGTGGGAAAGTAACTCATGTTTTCTTCTAAAGTCTAGTACTCTGACAATGAAAGAGTTTGAAGATTTTTTTTGGACTGTGATCAATCCAGATGATGAAGAAATGAGCACAAAGCAGCAAGAATATTTAAAGAAAGAACTTAATAACTTCGTGGAAGCAACGGAATGGAATACTTGGTAGGCTTCGAAATTATGTTTATTTTGTAGGGGCAAAGATACACCATTAAATTACAGATTTTTGAAAGATGGACAAGTTTCGGTTCTTTTTGAGCATTTACTTGGTCTGTTGGAGGTGCAGTCTCCTGCTTAAGTTTTTACAAGTGATATAAGACATTTTTTTGCTTCTAGTTTTCTTTTAAAATAACCAGGAGGCAGCTAATGAAAATTACTTTCTTCTACACTGCAGAAAATATTGCACACTTAATCCTATTTGATCTTACTTGGTAATCTCGAGCTTTCTGCCGCAATAAATCATTTTGCATTAAGAGATATTCAGTTGACCACATACGTTTATCTGTAAGAAACTCAAGTTTTTTAACTTCCAGTTTTAGTTTCTTGATTTGTTGTCGACAATTCTGGATGTCAAGAACAAGTTTTTCTTCTTTCTTATATTCCTGGTCAAATAATACTCTAACCCTACGCCGGTGCAATCGAACAGCCCTAGCGTTATATTCTCTCCTGTCATCCTCCGTCCAATCTTTTTTCAATTTATAGTCTGCTGGAATTTCACTTTCAGTCTGAAATACAATCGTTTCTATAGAGCTACATGTTGTTCTGCGTTTAAACACTCTCTTGACCATTTGCAATAGTTTCTTTTGCAAGACTTGAACGCCATTCGACCGGAGGAACTTGAAGGTATATTCCGCTAAAAGCCAGGAGCAGTTTGTTTGTACTGTATATCTTTTGTTCCAGTTTCAAATATGGAGATACAGTGGGAATGGAACACTTTTCGGGACAATACGGGTTCGCTTTTTTAAGGCTCGTCTACAGCACAAAGAGCAGACTGACTACAAAGTAGCAAATCTGCACATCGATGCGTAGAGACAGGAGATATATTTTACATATCTTTTGCAACTTTACCATTAACTTCCCGGTTTTGTCAGTTCTATATTCTAACCAAAACAAATAGAGTTCAACTAATTGCATTGCCAGCAATAAGGGTTCCCATTCTGTATAGTAACCACTTCCGATTAGGTGTTTCTTGACAAGTTTGTGGGTCGTGCAATTCAACCATCACGGTTTGAAAATATTTGCCTGAAAGGGGTTGCGTAAGTGTGATTAACCTGAGAACATTTCTGTAGAATATGCCTAAATATCTTAATGAAATGACCATGAATGTTAAGAAATGATGCCTTTCCTAACCACGTTTATCCTTTCAAAAAACTTGAACAGTTAATAGAACAAAAGCCTCATCAAGTTCCATCCATCTCCCAGCGAAGGAGAGTGCTGTTTTTTCAAGAAGTTGTTGTAAAAGCTAACTTCAAGCTCTCCTTCACTCGTATCTAATACTCTATAGACTTCTATTTCTCTGTTGGAGGTAATAGCCTGAATACTTCACTCTTTTCAGGTTATTAATGGATCTTTGAAAATTTAAAATAATATTACCATTTTATCGTATTCAGGCATATTAATTCCTACTTTAAAACCAGTACATAAAGGGAAAAGATATTTAAGATCATACGATACAGAAAGAAAAACTCATAAGCAATGGTTGTATTAGCTGTGCTTACTTCTTGAAAACAGTTCTGGCACTTCCGACTTCATCTTCAACATTCCTGCTGGAGTCAGGATCAAGATACTATCCCTTTCCTAAAGCTCTTTCTTGAAGTTGCAACTTTTTTTTCGTGAGTGTATTCAGAAATTATAAGACCATCGCCTTTTATTTGGTAACACATCGTGTCATTTACTCAATATTTAAAATAAACTCTGAGAAAATTAATGAATATAAAGGCGCCATGTTTATATTTCTTTTATTCCTGGAAAAAACAGGCAAAGTAATGTACCAGTTCTTTTATTAAGAGAAATTTATGAGGTATGCATTTAAAGATGGTTTCAAGGTGAAAACTATTTAGCTCTGATTTTATAAGTTCTTTTTACAAAATTTCGAATATCCCCCCATGCCATTGCATCATTTGCTTAGTACTTAAAAAATAAATACTTTATTCTTGTGTCTGTGTCCTAAATATTTCACTTCTGCGCAGCAGGCATATTAAGAAAAATCTTGTTATTATTGCAGGTAATATTTTCAGATCCCAGTTATTATTGTAATACTAAACCTCAATTCATCACCATTAAAGCTACGAAGATTATTTAAAAAAACAAAAAGTTTTCATTAGAGTAATGGCTATTAGCATTTAAGCTCATCTATACACCCAAACCGTTTACATATTAACTATTGTTACGCTATAGTATCCATTTGCTTGTCTTATGGTGGCATTTTCTTGTCATTCTATTTGTGAAGTTAGATTTCAGGATCCATAATTGGAGGTAGCTTAAGTGTTGCATCCGACGCACTTTTCTCTAAAATTATTTTACGTGTGCTTAAAATCTGACCTCTCTTCAGTGAGAGACATAGACTCCCATATTTGCAAAGTAAACTCCATTGAGGTACTTATTAGTTACCGTGCTCTCGAACAATACTGTTGACTAGGAAACTTTCTGTTTCACTACGTGAAAATCTTCAGACACATTGACGTTACTTCGGCTATGTAGTCTGTATTTGGAGGTTCTCAACAGGATGAAGGTTATTGTGAATCGACCAATTGGTCGATCAGGGAGATGGCTTTTAACCTTGGGAAGAGTTGGTTTATAGTATAGTATTACTTCATTACTTAAGCAACTATAGTAATGTAGCACTACGTTTCTAATAACTTTAGAAGTTGAAATATCAAGGAAGTTGTTAGAGTAGTGCTAAGGTATATGTAAGTTAAGATATTAAAAAGTGTAATTCAACTGGTAGAGCTATATGTTCCATGCCTAGCGTTTAGAGGTTGAAAATGCGGAGTTTCGTCCTTCTTTAAAGTTCAAGCCTATCCAAAAGCGCAAGTATTGGATCCTTTCATCATCTATAGACTCTATTTACCATAATTTTTCTATCTGTATTTTCTTCTGCTTGGACTGAAGATAATTTTGCATCAAATGAGAGTAAGAAAGCTTATTTATATATTAATCTACCTGATTATACCTATTAGAAGAACTTATTCATTAAATCCATAACTTGGTGTTTCTCAAGAAATTAGGTACTAGCAGATATCTAAATATACCTTCGGGAAACGTAATTAAAACTTAATCACCAAATTAACGTAATAATACCTAGTTGTTTAATTTCTTGCCGCATCACCACAGCAGTATGCCTTCACTTAATGCGAACCTATATACATTACTGGATACATAGTTGGAACAGAAGTTTAATTCTATGAAACTTACAAAAAATGTAAGTGTCTAAAAATATATATATGTTTATCACAAAGGTGCAATAGCTAAGTCATCAGCGCGCTTGAAACAATCGTGCTCCAGTAAGTCCCTGCCATCAAAAACTATAATACTCAGGTAAATGTAATGCAAAAATTCAAAAAATGTATTTAATTGTCGCAAGAAATTCATCTATATCGAATAAAATTTTAAGTTGAATTTAGTTCATGGGTGAATTAGGTAACCGCCCATATTTTTTTCACCAGTTCGACAATCTGTTGCTACATGGAAACCTTCTATACTCTTGTTAATGCGTTCTTCATGTTTATGGCGAGAACTAAAATTGAGCTAAAATTAATAAATCTATCAATGATAGAGTCTGATTAATATTCTATCGGTGATGCAATATATTTGAGGTCCAAAGATGAACTGCAAGGCCTTTCAGTCTTTATCTCCTCGAAAAGGATGCCACAAGGTTGCACCTACTTAAGTCGTCTTTTCCCTTGTCTTTGTGTCAAAAATTTTTTTAATAACTATTTCTTATCTAGTCCATCTAGTCAATCTAATGTAATGTTGTTTGTCAACCCTAGTTGCAGACAAAACTTAGTTTGGTTCAGAACTAAGATTAGATATCAAGAAAGGGCGATGTTGCATTACCACAATGGTGCAGCAACTTAGATGCATTCAAGAAACCACAATGAAAGCTCAATAATAGAAAGAGTTGAAAAAGAACTTGTTGCGAAGGTACCCAGGTCTTATAAAATAATAAAGAAGGATATTTTAGACACCTTTCCCTATGTTTCATATGGTATCAATTCCATATCCTTTCCTCATGGTGGAAATGTTATGGAACTTAATAAACTTCTTAAACAAAGATATGGAGAAACTTCTGACGATGAAAACGTTTCAGCTAAACTAAAAATTTCATATTTACACAATTTCCTTGTTAAAACGCAAAAGTTCTCTCCTTTGTCATCAAAATTCTCGCAAACTTTTTTTGTCTCTTCAGATCTACTCCTTCGAGATTTATTATCTATTTTTCACTGTCCACATAAGCTTGAGAAAGATAAAACTTTTTTTGTTTTCATAGTTGACACTTTTTATTATTCTAATCAAATTTCAAAACAAAGATGTAAAGATTTAATTCTATGGATGAATACACAAGTTAAAGCGGCAAATCAAAAAGTACTTTCCTTTCCAAGCACAACTTCTACAGAACAAAATATATACTTAAGAAAAATAAGAAATGTTAAAATAAAAGATCTCCCTGTAATAAATAATTTGTCCAAAAATTTTTTAATTTGTCACAATATGTGTTCTTGTGAGCATACTCTGGAATTTCAAGACATTATAAAATCAAAGTCTCAAAATCAAAGAGTGAAACTTATATTTCAGAAACGAATTGTGAGAAAACTTTGCTCAGTTTGTGGTGAATTAAGTGTTCGAGAATACAAAAAAACACCAAAACTCCGAAGATTTTGTTATAATTGTTTAAAAATTTATTCATAAGCATACAGCTTATGTTTTCTTCTCTTATTTGCCTTTAATCTGTTTTGCTTTTTAGTCGCTTCAATAACCCATCTTGGAGTACTCTCTTGTAAACCCCGTCTATCTACAAGTATCATTTGCATAATTTTATCCAAATCCTCAGGAAGTTTTTGTCCTTCCTTTTCTCTTATTTTCATCCAGCGATGAATAGCATTCAACATAGTGAACTGTCGAATAGTGCTTTCTACCTTTTCTTCTGGTTGACCTGAAATTTGTGCAATCCTTTTAAAGTCAATTTCTCCAAGCTGACGAAACCTATGCTTTTCAATAGGAGTCATAGCTTGTAAAATATTCTTTACTATTTCTGCTTCAGCAAGTCCAGCTATTCAATCTAATGGTGTCGCAAGAAATACCTTTATCTTGTGGGAGTAGGGATTTCCAGCCGCTTGTACCTTCAGCTATTGACGTATCAATGTGCTTTGAAAAATCATTTATGGTGTATTTTGGAATCTGCATCAAGTTTTCTAGAAGTTTGTCCTATTAGATGAAACAATGCTTGGGAAGAATACTTTTTGCTGTTTAGACGATTTTTCCTTCACGTTTTCATATCGAGACTAAAAACAAAGTTCTTGGAATATATACATTCAATGCGCTTTGAATACGAGTGAAAATGGATAACTGGCGTCGAGGAATTGGTTCAACCAAACCAGTTTGAATAGTTTTGAATAGTGGTTTCACTGTTCTTTTCATTCTTTCCTTTTTCCTTGCTGGATTGGATTGGATAAATCAACCAATTAAATCAGTTATATCGCCTGTTTATTTGGGAAAATATTTCTATCTAGAAATACTACTAAGTTGATGAGATATTTGTAAATCCTCGAAACTTAGAAAATAAAAGAAACAAAATTTCCAGTCGAATATATATGAATGATTTCTTTAAAGTATTAAAAACCTTGGCTATATATCTAGGGGCAAAACTGATGCAAATGGTTCTCAGTTAGCTCTCATGAGCATACACAGTTCTGCATTCTATTGGTTGGTACGACGGAAACTTGGTACTAACAATGGAGTAAGGATAATAATTTATCATTCGTTGGAGATTTTGCTAATTTAATTTCATCGATAACCATTTGTTTTTTGCACAAACTATATTTCCCTTGCCATATTAAGCCCAAACTACTTTATATCCACTTAAGAAAACTTTGAAAATCCATACCTTGGGCCATATTAAGCAAAAAAGAGGCATGTGAAATGAAATTGAGGGCTCTAACAAAGGGTAAAATCATCTTTAACTTCTACCAACTCTTGAGTTTTGGTAAAGCTGGTAAAACTACAAGCGGGCTTTAGGATGTGAACAACCCTAGTTAAATGAACGTTACTTCCTAGCAACAATGACTGCTGTACAACTGTTATTGCTCTCACGGTCTATATGTTAATCATCAGGTTAATAATGATATTAATTACCCTTTATTACTCTATTGTTGTAGAATTGAACAAGCGGTCTCATGTTCTTTGTGCATTTGGTTACTCACGTATTGGGCTAGTTAAATGGAAATACAAATATTTCGTATAGTTGAGGATAAATGGTTCACACCTATTGTGGAAATTGGGTTTAAGTCATAAAATATTATTCAAGAAGTCAGAATTTTATACCTAGAGTAATCAGGTAAGTGTTCCTAATGGGTAAAATGCCAGCACCGCCTAGAACCTATGCAAGTAAGAAGTAAATTAGAACAATTATATCTAATAAAAATAAAGCCAAATACAATAGAATATGCAATAAATTAATAATAAAAATAAAAAGCCTATAAAAACTATTAGTAAGCTGATTCAAATCTTTATGAACTTTAATGGCTTAATCAAGACTAACACAGGAATATGCAAAAAAGCCTGGTGGCTTGATTCTACCTGTGCTATTAGGAGATCCTCCTTAAAAGATATCCCCTCATCTTCATCAGCTAGATAGAAACTGAGAAAGCCTTCCATTTACTCTTCCAAATATTAACTCGATTTGACCAAGTATTTGAACTGTAACATCTCAAAAACAAGTTCCACAGAGGTAGCGAGCAGGGACGGGATTTCGGTTTGACCTCACCTTCAATAGACATCCCTTTACTTAGTGTTACGTTTGTATATGAACTAAAGAGATTCAGGTTTATTTCTAGATGTTTCTTAAGAAATATATCGGTGGAACATTACAACTGTCACCTGGACTGCCAGGTAAAATGGACTAAACGTACATGATTAAAACCCCCGGGTATGTATGTAGTGTTTATTGCCTGACTTCAAACAATTAATTTGTTGTTTAGTGTTTGTTAAGACCATGAATAAAGTTGTGGATTCGGAATATATTAACAAAATCAGAGAAGTTTAGCCATAAGGGGCAAGCTGCATTCTATGGTAATGCTTGTTGATATCAACAGCATCCTATTGATAAATTTACAGCCACAGTACTGGTATACTATACACTCACTGTTGATACGTCTAAGTTGCATTCTTTTTATAGAGCAAAATAGTTTAGTTATGTGTTGCTGATGAATTCTTGTGACATATATTTCTTATTCATTGATTCTTATATTTCGTCAACTACGCTAATTTAGTTTATATGAATAACATCAATACTAGCTAGCTGCTAGCATGCCCATGTTTAGTTTTCTTGTGAATGACATTGTAGGAAAGCTGTGATTAGTCAAACCATTCGATTCGTGGGTATTTCACTTAAATTACTGATGATCGTCTTTGGTACTTAAAAGAATAGTACTAGAAATTCACAAGAATAGGAATCAAGAGTTCTACAATGGGAAGAATCGAAATTTTAAGAATGAACTGATTATTCAAAGCTTTTACCAATGATGACAACTTGTTCTTGTTTTGCCGTGGGCTCTAACTTTAACTTATTAATCTAGTGGCACATGCATCTACTTGACAGAGTCTGTACTCTGAGACAGATGTCTCGTTAGAACCGGAGTAGGTTATATGAATGTAATATGGAGAAGCGGTCGCTGTTAGCAAAGCAAGAGGAAGTGTTAAAGGCCGGATTTAGTACATCAACATTCAGCGTTGACAAGTTTCAAAGAAGAGAATTTTCTGCTGGGTTTAAGGTTCCTAGCTTTCTATCTTTGTGGTAATGATCTCTACTCAGACAATCCTTAGGTCATTTTGTTAACTTTTTAAGAATAGATGCAAGAAATATGCACAGAGTCTAGTGATATACGACATGAGAGCTTACCCTCTTCAAAAAAGGGTATCAATTTTTAATTGGTTCAGCTCTAAACTTTTTAAAGTGCGTAATAATGTAGAAGAACATTATCATGGCCATAAGACTCGACAAGGTATATAATATCAAATTATACAAGAGTCGTGCCAGATGATGGCTTCACCTATACATTATAGAGCTAGTTCGGGGTCAACCAAAATTATTGTCTTTCTGCATTATTAATTTTTTCCAACCCAGAGAATAATATGATATCATAAGACTCTAATTCCTACTCGCGTTCACTCGAAGAGTTAGCCGAGTAAACTCTATCAAATGTTGCATGGTATTTTTCCTACAGAATTCAGTGAACTAAGAAGAATGTTGCCGAACATGTAGTAAATTTTTGGTTAGAAAAATGAATGGCATAGGTCGTTATTAGGTTAAGGAATTCTCTCAAAGAGGCTAATAACGCCTTATTACTAGCACTACGGTTAGAGCTTTGAAGGATTTTCTAGGACTATTAGAGAAACTTAGTTATCCCAAATCCGTTATTTATAGATCTAATCAAAGGAGAGCTATTCTTCTAGCGAAAGAAAAGGTATTCAACTAATCCTTTTGTGGAAAAAGTAAATAAGGTCAAACATAGAAATTAGTTACTCCTTAGACTAAATTTCTGTTCATGCTTTCCTCTATGAACAATATGAGACTTCATTGTTGAAGTTACAGTCACACACTCTGGTTCGCTTCTGCATTTTCTCGAATCTCCCTTATCTTTCGCTTACTTATTCTTGGACTCTTTCCTTGTCGAATTAACTTTTCTCTCAATTTCCGAATCTCTTCATCACCTGGAAGACCTGTCAGTCCAACTTTGGCTTTCTCTAAATCAGCCAGTTTTCCTGGAAGATAGTCCGGATGAAAACCTAGTTTTTTATCAACCCCTGGAATCTTCAGCAATAAATTTAGTCCTAGTGCTGTTGCAGAAGTAGTTGAAATGTAAAGCGTTACACCAGCAGGTAGAAACATTGAAGAAGGAATCATACCCACTGCCATGGCATAGCCTAAAAACTTCATAAACCCTTGCATGGATTCTGTACGCGGGTCAATCTTTTCTTTATCTTTTTGCAGTGCTTGCAGTTTTTTTTGATCATTTAAACTCATCTGCATAGTTGCAAAAAGCACAATACCCGTAACAGGACCAAGCATCATTGACGTATCTGGAACAGAGAGATCAGAGAATCCATTCAAGGCATCAATAAATAGATATTCAGGGCCACCAGATTTTACAATATCATAACTTGTCACTAGCCTTCTAACTCCAAAAAACACTATACTGAATATTGGGATCTGAATCAACATGACAAGAATGGAGCTAAGAGGATTGCACTGATGTTTCTTGAATACTTCACGAAGTTCAAGTGCATATTGCTTTTTTTGCATATCAGTCGCGGCACCTTTCATTTTGTCCTGAACAGCAGCCATTTCACCCTTTGCATGAACCATTCTTGCTGAGTTCTGCTTTGTCTTGATAATCAAAGGAAAAGTTACTAGCCTAATGCCAACAGCAAAAGCACAAATAGAGCCCCACCACGGCAGCCCTGTGAGTTCATGTACCTCTCCAAGTGCGCCAACAATCGTGTCAACTGGTCCATATCCAAGTTGTGAATAATCTATGTTTTCGTAAGTTGCTGTTATTACTTCGTCTCCAGTGGACTGGAGAGATTTATCCTCTATACTACTCAGAGAACCAGTTGCAGTGGATGATGCAACATTGGATGAAAACTGTCGATACTCTATAGACCTTCCAATGCTATTCCGCGGCGTTTTAGCACTCAGGGACTGCAAACCTCGTAGGCTGGTGTTGTGGTTTCGGAGGAGTTTGATCAGTTTCATTTCAAAATTTTGGGCAATTGATTGTTCTAGTTGGGCCTCATGGCCTATGCTGAACTTGATCTGAAGGTCATGGACAAGAAGGAGGAGCTATTGAAGCTTTCGCTGTCTGCCTGCTGCAGAGAGGGTCACATGCCAAAGGTTTCACGGGGTCAGGCGCTTGTACTACAACATGTCTCCAAAACTGCTGTGTCAAAACCTACTTGCCATAAGAGATCCCTAATGTGCCGAAAGGAAAGGAAACGGTTTCAAAAAGCTACATTGGAGAAAATAACTCCCGAAAGTATAGCAAGGCTTCATAACTATTGGCTCAACAATAACAAACATTTATATTCTATTGGAGCTGAAGTTTCTTATAAGGATGGCAAGGCCGTTATATTTTGGAAATCAAGAAACTGTTTTTGGTTGTTAACGTCCAAGAATAAAAAGGTTCGAGCGCTTAAATCAGAAATAATATTAAATGTTAGTGCTTAGTTATAGTCACTTATTTTTATTCGCTGGGCTGTTCGGTCGAACTCCCCACAGGATGAGTTTGGTCGTTTAAGTTTAGCTTGATCATTCAGGGGTCTTTGGTATGCGCCCTGTTCAACAACATTCCCACTTATAGCACACAATTTAGTTCCACATGGCGTGGCTATCCAATGAAGGCAGTTAGGGTCACATATGTGCACTTCCCCAGTAGCGGACTGATACATATTTTCATCGATCTTGAACCAGTTCGTATGCCTTCGAGCAAAGGACATATGCTTTTTGAAATTCATGTTCTCTCTCAGTTTTTCTGTTCCCGGAATATCTTCGGTGTTTCGGCTGCTGGATTTGAATCGTTCAGTTTTCCAATGTATAATATTTTGGGCAATTACTTTTTTAGGTTTGCAAATTTCGCGTTCTTTGTTCGCTGCCTTAGATTTTGAGGTTAGGTTATGGTGTTGTTGCATTTGGTGATATTTTGGGCATTTATATCTGATCGCAACATTGTACGTTGGATAAGAGAAATTGGACTGGTCAATGAGTTAGATATTTCTCAAGTAGCGATTCAAAAAAACCAAACATGCAAACTGCGTACAAGTTCGCAGAAGAAATATATCTTGGTAGCAGTTTCCAATTATTCTGAACATGAATAATGAGAATCATCAACTTTCTAAATGATGGGAAATCATAAAAAACTGAGCAACTCGACCTCGAGCTATGTTTGGTGAGACTGTATAGGAATAATTGACTTGTTTCTTCATCTGCGAGTAAATAGACACCAGGAAATAGTTTATCATACCGTGGCAAATGCATAAACTAAATCAGGACATTTAGTATAAAATTGCGTTGGTACCTAAGTCGACAGTGCAGCCTTTATGGCTCCTTGTAGCTTTAAATTATTGCAGCTCATTCAGAGCGTTGACTCATCAAGGCAAAGAGAAATAAATCTTTAAAACTTAAAACCCATGACTTAAATCAGTAGAGAGACCTTAAACATCCTATTAATTGTCTAAGAATTACTCTAAATGGTTAACTGTCCACAAGTGATGGGAAGAGTTACGTTTTGAAATAGAGATGTAACGCCTGTTTACATGGATATAATATAGCTGTCCTTAAGAACTGAAACGGCTAAGGCTGTTCATCATGTATTTAATAGCATTGGTCATAGACATGTTAGGATTTTTTCTTCTAATTCTCAGGTGATGACGCCATTACAGTATTTATGTTTCGTTTTTTCGCTAAGCTGATAAAGAAGAACTAGGATCATCTTTTTCCTTAGTAAAGAAGCATAATGCCACAGCATGTCGGTGTATTGTGGCTCCAATTTAGGGATAGCAGTTGATTTCATCTCAAACTTTCATGAAAAATTGAGCTATTAATGTTGTTTGCTTTAATGTAAACTTTATTGGAGATAGTCTGCTCTTAAGTAGCATCAGAAAAACCTACATGTAATAGTAAACAACCTACAGTTTGGATCAATGTCCGAGCACCTCAAGTAGCTGAGTAAGATATAAAGGAAAATTAGGTTTATGAAGTACCATGTCTACGATTAAGGATATTCCTCTCCT
Organism: Labyrinthula sp. Ha; assembly: GCA_015227615.1. NCBI lineage: Eukaryota > Bigyra > Labyrinthulida > Labyrinthulaceae > Labyrinthula > Labyrinthula sp. Ha. Next base: position 214,359 of record JAALGZ010000026.1, on the reverse strand, counting down.
CATGAGAACCCTATGTTCACTCCTGCAAATACTTATTTCTTTAGAACTGATGAAAGTTTACATTGCTTGTCTAGCCACGTTGCATCGTACGATACCTCACACACATTCTGGCTATGATGGATAAGCACTGTGAAGGCAAACCTATCAAACTCCTTTACACAAATATATTATCTTGGGCAAACCAGAACAACACTTGAGTATTATTTGCCTAAAATTAATCTTTCTTAGTTGCAAAAAGTATGAACCTGAATTTATAGTCTTACTTTCATGATCTAACTGAATACAGTAGTTTTGTTTTCTCAGTGAGTTCCTCATGTTACGTTTCGATGTAAATCTGCCGGAAGCATTCTAGGTTACTAAAGGTTTCTCAATCTGTCATTAATGGCTTGTCTTCTTTCAATTAGTATCATTGCTAAGACTGACACTCTACAAATCTTGTAGTTATCCTAAGTCCATGTTCTTGAACAGAAATAAAGTGGTCACCACGCCAATGAAGTATATGGAAAAATTGTGTAAGTACATGGTTTATAAAGGTGGGCTTAAATTATAAAGCAATGTGGGGGGAGTGTTAAAATAACTCCGAGAAAAAGAAAGAATTATATGTTAGTATTCAGACGCTAACCCTTGCCGATCACTTACAATAAGTATGAAAAGGAGTAACTATTTTTCTTGCTACCTCGAATACATTTCTTATTGTCTAACCCAAGAAGAATAGCATAAGCAGCACATAAAACATTAATGCTTGAAATTAAATTTAAAAGAGATATGGAAGTGTTCAAAAGACAAAATAAAGAAGTCATTGAAAATAAGGGAAATTCTCCGTTTCAAAATATATTTTCGCACCCAAGCATGAGTTACTTACTTTACCTTTGTCAGATATTTAAATATGAGCAGCCACCCATATATTCTATAATTTTAAAGAATCTTAATGAAAGAAGCATACTCAGTGACCAAGAAAATTTCTTCCCGAGGGAACACTTGGTTTAACCAAGATTCTGTATTTCTTAAAAAATTCTGAATATGGACTGGAGCTTTGTCAAAACGTTCATAAGGTATCCGATTCTGAAGAATGTTACAAAAAATCAAGTTAGGAATCTCCAAAAGGCCGTACGTGATTGATGAACAGTTCCTGCCAGTTGTACAACATTTTGGTAGAACTGAGTAAATATGTAGACCTACTTGAGATACAGAGCCCATATTCTGAAATGATAGATTTGTTTTCCTGGAAAGAAAATTATGGATTTTTTATTTATTAAGAACTCTAACTCGTCTTACTTGGCAGTAATACAAACCACGGGTATTCCTCTAGATGTTTCTTGTTTCTTACGAACTCTACAATACTTGACAATAAAGTACGTTTAACATGACCTAAAATGGAGTTCCTTCCTTAGTATTAGAACCATAGCAGTGTTGATACTGTGTATAAATGGTTCGAAGGGAGCCTTGGAAAGATGATAATATTGAAATGTACAAGAAAAATAAATGGAAAAGTAATTTTGTGTATATTGATAAAAAAATGATATTAGCAACTCTTGTACGAAGTTGTTGAGTTCTTGCTTATCACATAAAAATCCTTAAAGCTACTTTACTACCTTGATTAAGTCATATTTTCTTTATTTGGAAGATAAAAACAGTGTTTTCTGAAATAATAGCTCAAGACAATTCACAGTTACCACTTGGAAAAAATTTCTAGTTGCCATATATCCTATCAATAAAAAAGTAAATTTTACATTAATCAAGATTGACATATGATGTGAGAATATCTTGGCTTTCGAGTAAGTATAAAATTCATATGTGGTAGTAAAGAACCCCATCAGTGTATATATCATGTGCTTGAAAATAAGGTATTAAAAGAACATTAAATAAATATGAATTGTCAAGGGTGACTATTTACCAATCGAATATTGGAGTGATGAATCAATAAAACATTGTCTAGTTACCCAATTCATGTGATAACGATTGCAATAAGTAGGTTCATTTATTTCACAAATGGAGAATATACTTTCAATATGATAACTGAAGTTGAATGAGCCAGTTTCAATATTCTAAGATATAAAGTAAGAACTAAGAAAATTATATCATGATTACGAATATTGCTTAGTGTCTGTCTGTACTCTACCATGATTTTCAAAATATAATATTCTCTATCATACAAAAATATTGACAGCGTTAGATATACACCTAAAAACAAATTCAATAGAAGCTATCTATAGCTAGGAAATTAAGTAAAATGGGATAAGATGTAGTGACTATTAGAATTTTTCTTCTACACTTAAGTTGATAGTATTAACTAATATAATTGTTGGTTGATAAAAAATGATTATATTGGTGCTATATAGACCAAACTTTCAATGTTAGTTTCAGTCATTAGTAATGATAGAGTATTATTAAACATGCTTCAATTATAGCTACAATAGATATACGTTTCTTGAATGAAATGAAAATACATACTAGCTTCAAGAATACACTAATTTGTTTTTAAGCCATACATTTTTGGTTAAGGCTTTATGTGATGTTTACAACGAAGATGATGGAATGATCCTAACAAAAAAACGACGAGGACACTAAAACTTAAATACGAAAAACATGTGGTTAAATCTTGAAGAACATTTTGAAAAAACTATGAAGGAAAAGATGATATAAACAAACCATACATACCTAAATTAAAAATGTCTACAAGCAAGTCTATAGGATCTTAACCTTAAAATGACGCTATGATTTTCTGGAAAAGGTTAACAATATAATTAAGGTTTCCAAAAAGAAAACAAATAATAAGCATAAAACTGAAATTAAATGTAAGAACACATGATGTGTAATTCAACTGGCCCCAAGAGCATATAAACAGTTTTAATTACCGAGATTATTGAGTAGAAAAACAAAATATTGGCAAGAAACTATAGTAAACAATATAGTTCATAAAGAAAAGGTAATGTGAATATTTTTACGGTCTAATTTCGGATTCTACTCAAGTATTTTGTGTTAGATGCTTACATATTAGATAACCAGGTTTTGGTTAAACATGTATTTTTTTCATAAAATAACTAACTAAAGATAAATTATTAACACTTGGATAATGAACTGGGTTTAAAAAACATATATCCAATTAAAAAAGTGCAAGTTATGTAGTTTATACGATGTAGGTAATCTTAATTTTGATATCAATGTCATTTGGTTCGATGTGGATGACTTTGAACACACAACAATTTTACACTAGAGCACCTTAAACCTGCGAATTACTACTATATAAACCAAGAATTTATGTAAGTTCTTCTCTTGGGAGCTGTTATAAAATTGGAAAAAAGAATTCGGCCTGTAGAAGAGTTTATTTTGATCAAAATATCTTCTATCAGATTAAAACATTCAAGAATTAAGAACAATACTGTTATTATACATACTCTATTTATTCATGAAATCTATATTCTAATTACATATCTGCAAAAAGATGTTTCTCACTTTGACTTAAAACTTTCAGAAAAAATAAATAATAATAGTAAATAGATTGTATACCATGAGCTGATTAGGTAGATTTGAATTCATAAATTAAATAGTTGTAGTAGTAATTTCATTTGCTAGGGTATATGGAGTTAGTACCACACAAATAGTTAGTTAAAATCTGCCAAGAAAATATATAAACCAAAGCTGTTTAGAGGTTAATAACATATTCAGACATGCAGTTGGCGCAAGAATCATATCAAAAGGAGGTAGAGTTAGATTCAACTGTGCTGTAGGTAATTACACAATTATAAAAGATATTTGTTGTTATGGGATCCCCGCTCTGGAATATCAAACATAGTTAATTCACAAGAACGATGGTGTATTTCACTTATTTCTTAGATGCTAAATCACCTATTTTAATCAAATAGGGTACCGTTCGAAATATGGTATGTACAAATTTAGAAGTATGAACTCACATTGGAACCTATTTTATGCAGATACAGTTCACTAGCTATACAAAAGTTGAGAAAAAGCAATATATTAAAGGTAATATTAATCTTCAAAATTAAAGGGTATTGCTTGCTAAAAACCTTAAACAGATTTATCATACTCACTTTTTTAGAGCCCTCCCTGGAATATATATATATAGATAGATATGCTTCAAACAGAATTACCAGGTCATTAGCTACGGCCTCTCATAAAAAATTAATTGCATTTAGTATACGTTTACAGGTCTCAACGATTCAGAAACCAAACTATGCCGTGTGATTATATGTCTTGATTAATTAGGTTTAATTTAAACAACCCTCTAAAAATCCACCTATTACAATGTATTGTTATTTTCTTATTCCTTATTTTATCCACTAGCACTTAACATGAGCAAAATTTTAAATCAAAATTTTTCTAGCAGGAGCCTTCCGTATAGGACCTTCTAACTAAGAGTAACCTATCACTGTTATGAAGTATTAAGTATCTCATTTCGCTTTCGCCTCTTAGAAACTAACACATCGTGTCCCTAAATTACAAGAATATTTTTTAAACAAGACCTATTGAATTAATATGTTATAACATACTTTTAGGTATACAAAAAAATTCTAGATGGTCTTAGTGTATATGGAAACTATCTACATTGAGTTTACAAAGAAACCTAGATAAAAATATTTAACCTTTCACATAACCAATTTTCAAGCTCCAATTGGCTGATAGTTTTCCAGTGTGATAAAAATCACTTATAATAAATATATACTAAATATTGTACTGTCAAAACTATTATTGGACGCTTGAACATTACCCAGCAGGTTTAATTCTTAATATCGACATAAACTTAAATGATTTGTTACAAAAAAATAGTTTGAACAAAGATATTTCACTAGGGAGTTAGACATAAGAAATTTCACAAAATTTACTTACTGGAAGTTCTTAGAAGAAGCTAGAATTAAAATAGTATCCCACTGATATCGTAGCAAGAAAGAATAGATGTATTCCCAAGCAAGCTATAAGAGTCTAATAACAAAATTCCTCTATCAAAAATTCAGTATATTCTAGTAAGCTAACAGTAATATTACCATCTCTCAAGTTTCGCATACTTTCTTAAGAACATGATGGTAGTAGTGGTAACAGTGTGTAGCAATGTTTTCATTCATGAATGTATCTAAAAGCACTATTTATTGTTGTTAAGATCCACATAACCATCGGGTATGCATTAAATTCCATTGTAAACAAACTTTTAGATTTAAACTATGCGCTGGTTAATAACTAGCAATATCTGAAGAAAAACCTTCCTATACCTCAAATTTTTTGTTGACCAATTCAAGAAAAATAAAATTTATATTATGTTGTACTTTGTAAAGTAAATTTCTGCAACGGATACTAAAAACTATATTTTTTTATTCATTTGCATCAGCTATATAAGTTTTGGGCCCAACGACAATGGCGTAACTTTAGTTTTATGAGAGTTAAACTATATCTTAGAACGTTTGCTTAGGGATATTAAATAAAATACCCCAACAATCATTCATTTTTTCAGAAGGTTCTTTGAAAATCATAGTTTGTTTTTTCAGAGGTAGTACTACGTAATAATAATAAGTTTTATGAAACAAGGTAAGTTCGTAAGAGGTATTATCGCCAATTAAATGGTTATAAGAAAAATAATATCAAAGATTATATTGATGCTAAGTATTTTTTATTGCAGTACCTATATCAAAATAATATATAGTTACAGGTAATGGTTATATATATATTGATCATTTATCCACGAAATAAAAAAATAAAAGTAATTAAACTATAACAACTATATCAATATATGAAAAAAAAAGAATATATATATCACATTAGGCCCTATGCTGCAGATAAAAATAGGAATACCGATCGAAAAATGTAAATTCTTCTTACATTTGGATTCAACTGAACCAACCAAGTTATAAATAGCAACTTCAAAAACCAAATTGTTGCAGAACAGATTTTATAGATACCTCAAGATTCATACACAAGGTAAACAACATGTCAAAATTCATTTCAACAGTAAACCAAACTATCTACTAGCTTGCAGCAACAAGAAAATGATGAAAGGTTTGGTTAGATCATAGTGCTGCAGGTTTTTTAGATATGGTTTCACCTATCCAGGTTTCTAAAAACGCATGTTTTTGTGATCTTTATTGGTCACGAAAGAAACAAAAATGTATTGTTTTAGGAATTAGGAATATTGCTTAGTTAAAATTTACAGGAAATCTTTAAATTTTAAGCTCAACTTATTTTTGTTCGTAGAATTTTGTTTGAGTGTAAGAAAAGACTCTGATTTTACTTTCACCCCCAAAATCCTTAGGAATATACTATAATAATTAGTAGGGTCAAATATTACTGGTAAGATTCAGGTAAGGGGTGATCTTATTTTTCCCTGTTAGAAGTCATTATATACATACTACTGGTATGTCTTTAGGGTCACTTTTAATACACGCATGTACAAGAAAGGGCATATAGTGGCGAGTTATCACAAAGTTCACATCATTGAAAATACAAAACTAGAGTTATTAATAAATCTCAAAATCGTAGTCACCAAAATTCACTGAATTCTTCACTAACTTGTATCATTTTATGCAATACTCCCACTTAAATAATAATATCATATATTGGTCAATTGTACATTAAATTATCCAAAAGATAATTTTGTACAAAATATAGCAAGAGTTAGTTTATCTTGTCTTAATTTAATCCTTAAGAAAAAAAATATTTACTTCTAAGTGAAACGAACGCATACTTTAAGATGCATTAAAATCTTGTAAAAATACAGCCTTTAAGATCAAACAGTAAGATATTCCCACTGGAAGAAGTACAATACTGTTGCAAGATAATAAGTATTAAACAGGAATGAGTTGATATATTGTAATATAGCCACAGTAATAAATATTTTCAGGTTAAATAATCTTTCACACAACTAACCAGGTCATCACACTCAAGAAACTGGATTGAATCGAAAACTATTGGTAAAAAATGGGTTTTGGTTCAGGTACAGAAAAAAGTATATGTCATATAAATCGAATGACGAAACTGCACCTTCTGCACAGGTTACATTCTTTCAGATTCTTCAGATGCTCGGAGTTCGATATACTTTATGGAATTATTAAGAATCCTTACTGAAAATTATTTTGAACAATGCAAAGTACAAGAAAGTAAAGACAAAACAAAATATTATCCCTTGGATAAAGGTTTCAATAAAATAACTTTCGTCCATGAACTCATTTAAATAAAAAATAAACAACCACTTGATGAATGACATGGTTATGCAAATTTTGTTGATCCAAAAGACTGGTATAATTACAACAACTTTTTGCGACTTGATTAGCGTGTATAATATGTAAACATTATCTAGAAACGATGGTTTTAACTTATTTAGATTTTTAAGTTGAAGTGATTTTTGTTACTATAATGTTTGTTCCTTCGTTTCTTAAAATTTCTGGGTGGGTTTTTATAACTAAGGAGACCAAAAAGTAACATTTCATAGGCGATGTTGAGAATTTATTTCTACGAAACAAAACCTGGATAAACATATTCATTCATGACTGAAAGTATGGCTAGCTATCAATTCGGACACAAGACTTTTCCCTAGGGATATAAGCTTGTTATTTATTTACTTCTTGTAATATACCCTCATTCTTGCTTGCATTTTCAAGATCAGATTAGAGCAATCTGTTTGGATAACACGTTGACAACAGAAAACAAGCCTAATCTTGTACAGTTATTTTCTGTATAAGGCTACCTCTTTTTCGACTAATGAAGATATATAATTTAGTAGAAACCATTTCCGTTTACGATAGCAGAAAGTGGGCGTACCACCTTGTCTTACTACTGAATATATCCTATAACCCCCGGGATAAAAACACCGAGGATAGCGAATCTGGAAATATCTTGAGCAAAATCTTTAACTGAATTAGATTTAGCTAAGAAAATAAAATAATTGCGACTGATGGAGCCTTATATTTAAGAAAAGCAAGAAAACTTAGATTTAGCCATTTGAGACGAGCAATTATTTTCTAAATATAGTTATCGTAGGTAATGTCTCTATTAAAGCTGGAAAAGAAAATCATTAAGTGCAAGAATCGTGTAGTGTTTTAAGATTATTGAAGCAGATATCAGGTCTAATGTAGTTGTGTTATTGTCTACATAAGCTCTTAGCTCCAGCTGATATTTGCTTCATCTCTAGAGTAGGTATCCAGAGTTTTCAGTTAGCTATATTCAGTCTTTTTCACTATCGGGGTTTCACACCAACATCTTGAGGCATTTTGTGGAAAAGTAAAGAAAAAGACTCGGAAACTAAACTCAAATTATGGGATAAAACCTTTTTTTGCTCATGTCATCGCAATTGAAGCTGAGTGATTCAACAAAACTTAACTCCCACAACACCGCACCAAAGAAAGTTCAGTAATTTAATGAACGGTCTTGAAATGAAAAAGAGCTAAATTCGCTGTAGGTACTTATCTGCGCATTGCCCAATGTGACCTGACAATGCTGAACGATATTCTACGCAAAAGGAACTATTGAGACAATGCACTATAATGTATATAAATACTAAGAAACTTGAGCTCAGCTACACTTGTAGCATATTATAGAAGATTAAAACTTCAGCCATACAATTGAAGCTTCGATGAATCATTAAGAAGAGAAATTCAGGATGAAATCAACTTGGTATAATGGCGGTACCTGAGGAATCATTCATTGCACAACACTGTATATTGAACTATTAGTTTGAAATTTGAAGATACCAAGAATCAAAACCAGGTAATCAGATAAAATGATGAACTGACGACCCACTTGCCTATATTTCAAGGGATAAGAGTATCTATAAGGGCTAGAGAAATGAATGGAAAAGTGCTAAATTTGTTTCAGTTAGTTTCTAAGACAACTCAACTTGATTGTTTTCTCTGGAGAAAGCTTTTCTATTAAAATAAAGCTTGAGGCATGCCGATGAAGACATATATGAAAAAGAAGTACACAGCATTCTTTCACAGTCTCTATTCAATCCGAAGAAAACTTAGGTTCTAATAAAATATTCGTTTCAGATGTGGCATTTCTTCTTCTGTCTTAGTAGTCAATTGCTTCTATTCTCTTCGAGAATGCTTTTATCTTTGCTTTGCATTAAGATTGTGCAATATGAAGCAATTTTTTAGCTTTCTTGCGCCTGATTAACCTTTTGCCATAATCTAGGTCTACCCAATAGGACAAGTATTTGGAACAAGAACTGGCAAGACTGCTGAAGGACTTACCGAGGGGCAAGGATTCTCGTTTTAAGTTTTTACTCTTTGGCTTGACTATCTAATTTTCTGCGGATTAATTAAGTGGCAATACAGCACTCCATACTCTGCATCGTTTCTACATGTAACTAAATTAATTCCTATCATTTTGACCATTAGTATGTGGTTGCTCAGAGATGCTGTTGGTCTTCACATACCTCGTTATGCAAATTTTCAGAAGTATTTTTTTTTCACAGTGCTGTGTAGAAAGAAGGCTAGATTTAGTCTTCAAATGTTTCTTTCAAGAAGAAACCCTATTTAAAAAAAGCATCTTTCATAGGAGGTTGCTTTTATTGTTTAAAACTCCTTAAACAAGAAAATCGACAATGAAGAATAATATGCCTGAAACATTCATTTTCTTCCTTTTTTGCTTCTACATCAGGTTCCAACATGATGAAATAATGTTACAATGGAAGCCTTCACTTCTCATGTATGTCTGTATGAGCTCAAGAGAATTTAATAGTTCTTAATTTTGTTACAAAGCGGTCTTAACACTTTTTTAGTTTATGCACCTCATGTGAACATGGTAGTATATTTTCTGCAACTGCAGCTCTGCTGGTGTCAATGATTAATTCGGAAATGAGTATGCACGTGCCTAATTTCCCTCAATATATCCTGCAAAAAAACAAGAACAAAACAATACTGAGAATTCAATTCAAGAGAGGTTTACTTTTTTAATAAACAACAGTAAGCTTTCTGATAAATTATTTAGCGAAAGGTGAACTATAGCTGCAAGAAAAGGTCTTTACTGTGGTAGGATCAGCATGTTACTTCCATCGCGACAAGCTGTCATTGTGATAGCTGTTTAGTGTAATAAGTACAGTGACAACAGGGCACACACGGCCAGATATTCTTTTCTCATTGCAAAAATGAGTTATGGAATGTTTACATTAATACAGGTGAGGATCCCTCAGTCTTTCTAGCGCTCCTGGCAAGCTGTATAATTTTTCTCTTTAGTGTGAACTCGCAACGTTGCGACATATGCATGCTAAACACAACTATGAACCACAGCAGTACAGCCAATGGGTCTTCACTATATGGTTGCTAGACTATTAGGAACTTTATCTCTTAAATAAAGGTGGCACTAGTGTTTTTTTTTCTCCACAGGTCAGTAATGATGTTTGTTAAAGTTTCCCTATGAATTATTTAACGTAGATTTTGGGATTGAGTCCGCATAGGGATCAGAGAAAATGGGTTTCTACTTGGTGTTGGGTCTTGATGCTAAAACTGGGTGTTTATTGGTTTCAGATGGGACTTAGTATTCATAGGAGCAAATAGGGTTTCTTATCGTGTTTCCCATTAACTACCGGAAATATATATCCGAAATTTACCTATGTGTGTAAATGGCAAAGAAAATTATGATAAAATTAACGTTAACTACCGTGAAAAATGATACGATAAGAAACCGTAAGAGGAATATAGATTTCTCATCTCGAGATAACAATTGTTTTGGAGTTCATCGATCTATATTTTCTTCTCGTTCCATAAAACCTGTCACACTTGGTTCTCGTTCGAGACTGTAGTCACCAAACAAGACATACATAACTCACCACATTTACTGAAAATTCCCCTTGATAGCAAAGGTATTGATAAACTGTTTCTCAGGTGCATATCTCGAACCAACCACTCTTGTTCTTTGTTTTTTTTCGAGAAAACAAGTTCTTGAAACTCTAGGTCAAATAAGAATGATATTGTCTATATTTACATCCATATTGATTAATAAGAATAACATGCTTCTGTTCATCTAAGAGATTGCACTAAGTTTGAGTGTGTCGCTATATAATAGGTCGAAAACATTATTCAATATTTATTGCGTCAACGATCAGATACAAGAACACAAGATATAACCGTGCTATGGAAATATATTAAATGAAAATCTTTCAATGGAATTCTGACGTGTTTTCATTAGTTGCAGAGTTTCAAGGGAATAGTGTGTCTATCCGTGGCACCGAGAACACAAGACGGTTATTTACTTCCTTAATATTGTTTTGCCTTGCACGAAACTAATCTAGGAAATCATAATTGAAATCACAAGGGTTTAAGAAAGAAAAATCTATTTGTACCGCTTCTTAATGTTGGGTATACGTGGGATTCGCTGTGTTGAATCTTTAGATGGCAGCAGTCTACCACCATATACTCGGTTCTAAAGGGGCCGAGCTATGTACCTTCAACCCCTCGCCCTAATTGGGCAACAGGTCATGATTTTAGTAGAAACTTTAAAATGATTTATGTTCAATTCTTACCAAACTTTATAGTTACCACCAAGGAGTTTGGTTTAATCACTTGGAATCTTTGCCACGAAAACATAGAAACATATATGCTAGACAAATATCAGCAGCTTCACATTTCATCAAACTTCCAGAATGGTTAAAAATTTTGTAGAGCCAAGTGCCATCAAAATTCCTATAGGATTATTCTCTTGACATAAAGCTCCTAAAATTCTTTCAACCACTAAGCGCACCTTCTAGAGTAAAAAACAGCAAGTAGTTTCCTTTTATATATGACACAAGACGAATTGGCACATGCAATATCATACTCAACAGGACAGTATAAAGTAAAGTATTGAAATTTTAATAATGGTAGTGCCTTTTTTTCTTATATCATGGAAAGTATATTCGGTGAATATCTTTTTCCCGGTGTTTGGGATTCAATGCATTATTCATACCAGCACTGAAACCGTAGCTTCTATAGCCAATAAGTCCATTCCGGGTGTCACTCTTTTATTGTTAAAACACCAGTTTAGCTATACTTTAGAAAGTATCGAAAAATGTAACCAATACTATCAATACATATATAATAACATACTTAGAGTACTCGTCTTGTAATAATATATATAGAATCTATCTACAAAACTATTTATCGGGATATATTGATCTCAAACAGGATTCCCTTCTATGAAAATTATTGAGTCTCGATTTAGTGTTGATAGTAAATCGCATTCAGTGTAAAGAAGATCGGGATTGGAACCAACAGCTGAAAACAACTCAAAAGCACAAAAAGTATTACTTCATTGTATCAACAAAACGAGTACGAAAGAAAAACCATTCGTTTATCGTATATTCCTTTCCACTAAGGCTAAGACGTAAGAGCGTCTCAGATTCTATTGGTATGTTTTCAACTACTACGTTCTCATCGAGCATATTATTTTTTTTGGTTTTCTTTGGTAGGAACACTTTTATCACAATTGCCGTGATTGTTAATCCTATTAAGTAAAGCTTTATATCTAACCTTATTGTTCTTTAGTGAAGCTCAATGTCTCTCGTGCTGTGATAATGCCTTTGATGACGCAGGCGTAACAGCAGCATGTCAAGCTGGTTGCTCTGACATTACAAACGACTGTGAAATTGTAGTGAATGGAGTACAACAAATAGATGCTCCATGCGAAGCAGGACAGGATTTTCTGGCAATGGGATTTGCTAAGAACCCATTTGATGCTAATGTTGCTTTTTTTTGTCCTGAAGATGGACAAGTGGACGAGGTATTGAACGTTGCTGCGGCGGACTTCTTAGAAAATGGTCTTCTACCCACACTTAGTGCAGAAGAGTGCAGTGCTGCTTGTCTTGCTATAAATGACGAGCTAGACAATGGTTTAGGAAATGCGTTTTCTCGAGGTGCTTGTCAAGATGTGTGTAATAATGCGATATTGGATTTAGAGGATAATTTAATACCAACTTGTTTCATTGACGCTGAAGCTGGTGGTGCAAATGTATTTAGAGCAAGACTTGGTTGTTTTCTTGGTCTTGATCTTCAATTTTTTTCTGAAGGAAATTTCTTAAATCAAAACTTTTTCTTTTTTGAAAATGGGCTTGTGTTGGATGATCCAGACAATTTAGATCTAGGCCTAGAGCCTCCTGAAGAACAGGATGATAACGCCCAGAATGTTGGTTTCATTCTTGGGGCTGTTAGTGCTTTGGGTGTATTGGTTGGATTTGGTGTCTTAGCCCTTTTTAGACAAAGGAGAACGGACCCGAAGAGTGACATCAGAGTGCAAGTACTTGAAGCAAAGGAGCTTGATTATTCAGGACGATTGAAGCAGAATCGTGGTGGTCCAAATAATAGATTACTAAGTGTAATTGCGCCAAGTATTTCTTTGAGCTCAAGGCCAAAGTATAGTATACAAAGTTTGAATGTTGACGAGATTTCACCAATTTCCCAGATGCAATACAGTAAGAGTCCAGAGTATACAGAGATCAAACGAAAGAAACGGAAGCCTGGGCAGAGGACTCAATCTCAGGTTGATTTTTATACTAAAAAGAGAAAAGGTAAAGGAAACTTTAGTTTGTAGAATTAGAACATCGTTGAACTTGTCGTAGTCTTGTTTTGTGTCAAGGTGAAGTTTTGATAGTAACAAAGAGGGAAAATAATTTAATTTTCAGAGATGTAGCCTTTGTTTTACCGAAGATTTAATGTGAACTAGAATTATGACTCTAGCTTTCTTATTGCCTCTTCCATGTTATTATAAAATAAGATAGCTTGCTGCAAAATTAATAAATGGAATCTGGAAACTTTTCAGCTATACTTTCTTAACGCAGAAAATAACCGGTTCGTTTTAGTCATTCTAAGAAAAACTTTGGTTCCAGCACTATAGAAAAATTATACGTGGTTCTACAGTAGATGCTTTGCTTACATTCCCTAAAACTATTGATGTAGCTCTAGTTCAGGCACTACTTACAAAGTGTTGGAAAAACTGAATACTATAGATTCTTTGAAGCTCTAGCACAACTGGTAACGTAATGAATCCATGAAGCCTAGGCTATGGTTACTTCGGAACCAAAAAAAGTTAATAAGGGTAAATACCTTCTATTGTACTCAGTAGCGATATTTTCTTGGCAGAGGGATGGATTAAAGCTAGGAGGACAAAACTGTAGTTAAGAATTGAAAAAAGGCTGCTGCCATAAAATGAACTGACATATCTACACTGAATTAGTGGAGATTCACATGAGTCAGAATTTTCTTGAAAAAGATGAACTAGAAATCTTTTGTTAAGTGCATATCTATTTAGATGCAACTTTGAAAACACAACTCGATGTAGCAAATGCATGATATTACGAAAGTGACTTTCATGCTATGAAAAACAAAACAAGGCATTACCTTGTTCCTCACGTAGCCTGAGTTTTAGATAGTCCACCTGAAAAGAATGCCTCACTTTCGAACATAATTATAACTAATATAATGCTCTTCGATTACAAGGGCAAATAAAAGTAAGAACTAACGTGCAGTGTACGTTTGGAGTCAAAGGTAGAAGAAGCTACACACTGCTAAAGTCAGAATATATAACAGGTTGAATTTCATGATGAGGAAGAGAATCCGTGATGTTAAAATTGTCCAAGAACAGACAGTTTCTTGTGTAAATAGAGGGCTAGTTGAACTCAGGCTTATATGCTCTATTCACTGTGCAGGTAAGAATTTCTAGCTAGCCCACTCATTTTAATCTTAGAGCACATTAAAATGACATGTCGCTCTTGAAGAAAAATATATTTCTGTAGGAATGTAAATACAATGTTACACATATACGCGGAATTAGGAGTGACAACTGCGAATCTGTAGGTAATAGGAACAAGTTTTCACTCATTGATTTAGTCTGTATGACCACCTTTGTAGTTATTTGAAAGGTAATATTTATGGTAGGTCTTAATTAACCTCAAGTCATATTACAAATAGCCTTTCAGGAGGATATATGTCTACTAAGCAATTTTAGGTAATTTCTTTAGTTTAAAGCAAAGGTAAGAACCGTGTTGAGAAAAAAAGACAGAAGATTGAAAAATATTTCGTCTGATGAAGAATAGCAATATAAAGGCATAAGACTACAGTTCGGAGCATTTCTTTAGCGATACTGACACCAGACACCAATCCAAATTCACTCAAATGGAAATTTGAGATATTCTTAACTAAAACATTACATTTAGAACGACAATTTCATCAGCCAAAGTGCTAGGGACGATCAGTTTTATTAATCCTTAAATTATTAACCACATAAATAGCCAACTAGACCTATACGGAATACACAGGAGAGTTACAACCTTTAGATCCGTCACTCTTACTGCTGTAAAACAAGAAATCAAACTTTTATTTCATTTGCAATGCCTTAGGCATAAGCAATTTAGTTCACTTAGGCTTCGCGAGCATTAGGTCAGTTGAGCAAACTGTAGGATGCCTTTCATACTTAGCGGCTATCCTTGCCATGAGGTTGGGTTACGTTTTTATCTCCATAATTTGTCATAGCCTTGATTAATGTCATAGTTAAGCTCACTTCTTCATGTAAAAGGGGAAAGAAAACACTTGCGAGTATAACTTCTGAGGTGGTGGCTTTTCTGACTGCTCATTTTCTTAAATAAATATTATGTGATGTATGAATACGCGAAAAGCATTAGCAACAAAATCCATATGATACTTAGCATTCATACAACTTAAAAGGTGCAACTTAATTACTTAGGATAGCGTAGCGAATAGTATATTATGAACTCTATGCGACTTAGTTTTGTTTTATGAACAATTTTTATGACAATTGGTAGTCTTCAATAAGAAATTTGATATATCCAAACTCTTGATTGAAACTAATGACATTGCATATGAAAACTGTATAAGCAAGAAAAACAATCCAAATCTACTGCATAGTATATTAAGAAGGCTTAAAAACTCTAAGTCTCTAGGATGCCCTATTAAAGGCCATGTTAAAGTTGCAGTAAATAATTGTAGTTTTGACTAATGACATATGTCATGAACATTTGTTCTAGGAGATACAATAGCTTATGGTATCATTTGTTTAGTTATGGGTCTAGTTATCATTTCCTCATAATTCGATGGAAGTAAGTCAATAATTAATCTTTTACTTTTTCATACTAGCTGCAACATAAATCCCAAAGTATCCTATTCCAATACTTCTAAACGTCATGAACTTTTACACCAAGTGTTGATGTTAAATTCTTCTGATCTTGCTATGAAAAAATAACTGTTTTGTCCTTCATATAAATATTACTAGAAAAAACTTTGTTCAATTTATCCTGATAAACTGAATAGGAAATCAATTAGTTACTAATCTACTCCAAGTTCATTAATGGATGAAGCGTGAAAAAATCAGATTGAAATATTGATTTTCCCCAGTATACAATGGGCAACACGAGACCTTAAATCGGATTTTAAAGAAAACTGGAGCTTTGCAAATACCTATATATGCTACTACAATACATTAAAATCGTGACAAAAGGTATCACTGAAGTTAAAATATTTAAGGGTGATTAGTTGCATCGGCAGAAAGCTCTTTCATACCTCTGGTAATGAATATACTAATCTAGAAAACAATGCAAATAAGAATGATTCAGCTGAAAATTGAGCTCGACATAATATACTAGTATTTAAAATAATCAAAATGAAAAGCCAATCCCCATTCCCCCACTTCAAAAATTGTAATGTTAAAGGAAAGCTTTGTGTGTACCTGTTTGTAATGTTTTGTGGCAGTACTTAAAATATTTTATTGGGAAAACTAACCAACCCGAGGGGAAGCTGAAGAAGACAAACATTATTATATTAGCATTTTATCGAATTCGAATGCAAAGTGATTACAAGATTTAAATATGTATAGGAGATCTGAGCAGTGCGGATCTCGGCATATATCTATATAGCATGAACATATTGATAGCCCATAAACATAACCCAGAAAGCACTATAGCTACAATTAGTAAAAGTTGATAATTTACACGTTGAAAATTAAATTTTTGATTTTCGCAGGTTCAGTAACTTTACAAAATTGAGAGGACAGTTATTGTGTGATATTGTTTTGTGATGCTACATGATGCCTATCCCCATGACTACTTTATATTTTGTTTCTGGTTCTGTGTTTCACCTTTAATTATTCAAAATTTGCTATTCAACGGGAATTAATAGTATTTCAGGAATATACAGTGGGCACTTGGAACAATACTTAGTGAGTAACACTACACCTAGCTAGAACAATTTGGATTATGCTTAAGGGTTTTGTAATATTCTTGGAAAATCCATTTTTAGAAAAAGGGAATGTTATTTTACTTATTTTGACTAAATATTAAGAGTCATTTCTTTTAGCTAAGTAAAAGTTTTTCCTTGTAAAGGTAATTCTGCCTTAATAGAGTTAATGAACGTTCATTCAGAGTTGACATTATTGGAACGATACATGAAACAGCTTTGGTAAGATTTTGATCCTTGATTGCTGTAACGTGGGCCTTTTAAAGTTGTTTCATATTCGAAGGCACATCTAAAACTCATTAATGCAACGTTTCTTGCCTCTTTAGCCATCCATTCTGAAAAGATTACTCGTTTCTGATATACCTTCCTCACAAGTAACCATAGATCTTCAGAGACAAGAAAAAAATACTTGCCAGGAAATTCTTACTGCTTGGCCAATGATACTATCAAAATGCAGGTGCTACTAACATCGCGGATATTAATTATTGCATTGTGCACCATATCAGCTCATAGAGCCTTAGTAGGCTGGCATGCGCCATTGAAACATATAATCTATCTCATTACTTCAAATGATAGAATGGAAGTAATTTTTAATAAAAGATAGTTTATATAACTGTTCTTAGCCTGATTTGTTTGGCCTTAGAGAAACTAGGAAAGGCAAAACATAGAGTGCAAGCCTCTGGTATTCTAAGAGTGCGCATTCATGGGAAACAACATCTTGAGGGAATCATACTGACGACTTATGAGACATTAATAGCAAAGACACTAAGATGTGGTGTATGTGAAGTACTTTTTCTTACTCTCTGCTATGACAGGGTATCTGAAAAACATTCTTTCCTGATTTGGGCTTTGAGAAGGTATTTTTGGGTTTTCGAAACTAAATTAAACTTTCCAAAATATTATGTCCTTATGATTGCTTGCAACGTAATTGGTTCTCCAATATTAGACAGCAGACAAACATATGAACTCCGTTAACCAACTTTATCCTCAGAGACTTGAAGCAAACATTCTTTGGTATTCAATTTCCCGAATTTTGTGCTACACTTCTTGCGTTAGTAACCTTAAGAGACTCTGGATAGATTTGTGAAGGACAAAGAAACTTCATTTTGCTCTGAAATCATCCAATATCAGAATGCTGAGCTGGAGCAACCGAGCATAAACCGTAGTAAACTTTTAGTTTAAGGACTTGTTGACAGAGAGAATTTATAGTAACATCTTTCATGACAACTGATTCCTGTAGCTTTCTCACCGTGAAAAAAATTCAACTACCTTCAACACATTACTTTGCATGTGAAAGTTTTGTCTTAGAGCGCTACCATCTTAAGATTCCAATCATGCTAAGAGAAGTAACGACGATCGCTATGCTACTCAAGCAAAGAAACTATGGAGCTGCTATCTTTGGATGATTTAGCAACTTGTCAAGATAAGATGTTACACTTTCAATAGTGGTGCTCTGATGTATTTGCTTTTCTGGAGCAATTTATCAAATACACTTCTCTGTAATAAGATCTTACGCATATGGGTTTCTCTACCAGCCCTCCAAAATTTAGCATAGACGCTTATACAAGTAATGGCACAACAAGAGTCAGTGTCAAAAATTCGCATCACATGCAAACAGTGCCCGAAGCAATTTATCTTTCATACCTCGGTATTAAAAGCTTCATAAGAGAAACACTGTCTAACAGATATTTCTAAATTTCCATGGAATATGCTACTACACAAGGGTCATCTGCTATGGATTATTCAATGATTATGCGTACCAGGACATATATATCAAAAACTTAAGAATTGTTCGAAAGGATTAATGATACGTAAATAAAAAAGATAAAGAATCTGTGAGGGTCGTTTTATACCTTCAAATTGAAAGTCAAGAGTTAGCAGCTATACTTGCAAACTATATAGTTGGTTGCCCTGTTATTCTCCGTTGGGCTGCAATAATGAAACGCATCTTGAGACGTCCCTGAGGACTAAAACCATGTTTAACTTGAAGATTCCTCAAATGGAAAAGAAATTTAGGGAATGAAAATAAAGGAGTTGAAATGTTATATCTTGCATTTCTCCAGGATGAAATACAAGGGTAGTGGAGTTTCCCAGAATACACCTTTTTAAGTCTTGATAAGGAAAACAAAAGTACTATGCAAGAACATGGATTCTTTCTCCTTATCGACGTGTAGCATTTCTCATTTCGAGATTTGTCTTCATATTGCACCTTTTCATTTTTCCAGTCATCCTAGAGGAAGATGTAGTAGAGCATCAAGATCTTCTTAAGTACTTCATAACAACTAGGCAACCTAAAGCACAATGCATCTTTAAGTTTTCTACAGGCATCATAACCTCTTATTTTTAGGCAACCACGTTGTTTCAGATATTGAAAAACCCTAAGAAGTGTTTAAAGACATTTGAAAAGTCAATACTAAAAATTTCCCAATATGTGAAAAATTCCATGGTATAGTTTTCTCTAAACTTTATTATAAACTGATAATGTGCTACCGATAAATATATTGTTTTTTTAAGCCATGAAAAGAGCCAATTCATTCAGCTCTAATAGATCTAGTCTAGCTTGCCGTTTTCATTACAGCGTTGGACGAATTGAAATTATTACCGAATAGCGGATGAAAAAGCGAATCTTCACACCCTGCTTGGCCTATAACGTAAAATAAAATAAGATCTTTCGGTATCAACAGTGAAATATAGTACAGTATCTATGACAAGAACATAATTAATTAATCTAACACTGTTTAATATCAGGTGTGTACGTAAGTAAACAAGAAAACTAACCTCTTAAATACAACATGGTGGTATAATTAATACTTAATTTGTAGATTCACCTTAATTAAGTTCTAATTTTCTTTGGAAACCAATGATTTCTTAGTTGACTCTTGATATTTGGTTCATGTTTTGTAGCAAAGATGAACGAAAAATAGCTTTAGGCGAGAAACTTCTCTTTACTTTGCTACTTTTCTAAATTGAAAATTACTCTGTTCCAGATGTTGGGTTTTTACATGAAAGCGAACCGTGTTAACTGAAGGAAAGGAGAAGTGTTCTAGCTATTTGTTGCCTTTTAGTTATTTACTTGGCTCTTCACCTTTCATGAACAGCAAAAGAAATGTCTTTATGTTTTAATTATACGTCGCAACAAATTTCTAGCTTGTAGACAGGTATTTTATTTCTAAGTTGAAGTTTATGAGATTTAGAAGAGTTCTTTTCTTTGACAAACAATTAACGGTAGTTTAATATTATTTTGAGAGTATTATTTTTTAACTATTTTCGTTTGCGAGGGTCTTCCGGTTTTTGTTTTCCCTGATACAAGCACGTACTTGACCCGGGGCCAGTGCTAACAAAGATTTTTCTGATACAGTAAAATAATAATGTTGATGAACTGGCTACAACCGGTCAAAGAAGAAGTTACCATACTTTCTTGACCGAGTTACCCAGCAATGATGACTCTTTTCTGGGCTTTCTTGTGCAACTGAATTTTTGGCTTTGGCCTAGTATGAGTTGACCGGAATTACTGTATTGTATCAATTGAAACCACTATATATATGTATTTCCCGTTGTCCTAGACGTCGGATTAATGAATATTTTGAGAAGTTAAACGACTTCGAGCCAGCACAAAATTATTTACTCAAAATTTCCGGTAAGAGCAAACTTAAACCAGCAATAAAAAAGAAATTCCAGCATTACTTACTCCGTCTCTTTTACACCCAGGGAAAAGATAAAGAAGCGTTAAGAAGCTTGAAAACCCCGAAGTATGACAGAAGTATCACAAGTTACCGAGTTACCGGAAGTAAAGAAGCAAAGACAAAACCCGACAAGACTTGTTAGCTATGACGTGTTTATGCATCATGTCAAGTTTTCAGATGTAAGCCGATATAACTGAATAACTCTTTAGGCTGCTGGTGAGGATGGGATAGATGTGAGTGGCATATTTGACAAGCCTTGTTTTGACGAATGGATAGAGACAAGAAAGAGATTACCCAAAAATCCTGCTGAAAGCTTTAGAAAAGCTCTAGTTGCGCATGTTGCAGGGAAAGATGACAGGAAACCTTTTCCAGCCAAAGTTGAAGCAAAGATCTTAGAACGTTTGAGAGTCTCAGCACCGTGGCCGTGCTTCAAGGGTACATTTTATCTCTTCCATTATTTCTCAGGCGGTACTGATGGATCAGAGAGAATTGGTGAAAGAGGGTTGAAAAGAAGTTCTCTAGGATTTCATGAAGAAAAAAGTAAGAAAGCAAGAACTCCAAAGGTATTGCTATATATATAGATTAATTTTAGAACTCTGCTACAAACGCTCAAGGAATAGACTTACTTCCAGACATGTTGGGTGGATTTCAAGCAGTGCCAATGATGCCTACTTTTCCAACATTTTTACCTACAGGAGTTGATCCACAAGGACAGATCCAAACTGAACCATACGTGTCTGATTCAGAAAACTTTGTGAATAACTTCACGCACTTAATTGTTTTTAAGTCTATCCAATATGATCAAATAAAAGCTCAACAAAATAGTTTTGGACAAAACTTTCCTCTTCCTCATTCGACCGTGTTATGCAAGTTTTTGAGCACCTTTTATTCTGTAACACAAATTAGGGAATTGGCAAATACCTGTTTTCAGTTTCAAAGACCGCTGATTGACCACGAAATTGCTTATAAGCTGGATAACAGTAGTTTTGAAGTTATGCCGTATACTCAACAATGGTTTTTGTCTCCAGTTGCAGAATTGAATGGAAACTTTGTAGGTTTTGAAGATAATAAGCAGATTGGGTGTTACGTTGTGAATGCAGCTGGTATTATAAGCAGTAGTGATGAGAAAGCGAATGATATTCTTTCTATGAATCTCGTTGGACAGTTTGAGGGATTGCTTTTTCTTGATCCTGTACAGCGCGCTTTATCTCTAAGATATTTGTTGGAGAGAATTGCAAATAATCAAGAAGGATGGTGTAGAAAAGTATTTGTAGATCAAAAGGCGCAAAAACGAAAAATAGTATTGGCAAAATGTATTATGCTTAGAGGTGGAGATTTCCAGTGTGAAATTCAAGACTGCACTGCTCAATTTCCAGAGCTGAATGTTCCTGAAATGCCGTATATTTAAAGTTTCTTGAAAAGTCATGTTGTGTTCAAGAAAACTGTGTTTGTTTTCTTGAACCATATATATATTTATAAACTTATATTAATCTAGATTTGAATGTTTCGATGGAGCTAGGGTAGCTTGCTGTCTTGTGCCAATGAAGATATATAATTAAATTATAGGAGTGGGGATAGGAAAAAAAAGCATAGGTATGAAATGTTCTAATTTGCAAGTATTTTTTTGCTGTTTTACACGAGTGCATGTTATGATACTATAGGGCCGTTGTACACTTAATTGCATAAATGCTTAATATCTATAATTAATTCGTAGCTTAAAGTTTTCGAAAAATATGCTGAATCAGTTATTCCCTAACAGATTTATATTAAATCAAGATTGTATGATTTGTTCTGTGTATAATCTATGAGCTTTGAATTTTGGCAAGGAGTCTAATTTTAATAATTGTGTTATTTCATCTCTTGCTGCATAAAAAAGATAGGCAGAAATGTAGTTTAACGACAATGCATGTTTAATATCCTCTCGTATATGATGGGGTAAATTAATTTCTGCTGCAGCTCCATTATCAATAAAATGTTTCACAATAAAACGTGCTTGTTTTTCTCTCCTTTTTAATGAAGCTTTTTGAAATAGTTCAACTTGTTTTAAAAATGCAAGATTCTCGAAACAAAAAGTTTCAACTAAGAACCTTTGAAAAACTCTTCTTAACACCATATCCTTCAATATCAATTCTAAAGTTACTCCATCATCTACATTGACATTTTGATTCGTGGATCTATCAAAACTTTGTCTCAGGTAAAAGAAAAAACTTGGAAACAAGCGAAGTAAAAGGCATACATCAAACATCGCATTAAATCCTATACCTAATGATTCTTTATCATAAATTTTCCATCGATATTGATCCACAAATAATAATACAGAAGCAATTGAGATCGGAATACCAAAAAATAATAAGAACTTCCCCCAATACCACAATATATCTGTGTTTACAATACAATCCGTAGAATATATTTTGAATAACAGCGTAATTGGAAACATAAACAAAGAATGAAAAGTCCAAACTCCGTAGATTACTTTAAACCCCACATTCAGTAGATTACATTTCAAACCTGTAATCCATCCATGACAAACAATAGCTGAGAATATAATGGAGAACATCATGTAAGAAATCCAAATGCTATATATGACTTTTCTAAAGCATTTTTTTGAAGCTAGATATTTCCATAAATGAAGTTGTTTAGAAACACGTGGACAAGTATTACCATGGCTTAATGAATCTTCATCTGTTCTTGGGTATTTATTTAAAGGATAAACTTCATCAAAGTATTTCAATAATAGTGAATTATATTTTGATTGAGCAAATGATCTAAAGAAAGTTGCAAAAGCAGGAACTGGAGTGCCCATTGAGATGAAAGAAAAAAAAGCAGTAGCAGAACAGGAGGTCACTATAGAAGGTTCATCGAGGATGAAGATTAGATTAAACCCAGAATAACAAAGGGCTATTATACCATGTAGAAGAATTATGTCCATGTCTTTGTGCCTAATGGAACGATGCCAGCGAAGTTCTCGATCAAGACATAGAGTAAGGAGAATAACTACTGTATAGAAAATGCAAAATATTGTTTGGTAGAGTCTTAACTCTGGTGAAAGTCTATGGACAAATGGAGAGATACAGTAAGTTCCGACTTCAGACCACAGTTTGCGCATTCCTTGTTGCGTTGTCTTGTTTCTATTGTTTCTCTAACGAACAAAAAGAATAAACTTCAACTTGAATAAGTTTGTGTGAATGTAAAATTAGAAAAGTGGCATGTAGTTGTTTGTCAAGCTTAAACTTTTATTTTCTTTTTCTGTTTTTCTTAGGAAAGATGCAGGCTATATTTCTTCTAAGCAGTACTTTTTATACTTTGTTACATGCAGTAAATATTTTTTTTGAACAATGATCTGTGTGAGAAATAAACACCAGGTGTTTCAAATTTATTCCACATGAGTTGATCCATACTTAAAGATGCCCTTTACCCAAAGAGACATCAGGCTGATATGCTTGGGTCATGGAATGGTTTAGTAATTTGATATTGCGCAGAAATAAACTTTCGCAGTTTGAACTTTAGAAAACTAAGTAGAAGAAGAATGAAAATGAAATTATGTGTACTTGTTAATACACGATTCTATGTCAAAATATCAATGTTTACATTTTAAAAGACAGGATTAAAGTTTTCTTGGATTTTTTACCATGAATAAAATTTTCACAGTAATTTTCGGAGTCACATGGATTAGGTAAAAGTGCAAGAAGCAGAAGAATACTTTGAATTGGTTTAATTGTCAACGACAAAATTTTATACATGAAGAAAATCAGTGAAAAAAAAACTAAATATTAAGAATAGATTGTTAATGCACAACACAGAGCCCATAATAAGACTTCAGTGGAAAAAAGGAAGGGTACAATATTATAACATATATCGTTGTCCTTAAGAATCTTTCAAACTTGTAATCCGTGTATTCGGCATTAGTGAAAAACTTAACTTTGTTAAGATATTTCACGATATGACAATGCTATATTATAGATATAAGGATACCAGAACATGTAGCTAAGTGTTTTAAGCACGAGTCTATTACGAAGGCATTTGCTATGCTTGAGAACACATAGAGCTTCTATTTTTTACCATTTGACCTCACTGAATAAGTAGATCTCGAAAACACAATTTATGGGCAATTTAATTTTCATACTATTTTCCCCTAGAGATAAAGTCACTACCAACAAAGAAGAACTAATTTCCACCAAGGAACTGACTACGAGTAAACAAGTATTCCATCGCTATTTACCCTAACTACTTTCTATACTTAGCTGTCTGTAATAGTTTTGAGTAGCATTCATTATTCACAACATAAGAAATTTTAGATTTATGAATGAGTGAAACTATTAAGCAAGATATTCCAAGCAGTGCAGCATTAGAGAGATTGCCAAAGAACAATTATTCTAGAGGGGCATAAAAGTAGGACTAGGATGTTCAAGTCAAGAAGAAAATAGCTGAACTTGAATCCAAATTCAAGCTATGGAGATTTCCTTGTTTACTTGAAGATAAGATTCCTTAGGTTAACAATTTGCAGTCTCGAATAATCAGTTTTTTCTCGTCTCTCTTAATATATAATAAAATAGACTTATACTAATTAGGAGAACACAGCATCTTAGAAATGCTTTATGAAAGGCATGGGGAAGACTTCAGTAGAATTTGAAACCGTAAAGAATTATGTCAACTCTAATAATAAACTTTTAAAGCAGTTCTATTTCCACACTCGAACAATTAAAAGGCAATATACTTGAGGCATAACCAAGTTCATGAAAAAAATCTTCTGATAATATCCATAGGCTTTCTTTTGTCCCTATACATAATAACTTATTTCACTTAGTTCATACTGTTTTAGTGTAAGGAAATACTTGCCAGATACCTCACTCTAAAAAATTTTCATTGAAGCATGTTTTGTTTTCTCTTATGTTTGCGCATTAATGCTGCTACAAAAAAGCTCTAAGAACTAAGCTATATTCAAAAGTAGTACTTGAAGTACATATAAAGTAAATAAGTCAACTTTAACATAATTTATAAAAACAATTTCTATTCCCGCATCTAAATGAATTTGGATTTTTGCAGCCGTACCTAACTCATAGAAAAAAAAATCATGAAACTTATTCTAAAATCTTTCAGTTGATTCTTTTCAAACGAAGATTTTTCCAAGATTGGTTATAACTAATCCAGGATTTACACAATTCACATTAATTTTCTTGTGGTCTGTATTCAAATCTCTAGCAAGTTTATAAGTAAACAAGATATTTGCTAGCTTTGAATGACCATAGGTATGAAATGAAGAAGAAAACTTTTCGTTGTTTATATCCTGTAATAAGACATCAGCACCTTGTTTTATTACTATCTTTTCAGGAAAAAGAACTGGTGGCTCGTATGTTATGTGAAGTATCGATGAAGTTACGGATGTTGTTTTAGATGGTTGAGAAGCTTCTAGTAGCGGCAGTTGTCATTACATTAGATAAAAGTGCCCCACATGGTTAGCTCCAAAAATTGTTTCAATTCCATCTGTGGTCATTGAGTATTCATCAAGAACTAAACCAGCATTTAAAATAACAGAGTGCAAGCTTTTGAAATCAGACTGGAATTTAATCCCAAATCTATTGATAGAGGATAAGAAACATAGGACAAGCACCATAGAAATCAAGTTTTCTTTTTAAAACCTCAGTTCAACTTTTTTTCTTTTCTCATCTTGATCTCCAAGTTCCAAATCTTCTTGAGCTATAATTTCTCTTGCTTCGTTGCATTTTTTCATATTTCTACAGGTCAATATAACTTTAGCATCATTAATCGCCAATAATTTGACATATGGATTTTCTAAACCAGAGTTGGCGACTGTTACTATCATGATTTTCTCCTGAAGATTCAACTCAAACAGCTTCTCAATTTCGGGATTCGTATATGCAAGATGCACCGGAAAACCACTTCTTCCAAAATTCTAATTGACTTTCTTCATTTTAAATCCAATAAGAAAGGCTAAAAGAACAACCTTAGGCGAGATTTTTGTGTTGAAACCCATCCTCTTCTCCTGAGCTGATATCTTTAGCTTACTCTAGGGTGTAGTTAACTTAGCTATATTCATTTTATTTATGTGATGTTTAACTTACCAATATTCTTGTTTGTATCTTTGAGCTCCTCAACAAATTATAAATTTAGAAGAAGATGTTTTGAAGCAGAGCAAAATAACTAGAAGCTCTTGCTTATCACGAAACCTAGTTAAACTTTTCTATTTCATTTTGTGTATATTAAGAGTTAGTACTCTAAATCTATTAACAGAATGTTAAAATACTTAATATGAGATTTATGGAAGAGCAGAGTACTCCAGCTGCATATTGTATTACCGTTGAAATCTTACAAAAGGGTTTAACAGAAATAGATTTTCTGTTATGTTTTGAGGTTAAAAATATTCGACGTATATGTATCAGAATAAATTAACGGTATGGATAATAGCATGTCTGAGGAAGAAAAATTATCTTTCCTGTGCTTGCAACATATTTAAATAACTTGAAGTACACGCTATTCAATATTGATAACCTCCATTAACAAATAGAACAAATGGAAAACAAGGAAGCGGTGATTGACCAGCACGTATTTCCTCACACACAGGAAAATAAGTCAAAAAACTTCCAGCGCAACATAATATTTATTTTCGGCTCGTTGTTTGTAGTTGCTGTTGTAGCAGGTGTCTTTACAGTAGCAGTTGGTGGGGAATCTCTATTATCATCTCAACAGGATAAAATAGGCGATGTCTGTTCTCGCGCATCTGCAGGCGAAAGAGTGAAGGCAGCCTCTTTTGATTACATCTCAGTCATATTTGACGTAAAACCTAAAGAAAGGGATTGCATGGCATTTATGAAAGCTGCATCAAGACTCTCAGAAGCAATAGCAACAACAGAAAACAATTACTATAGAAAGGCGGGATTAGATTATAAATTCCATGAAGTATGTGGGGTAGCAGGACAGAATAATCCAACTATGTTCAAGGAAGGAGAAAATATTGAAGACTTAGTAGTAGCAGCCCTTCTCCAACCTATGGATGGAGAACGGGGGATGCTTGGTTTCGTACCCTTAAATTCTTCTTAATACATAGGCTAACGTTTGTATGATTAATGAGAAAAATGGTTTGCCACTTGCAGGTGTGATGGTATTCGATACAGCTGATACAGCACTTATGGATAAGTTAGAAATATTAGAATTTGTAATTCTACATGAGATGATGCATGTTCTAGGGTTTGGAATAACTTGGACACTACTTATTGGCCCCAACGGAGATCTGCTTTCAAATTTTACTGTGATTGAAGATAAAGTATTTTCGTATACTGATAAGGGAGAACTAATAATTCATCCTGAAAATGAACCCAAGTACACTGGAGTGGAAGGGGTTACAGAGTTTGAGAATTTGTCTGGAAAACCAGAAATGTTCATCCCTATCCAAGGAGCTATGATTGGGGGAGAGGCTGTTTTTAATGAATCTGCGGGGGTAGGTCAATCTCAGTTAGATGGTCACTTGGATTCAGACACGTTTGAAAATGCCCTGATGACCTATACTCTTGATGAAGACTTTCTACCAAATTTTCCTTTAGCTGCAGTGAGTCTTGGTATGTTGAGAGATATTGGATATACTGTTGATACCTCTGTCGCAGATGACTATATTTTGCCAGAGAGTAGAGAGATCAATTCTTCTAGTTTGAGAGGAAGTTCAAAGCAGCATATTGACTTATCGAATGATATCCTTAGAATTGACCCAGTGAGACTGAATCTTGATGGTCCAACCAGTTTAGAAAATATTAGATCCCGCAAGGTGTATACTTTGGAAGAAGCTATTAATTTACTGTAGTAATCATCCAAACCTCCGAAATGGTTTTAGTATTCTTAAATTATATTGTTAATATGATTGTATGTATGTAGTTTTGGATAGATATAAATGGAAACCAAAAGTTTTCATAGTACTCTGTATCTATTAACTATTTTGTTGTTGTATTACCAATGTAAATTTTGTTATTACTGCCTAAACCATAGTACTTAAAGGTATCATTTGTTGAAGCGTTCTTTAAATATACTTAAAAATTGAATAATAAGTTGAGACCGAATATTCGTCGATGCTGAAGACCAAATAAAAAACCTGCCTAAGGGTTTCCCTCGAGACCTAAGCTTGATATGAATACTACAATCATTAAAGTTTTTTTGGGATCTCCTGTAAAAAGTACCATTCTCCAATAGTGTAGTTCATAGATATTCAATAAGATATTATTAAAACCATATGTTGTGGATTTTTTTTCTTGAATTGAAATGTGGAATTGAATATAACTGGCAATGAACAAGTCCAAGAGCCTGTTTGTACTATATTTTGATGCTCGACTTTTTCACTGTATTCAGCAAACACTAAACAAATGTTTTACCTGCAGCGAAATTCAATGGTTTAAATCTTTATTATTTTGAAAAGTTCTTTCTATATGTTTCTCCGGCAGTTTTCTCCATTATTACTTATTCTGTTACCTTTGAACAACATATAATATTACGAAGAAAAAGATAAAAGATGATAGTTTCTGTTCATTGTAATTTAATTCTTGTATTGGGGCTGCAGTTTACATATTCTACTCTTTGTAAAGATTTAATTAGCACTTTTCTAAACAAAACACTCAAATCTACTTGAACTCTTACTATTGGACGAAAAGGTTCACATAGGTATAGTAAAGTGTAATGAAGAACAAAATACTTTACAAATTATTCAAAATATTTCATTAGAGTTAAACCCATAGTAAGCCATAGAATCCATTTTAATGAAGATTTTAGTGATACAATCTGGATTAAACCCATTATTCTATTTGTTATATGACAAAAGCCCTGTTTCTTTAGTTCTAATTAAATCCTCCACATCATTATTGATCGAAAAACTTATGTTCAAATCTTCTTGAACCAGAAATGGCACCAAAGCATACTGATGTACTTGCAAGAATGTTACCAGAATAGTATCCGCTCGGTAACATACCTTTCATTGTGATTGTATAAGCATGCACTCCTCTGGGAATTTTTCAGAGTTATTCGTTTCTAGTACATATGACTTGATGCGACAAATGTGCAAGTTGGATATAGATTTTAATTAACATCTTGTTAGTATAAAAGCTTTCTGTTTAGGTAGTCAGTCAACTATATATTGTTCATCAAGGATGTTTTTGAAGAATAATATGTATTTTGTCTTGTTTTAAACTTTCGGTGCTTTTGCATCCCTTGGGTAAACAAAAACAATATATGTCGACTACCAAACTACTATATATATATATATAACGCTCCTTAGAGGAAAGCTAAGAAAACCTCTAAGACGTTTCCCGTATCTAACTATTATTTTATAGGAAATAAAGGAGAAGTTAACCAACAATATAAAAGAGCTTTTCCTCATAGAGTCTAACAGTGATTATATATGCTTTGCTCTTATGTTAAAGTTAGCCAAAGCCTCGTTTTCAGTCTTTTTCTGCCTTAATCAATGCTTACAATGGTAATAGATGAAGTGTTAAACTCATAATCATGATCTAAATTTTTCCCCTGCATTGTTAGAAGAAGTCATTCACTAACAACTCCGGTTAAAAGAGCTACTCTAATGTTATAGTATCCAATTATCGGCCAGGATCCGTATTGAATCCATACGCCATGGCCAAGATTCTATGTATTGGAAGAGGAACTCCCCTCATACTAATATGTTTTCAATCTAAAGTAAGTCAAATCCAGAATCATTTTATTGGTGGTAAAACTTTCCAGAATTTATGGATAGCTCCAACACCGAAAACTATGAAGAATAAACAGTGGCAATAGAAGTTGATATATCTGATAAGATTAAAATGCACTGAACAAGTCCTTTTGCTTTCTTATTGAAATATGCCGTTTAAATATGAATAGTACTAACTTGTTTGTACGTTGCACTGGAAATGAAATAAAAAAGGGCTTTGACGTATTAACTTATACCAGACGATAAGAATTGACTCTTGACACCTTTAGAGTATAAATCATTGCTGAAATTAAGGAAAATGTATACAGGATATATACTCTTGGCTCATTAAGGTGGTACCTTTGGCCTTAACTGATCTTACTAATATTTGTATCATCTAAGTTCAAGCATACTTTTTTTTCTTAGCACTAGGAAAATTTAAGAGGAGCAGGTCACATTCTAGAATCTACTATTTCTATATACAAAAAATTTGGCACTACCTCAAACAGTGAAATTCCTTAGGTAGCTACATTTTATTAGTAGCTACATTCTTCTGGTATGTTTTTCTTGCAGAAGTAAAAGTTCAAATTCTCTATTATGTTTACTAAAAGCCATTTGTCTTCACTACCTTCTCTATAGCTGTTCCTTTCCTCTTAATTCAATTGTTGGTTCGATGCACATATGTATCAAATAAACCTATTTTACATTCAGTTGCTGATACACAGTTTGGATGTTTTTGGCACCTGCTATCGATTAGAGAGCTATCTCCTTAGAAAGCAACATATTTCCCACTTTTGCTTGAATTTTTCGCGATGTATATATACATAAATAATACCGTTTCACAAGTGTTTCTCTGTTACAACATTTATATTGTCTGAGGCTAATATTCGGGAAAGGGACTCATTTTGCGTAGCTCTTATACTATCCATAGATGCACTACTGATACCTAAGATATAGTAACATGTACAAGAGGTTAAAGGAGCAGCGGGTAGAAATATGGTACTTAATCTATACACATATATAGTACGGACAGTTAGTTAGGTTCCCCTTACACATGTTCCACCACAAAAAAAATAGTATGTCATCTAACTACTAGAATTATAATCCAAATAAAAGTGAAACATAGAGTTATCTACAGAAAAAATACAATCCACCTGAGACCTAGACCTACAAGCAAAACATATGCTACTATTCATATAGCAAATCAAATTTTAAAAGCTCAGAAACACGTTGAAACAAATGGTTGCTTTTGACCAATAACTGAAACCACATTACTTAGTCAAACAAAACACAAGTATATAGGAAGTAATCATCTGAAGGACTTCCTTTATCTAAAGTATAATTATATCTATACAAGCTAAAGGTTGATGCTACTTGAGTCTGAATAATTTAAAATGCGCAAGTCAGTCTTCGTCAGCTAGGAAACGGCCGATCAAACTGCTAACAAATACTGTACTAACCTAGTAAGACCGATATGAGCACAACACAACGGGTAACATATAAAATCCTGAGGTAGGGGCGTTGAAAAAAAATATTTTGAGATATTGGAAAACTGAAGCTACATAACCCGTTGTATTATGTTATTGATGTTCTCTTTCAAGAAGCGTCGTGTATCTATCCCCTTATAATAGTTCGATAAAGTTCTTACTTATGGAAACATTTTAATTAAGAACCAGATTCCATTTTCTTTGAATATCTTTCAATTCTCAAAGCGGCAAGATCATACTGGATTCAATCAGAAAAAATAGATTATTTCTGATGTGATTCTAGGGCAAAAATATATTTGGGTTTATAGCTCTGGATAGTCAAAGCTAGACGCAAGGATATGTTGATCAAATTCTTGGTTACATTATATATTGTGAAGAAGCAAGTGTCCATAGAACAAAGTTTCTTATAAAGTTTATAGATAGCAACTTACGGGAGGAAGTTCATAAACCATAAAATTGGAAAGGATAAAAGCGTACTCTCATCAGCATGTAGTTGTATACGTTTTTTTCAATTGAAACCTTTGTATATTCTCTACAAAATTGTGCACCCATTCCAAGTTCATAAGCGTACTAGAATCTTCTATTAGTGCTTCGATTAGTATTAAGCCTTTCTTAAGGTGTATGCTGCTGTTCCTGCAGTTAGTCTATCTTCAGTCAAATCTGAATGTCATACACTTTGTATTTAGTCAGGAAATGTTACAAGTTTGTAGCTGTTTTTCAGCTTGGTCTCAGTTCGTTGTCACATATATCTTCAATTAATGATGGCAAATTAAGCGCTTAGATTTTAAAGTTTCCATTTATCTAAGCGTTTCAATAGTCAACTCTTCATTCGATATGGTATATAGATTTTAAGATTGTTAGTATTTGGTTCCTACGAGAAAATCTTGATGTTATCCGGAAACTTTTGCTTAGCATAGTTTTACAGGACAACAACTATTGTTGTTACTATAGTCTCAAAGATTTTTACCGACTAACCTATAAGCTCTCATTGGATTTGGACAACAGAATCGCATACCTTGAAAATATCAGTATTTCTGTCATTGCACATGTTTATTTTTTAAATATTTTTCTGCTCTGCTTGAAACATGAGTTAACTCCGATACTGACCATCTGTCACCTGGCATATTTGCAGCTTATTCTAGAAAAGCGCATGCAAGATATCTCCAATTTTGAAATCTGCCTAAATTGAGAAACCCTGCAGCTTTTACCATGTTTTTTTACTGAATTTGGACCAACACGGGTGCCATTTTCTATAGAGAGCGTGAGTTATGAATTCAAAGAGCTTTTCTCACATCTTATTCTTATAACCGTGATACTTGAAAAATATTAGTTGTACTACTTTGAGAAACTTTAGGGCTCTGATAACCCTTCGCTTTCTACAAAAGTTATAAATGGAGGGTATAAGGTATTCTTGGCAAAGAAGTTAATTGCAATGAATGCATCTAAAGCATATAAGGTTAATCTTTCGAATTTTTGTAACGAGAAAACATTATCCAAGGGATACATGTAAAGATTAAGTTTTCTTAGAAGTGTCTCAGTCTACTACAAAGAAATTGATGCAATCGTGCTATGAACTTTCTAATGGATTTTACTTTTTTTTGAACAATGCCACTATTTCCTAGCCCCTGTGTTCTATGTAGTGAATGCACTTTTATTTATGAGTTATTTTGAGCCTGAAAGAACTTTATAGCCTCCACTTCAATTGCACGCCTAAGAATATTAGAATTCTTATCCATACAGAAGGTGTCCACTCTCATGTTGACTAATGTGCTGTGACCGTACAAGATGCATCTTCAACGGTATTTTGCGGGAAAGGTCCTTCCAGAGGCATTAATTCCTTACACTTTCTTGCGTAGCGAATAATACAGCTTTCTTTGCCGTTCGAACATAACCTGTTATATTTGGGAAGTTTCATTCGACAGTAGGAAACGAATTCTGGAAATTATCATAGCTTACCAACTTGAAAATACTGTTTTATGCATTCTATGCAAATTATTTAGCAGGGTCGCAATTAAAGGACTCTATTAATTTGGTATCCATTAGCACAAGAGTCTATGTTTCTCGAGTAATAACTTGATAACTGCAGGACTAGTTGTACCAAGCGCAACCTATAACATAATGAAGTCCATCCCTAGGTTCACATTTAGCCAAGAGAAACTGCGAATCCTAATTCATGACTTTCTTCTAAAAGCAGAGAACAAGTACGAGTTTTCCTAACGTTGATTTTCACACCTCTTCCAACCTTTCAAAAGCGTTTACCCTGAGCAAGCAGACTCAGAAACAAGTGTTAAAGAATTTTAATCATCTAATAGGATTCTATGAAAAGCTTTTAGTTATGCTTTTGGTGGAGTCATAGTATTCAAATATGAGACCCCTTGAAAATGACATCGCATAAATTTGTCATAATCCTATCTCTTACGTCGTCCAAAATTAAGAATTTAACGAAGTTTCACAAAAATAATAGTGTATTGGGCCATGTGGCCTTTATAAAGCAACCAACATGAAAAACAGACGAGTTCAAAGCTGGTTGCAAGAGTTCAACGAATTTACCTCTACTGAACAAATCGAGGCTCTAAATGAATTAAAAAAACTATATCTAGAGCCTGCTGACCTAAATTATCTATATTCTGCTAAAAAATCGTTTCCTAGTGAACGAAATGTCATCCTCGGACACAAGAAGCTGGGTCGAGTTAATTTTATCACTGAACTGAGCGCCGAACTTCAGTTTGAGATATTTTCTTACTTGAATGGTTTTTCTCTATTAAGATGTGAACTTGTGGCCAAGCTTTGGTTGAAAACCCTGAGAAGTGAAACTTTTGATGAACTGTACGAAAAAGATTATAGACGCCTTTTTTCAACATCCACACACCTGCTTGATCTTCATCTACGCAGCAAGAAAAACAAATCCAAAAAGCTTGGGAGAATTTTATGGAATAAACTCCTTAAAAGCAGAAAAATATGGTACACATTTCAAGATGAAATGTCAGAAAAACGAGTTATTAGATCCGAATTGAAAGGACATGAAGATCGAATCCGACATGTTAGAGTAAAAGGAAAGAAATTTGTCTCTGCTTCCTGGGATGGTTCTGTTCGCTTAGGGTCTTGCGACATTACAGATACCAAGCAAGAAACTAGGGAAATTATTCGACATTCTGCATCCGTCTTTGGAATTTGGTTTAATGGAGAGATAATTGCGAGTTGTTCAGAAGATCATTCGATTTTAGTCTTTGATGTTGAGCAGAATAAATTAATATCAAAATTAAAGGCACATCAAGGACCTGTTTATAGAGTGGATTTTCTTCGGTTAGGAAACAGTTATGAAGAAACGTATTTAGTAAGTTGTAGTTCTGATTTTATTGGAGTTTGGAATTGGCAGAAATCTATTCTAATTGAAAAACTATATGGACATAAGCACGATGTTCATAGATTGCAAGTTCATAAAAACTCAATTGTTTCCGGATCTTATGATCAAACAATTCGTATTTGGAATGTAGAGAAGATTCAAAATGATAAGTCGAAAGAGATAATGTGTTCTTTAGTGTTTGTTTCAGAAGCGTGCCATTCAGGAGGTGTTTCTGCTTTATTTTGTTCATCTAATTTTATTGGAACTGGATCTGCACAAGGAGAAATATTTATTTTTGATATACAGAAAAGAAAAAAAATATTTCAAAATAATAATTCAAACCATATATTTTCAGCTGTTAGACAGAAAAATTACAGAAGGTTTTCTAATAGAAGAAATCAACTTCTTTCACGCAGAGCTCAACAGAGTAGGAATATTGTAACCTGTGTTTTTCTTGATGAACCCCTTGATTTATTTATTTGTAGTTCTATTGAATCTTTATCAACAGGCGGTGGACAAGTTTGTTTCTGGTCTATTGAAACAGGTCGATTACTTGGGAAAATAAAGCAAGCAAGTTATATAAATAGTCTAAAATATGAATATGGGTTATTATTTACTGCAGAGAGCGATGGATATATAAGAGTTCGTGACTCAAACTGTTTTTATCCTCGAATTGATTATCCTGAGGAAGTTGATATGGAAGAAAAACTTGTTTGTGAAGAAAAATTGAGTTCATCACAGCTTTTTGATATTGATGTTCAAGGAAGTAATTTAGTTGCTTGTGGTCTAGAAAAGGTTTATTTGTTGCAATGTTTTTTATAATCGGGATTAACAGACAATTGCTATTAGATAGATTGAGTATTTTTACCATTAATTTTCAGTACTGGTTACTGAAATAGCAAAGTTAAAACAAAAATGCTACAACTACAATATATGTTTACCAAAAACAAAACACATGAACAATTTAATCAGAAGATAGGAACGTACGAAATACAGTTGGTGCGATTGTGTTTAGAACGTGATCTTGGTTTAATAGATTTGCTTCTTTGATTGTATATTTTTTTATTTGGTTTTGATCGATTCTAGAGTTTAGCAAGTCTCTTATCATGTTCATTTTTTCTTCATACTTTTCAGGTGAAGTCTTATATTTCTCTTTAAGTAAATCAATTTTACTAATGATAGTTACAACATGTGTTTCATCATCTTTCACTTGGTTATAATTATCAAATAGATCTAAACAAGGAATATTTTCATAATTATGGTTTTCAAATTCCATCGCAGAAACTATAAAACATACAGTCCAACAATCATCCAAAACAAGTTCCCATTTTCTTCTCTCAGGGCGAGATCCACCAATATCTACGCCTTCGACATCAAGTATACCGTCTTCAATTCCATCTTCTTTGATAACTTCACTCTTTCGTAATAAAACTCTTGATAAAGAGGCTCCTGATGTTTTGTATTTTGCACGAAGAACATCTTCAAATTGTGGGTGATAGCTTTTAGAAAATATTTCAGCAAAACGAGGAGCAAAAAAAGAAAGATTTTCCAAGCTGTTTTCAGGATAACGAAAGGCTAAATCTAAAATATTCAAGTTTTGTGACAATCGAATCAAACTTGGGAGAAAGTTTTGTACTTGAGTTAAAGCTCTTGGTTTTATATGAACAGCTTTTAAACATTCTTCTAGATTCTTTAATAAACATTCTATTTCCTCTTTTGAAAATGTTTCAACCTTTTCATTATTTTCAATGATTACATTTTGAACCAAGTCTTTGCACATTCGCAGCACATACGACCAGATTAAACTGTGTGTAGTATCCTTAATACAACAATCACAATTCTTAGGGTGCTGTGTTGGTGACTGCTTTTGTTGCGTATGACCAAGATGTACCATTTGAGAAAACAAAACACTTTTTCCAGAATTTTCATTTCCAAGAAGAACAACTTTGAAAAACTCGGCTCTAAAAATTTCCCCTTGTTCATCCATTACCTCCTCACTATTTACTCGTCTCTTATATGAGATCTTACCAGTTCTCTTAAAACTCCAAAACGAAGTTTTATTCCAACTAGCCTGTTTATCCACGGCCATTGGTTTCACAACAACTGACCCCATGTTTCGGAAATTAGACTATTACTTTATTCTGCAACTCAAGTCTGTCTACTTAAGGAGTTTATTATTCACTCTACTTATCTAAACCCTTTCACAGTTTTCTATCCTCCGTACGAACAGAATTTTCTTCTTAGTAGTTACTAGTATTTTTGCCCTTTGGATTGTGCGGTTTTACTAGAAATTAAAAAGTGGTCAATGATAGAAAGAGAAATCAATACACAATAGTTGTACTTAGTTACAAAACGGCCAATTGTTTCGGTCAAGGAATGCGATGAGGAGCAAAAACTGGGAACCCGGTTCATATTTCGTTTCTTTTATTGCACCTCCCGGGACTTTTTATACCACATCGAATTAATGATGATCGATTATTTATACGACACGGATTATCTTAGTATAATTATTTTCTTTATGTTTAGAATATAAAATAATCTTGATATTGAAAGAAAAATATAGTCTTGAGTTTATTTTAAGTATCATCACTTGAAATTATTATTAAGTATAATTGGAGATACTACTAAATTTAGAATAGTACACTGAGTTACTGAAGAGTGATATATTACGCTAAAGTCAAATTTAATCATAGTATTATGAGTAAAATGCTTTGGTGAAATTTCTAATAAGTTGATCATAATGGTATGATACTTTCTCTAACTTGTGCATGATCAAACTTTAAGTTCCCCAAGCATAGAGACTAGTTTAACAAGTACTAAGAAACTTAAGCTTAATTACTGATAACTATAACAATATGAGATTTTATTTATTTCCTGAGAGTATTTTTGACTTTCATGTATCTAAGTCCTAGGTATCCTAGGTAAAATGAGCAAACCATCCTTGTTTCCTAAATTATGTCTGGTAGTATCAACTTTGACTAATAATATGTTGTGCACTTTCTTACACACCAGTCTTGACTTTCACTCACGCATGGGTCTTAGGTACTGCATGGACTGTAGGAACAAAAGATATTTGCGGTTTGAGTGCATCAAAGGTAAAATAAATGTTAAATTGAACCGAATTATGAATTTGAAGAAGAACCATTGGGCGCCCACATTGGTGAAAACCATATCTTGATAGAGAACACTCCATCCCAATATTGTGGTCTTATAGTTGAATAGTGAACTAAAATTGAAAGAAATCTTTATCTAGTGACTTCAAAGTAAGAAAGTTTCATCTCGAAGAAAGATTAAAAATGTAGAGAATTATGAGTAGTTAAAGGTATCTGACAATATCAGTCTATGTTCTTATACTAGCTTTTTTGGTCTCGCATTCATCTGCGTGCTCTCTATAATCTCGCCAATGGAAAATCTTAATAGTTTAAACGGGATCAAGAATATCAGTTCTCGTGTAGTATATGTGCTTCCATTGATGAAGCTGTTATCGGAATTCCTGTTGCTACGATAAGCCCTGGTCCTCAGATGGAAGAGCTGAGCGTAACTAGAAGTTAACTTGTAGTTTTTATGGTAAATACTTCTTTGATGTGGGCAAAGCTCAATAGAACATTATTTCTTGGCAGAATTGACCAATTACACACATGAAATAAGACAGTTTCCCCACAATTATATTCGTTTATCCTATAAAGGTTCCTGTGCGTCATGCTCCCAACTGGAAGCAGATCTTTCTTACTAATTTCTTGGTCATAATTTAAATTATAATATCAGTAACCCTCTCACTCTGATAATATATTTTTACAGGCCTTATTTGGCAAAGTCTGTGTTTCTCCCTTGCTAATATTTTGACAGAGTTGCACCTTTTTTTCTAAAGAAACCATATGTATATATGGTTGCCTATTTATATTCCATTCCTTAATGCAACATTCTAAAGAAGTTTTGTGTGCTTAAGATATCAATTTGCTGCTAACTTAATTAGAATTTAGTTATTTACTTAACCTCCTACACCAGGATTAGAAACTTAGTTGGTTGCAGTAGTTTTGATGGTTTTTCGTGAATAAGTAAAGTTTCTCAAACCTCTGAAACCTGCAACCGTTGTTTAGAGAAGTTGGTGGTGCCTTGTGCGTTTTATGCTTTCATTATTGAGTCAATTCCTTCTAAAGATACTAACCTCTGAATTCAAACATTCCCAAAAATGTTGCTGCTGGTACTTCGACATCTGTCATGACCCCTGTTGGAACATCCCAAAATTGGGTTACCTGTATTCATAATAGAATACGAAGAATGGGTAAAAACTGGAAGTATGAAAGTGAATTTACAGCAATATTGTCCTTACCAAGCAGCAGAAATCTTAGGTTTAGATTTGCAAGTTTAAATAGAAACTTCACAAAGAGATGCTGTCCTGTCCCTAAAATATGCACCCTAGGTACAGAAAACCATATTTACGGTTTTATACTTGATTACCATGTTCGATAATTAAATAGTTTGCACTATGAGAAAATGACTTTCTGGAGTATGACGAAACGGCAGAAAAACAAAGAAATGCGTTTACACTGAGTGTCAGGGTATAAGAAACTATACATTGTATATTAATGCACATATGTACAGTAACTGACAAGAATTTCCAAGAAACCTAGACAAAACCTATATCAGCTTCCTAATTTTAGCTAGAAGCGATCAAGTGTAGTAGCGCAAAGACAGTAACCTCTACAAATAGTTTTTTCTTAGAGGCATATGGGACATCGCCAAAAGCCGCAGAGCCTATTACAACAAACGATTCCAAACCATTTAATTGTATTCAAGAGGTTTCAACAGCCATTTTCTATGTCTTAGTCGGTTTTCTTATGCAAACAGTCTAAACAAAAGTTCATTTGTTTTTTTTCTGTATATTGCCATAATTTAGCAACTCCAAAGTCCATTCCAAAACTAAAAGGAACGAGGTACCCAACATGAAATAAATTCACGTTATCTCAATGTTCTTTTTTCCTTTAATTGTTAGAAGGATAATAGTTAACTGCTTAGTAAATCCGAGCTACACGATAACTTTTTACCTCAGACAAGTGCATTAACGGCTCTAAGAGAAAGAAGCTATCAAGAATGACATAAAAATGGGAATCGTCACGTTTACATTACGTCCTAGAATCTTCAAGCAGATTATTTCGTTTTCTAAGGGGAATAATATGTCATAACATGAGGCTGGATCTATATAGATGAGAAGAAGAGATCTTTTTGTCTAGTGCTAACAGCAGTTATACATTTTTAATACTCTAGCTGAGGCACCAATTACATCCTCAAGCGGTGGCAAGGATATATGACCGAAACTAAATTGTACAACGGGTTCGGATATTCAATTCTAAGTTCCTGTAGAACACTGAAACGATAGCATGCGGCTATAACTTTTGTAGCTCTTTGACCAAGATTGGAGCCAATGTGAAAAATAACTTGCGTAGTCCTTGAAACATTATGCCCGGTCGACAGCAAATTCAAAAAAATTATTGTCAAGAAAAGAGGAGCTAAGTTGCAACATTCTTACTGGAACGCGGATGGTGGAACCGCAAAGTAAAGTTATATTTCGTATATACTCCAAATCATGCCCCTAATACGGAAGTATTTCTTGTGACCTTCGGGCAATCATGTTGGTATTTATGCAAGCAAGAAAATCTGTAAATGAGGGTTAGACCTGTAGTTAGAGTAAAATAATAAAAATGATATAATATAATGAGGCCAAGAACGAATACATTTTGCAATAGTACAAATTTTATTAATATATTTCTTTTTGAGAAGCTATAATACTGGTACTTTTACACTCTTGGTAGTAATTGATTGGTAAGTTTTTGAACGGGTTAATCGCCGCTCTATGACCTAACCCTACCGATTTGTTTAGCTATGAACAAGAGCTATGTTTTTTCAATTTTTCTAGCAAATTAATGTAGCATTTCCTGTTTTCATGGGTTTTTCTTTCAATTCTCTCTTCCAGTGGCTTGATATCAACATCCCGTGCAAATGGTTGATCAAACCATGTATATTTGAGAATTTTCCCAAAATTGCACATTTCTTTGAAGTTCTATAATCCAACAGAGAAACAGTTATACAAAATGTACAAATTATATCATACAAACTGGGTGTGAGTTCTCCCATGCGATCAGCTCTTCAGTACTGCATGAGATTTGTAGTATCAAGGTTCCAGTAGATGCTTTACCCGCTTTTGATTATTCCCAAGTTTTGTTTAGAATGTCTGTGCAGGTTTATCTGGTACTGATTCGGTGTTTAAATTCGGGTGCAGGACGACTAGCCCTCTCATTTCTCGTGTGTTGTTCTACCTTGGGAAGTGTTCATCCAGAGTTCTTCATGAGCAGTGATGCTCAAATCTGGCCGCCCACTAATATCCGATTTCCTCAGTCCGACCTCCATACATCCCCGTAAAAAACTGTTAGTGGAAGGCTGCGCTAAATTATTGTTGCCAGGAGCCCATAATTTTTTCATAATTTTTCTTGTATGTCCAATCCGGTCATTGTGAAACCGTTAAAATAAGAGTATAATACCACAACTTCGGATTAAAATGTGCATTGATTTCACGAAGTCTGGCATAGAACTCATCCATGAAGACTCTTCGAGACGAGATCCAGTCCTTTTTGCAGTAATTAAACAGAGTTTCAACGTTGAAAACGCCGAATTAACAAAGAAAGCGCACGTATTCAAACATCCTTGCAAACATTGCCCAAGAAAGATGGCTTGGTGGAGTAAAAAAGGTTATACTGGTCTCATGGAACACCTGAAAACGCACTTAGATGAAGAAACTATCGAAAAACTAAAAGAAGAACATGCAAGAAAGCGCAGAAGAAAAAGCAAAGATATTATGGAGTTTATGAACATTGAAAAAAATGATGCTTTCAAGAAATCTATCTGTAACTTTTTGCTAACGAAGAATATGCCCTTGAGCTTGTTGAGATCCGAAGAGTTCAAGAATATCAAGAAAGCGGATTACCTCGTTAGTGAAAACACGATGAGAGTTTATATGAAGCGCATGGAACACCTTTTTATACAAAAGATCAAACAAGAAGTGGATTTAGAACTATTTTGTTTAGTCATCGATGGTTGGGCTCACCAAGGTTACAGTTTTAATGGTGTCTATTTATGCTTTGACAAGATGAAGAAGATAACGTTTCGCCTTCTTGGAGTGCTTCCTTTAGAAAAAGAAACCCAGAGAGCTAGTGACATTGTTCCTTTCCTGAAGAATTTGATGATTAAGTTTGGTCTTGATGAGTCATTGCTGGTTGCAATTGTTGCTGATAATACAAACACGAACAAAAAAGTTTGCAGAGATCTTGGAACGCAGTTTGTGGGCTGTCTTAGCCATCGTGTGGCTCTAGGTGGTAAAGCATTTATCAAATCTGAAGAATTGTTAGACGAAGCTTTAGACTAAGTGCAGTTGCTATTTCGCAAGATCAAGAAGTCAAAGAAATTAACAGCAGCTCTTAGAAAATATACTGATAAAGTTGTTACTCTTCCAAATGTAACACGTTGGAGTGGAAAATTTCTTATGATGAAAAGGTACCTAGAGATTTGGATGTTCTGTGCGCAGCTTGAAGACGATGAAGTTAGTGGTCTTATTCTGGGAGAGGATGAAAGAAAAACTCTGGCAAAAGATGTTAAGTTTCTCACTATTTGCGACCGCTATACAGTTGCTCTTCAAAAAGGAAGGTTTAATCTTGGAAATGGGAAGAAAGCTGCTGCAAATCTCTTAAGAGATGTCAATAATAATGATTCTTTGTTGAAGTATTTAGAAGATGATGCAGATATTTTGGCTGAGTTTGGTGCTTTTGAAACTGGAGTGTTTAAAGTTTATTGGGAGGAAGAAGATAAGTTTGATGTAGCAGAAACAACAGCTTTGTCCAGATTATTAAAAGATCATTCTGAGGAAGAAGAGGAGACTCCACCTGTTGATTCTGTGCTTACAGAGATTGCTTTTCAGAGAAGAAAAAGCAAAAAGAAGAGTGCATTCGCAGATGTGAGCTTCATTCCGGCGACTTCGTGCAGTGTAGAAAGATTGTTTAGCCAATGCAAGCTGATTTTTAGTGACAAGAGGAATAGGATGATGCCTGCAACTTTAAACAGACTTGTATTTTTGAAGATGAATAAAGATGAGTTGATGGATCACGACATTTATGTTGCTATGAAAAAGAGAATTCCAGGTTTCGATGAGAAGGAAGAAGAAGAGATGGTGGAACAGATGGAGGAAGAGAATGAAGAAGAAGAAAGGGAAGAATTGACACTTGAGGGAATTCGTTTCTGTGACAAGGAGGTGCATAGCGATGACGAAGCTTAAGCTTTAAGGGTTATGAATAAGTTTTATCTTTTCTTCATATAAATATATATGAAAGCAACGATATTGTGGAAAATTATTTTTGCGAGTTGTCGCGGGGACACCCGCAAGTTTCCACCCCCCTCGCGTCCCCACCATCTTTTTCTAAAAATTTAGCGTCCCCATAGATTTCCACGGAAATAGTGGACCCGTAAAAATCCACCAAAAATTTTTGAGCATCACTATTCATGAGGACCTATCTAGCTATTGTGTGGAGTTGATGGGATAGAACTCTTTGGGGTTTCTACAGGTGTCTTGTCTTGGCATTGAGCGACCTTAGGCCTCTGCAACCTTTTCTGGAATATTTTGTAATGACCAGTTTTATTGACGTCGATGATGATTCAAAGACATTTCGTTGTTTTTACTCTGTTTAGGATTTGTGCTTTTGTTTTTTTTTAATTATTTTAGGGTTTGAGATGCAGAGGTTCATCTTCTTCAAAGAGCATAAAATGTCGATTGGATTTATATTACTGATATCCCTGGTCAGAGGAGCCGTTTCTCGTGTTGCTAGTATCAATGTTCTTCCCCCCTTCCGGTGTTTCTCTGTTTCTATTTTTATATCTAGGTCTGCGAATGGTTCCAGTTTGGGTGTTTCTGACGGTTCCGTGCTCCAGTTTCATTGATCAAGTTTTACTTTATTTTTCTTTAGTATTAGGGCGATGTTGCATGTTTAGGTCTGTTGAGGTTTAGTATTATCTTATGTATTCTGTTGACCGAGATTAGAGTGGTACGGTTGCTTCTCCAGAGAAGTTTCCTACTTGTTTAAAAAACATTGATTTTTGCGCAGATGATATAGAAGAGTTTTGAGTTGGACATTCCTACATTACTATGAGTTTCTTGTCGACCAATCTTGCAGATATGAATATAGAAACCCAATTGCGATTCTTTATTACCTTTTACAGAGTCAAGAATTCTTTTTAAAGCTCAAAGTAATCGAGTTCAAGAACTCCTATAATCTTTTTGATTTTTTTGGGATGTGTATTAAAGTCTTGGCATCACTGGGCGGTACAACCAGTTCTTGGTACTATATGTTACTGGGATTATTATACAAACTCTCGCCAATGTTTCTTCGTCTTTGCTGTAATGCTTCGGGCTGTAAACCTCCTTTTAAATTTTATGATACAATCAGGGGATGAATTTAACTTGAAGATAATTACTTCTGACTTTGTCACTGGTAGTT
The DNA here is from genome assembly GCA_015227615.1 of Labyrinthula sp. Ha. Taxonomy (NCBI): domain Eukaryota; class Bigyra; order Labyrinthulida; family Labyrinthulaceae; genus Labyrinthula; species Labyrinthula sp. Ha. The sequence continues at coordinate 169,481 of JAALGZ010000026.1, read as the reverse complement.
TAAATTAGAACCTAAAAAATGATATTGCGAAACCACACCTAAGATATTTTTTCTGCTCTACTGTTGCGACTATTTAAGTAATCATCTCTTGTAATATCAGCACACTGATGGAGATGGCTAATATTTACACTCCCATGTGACTTTCTGTGCTGTCATAGAAATGCAAAATTTTGCGAAACTGGAGAGAATCTTGTGTATAAAATGTTTTATTGGATCACTCGTATTAGAAGCTGACAATATGTTACCTATATCAATATCTGGTACTATGTCCATGAAGCTGTGTCGTTCAGATACAAACAACCTTGGTTTTATTTAGATTGATTTTATGCCGACAATTTTCTCGCGATTCTGTATTCCTTTAACATAGCTAATAGCTTATTTGTTCATCTGAAACAGAATAAAATGATCCTTGGCAGAACAAAAGAGATCAAAACTTAGTTGTGGATCATTTCCACTTAGGATAGGGTTTTTCTTAAATCCAATAAAGAACTGATGTAAAAAATAAGGTGGGTAGGTGGTAAATACCCTTCTTCAAGTATTCATAGGTGTACATGCACTAGTTACATCTTTGCTTCGCCTCCTGTGTGAATATTGTAGTTCTATTCTAGCATGTTTGATCCCATTTGATTATTGTAGCAACCCTTCCATGCTACTTGAGTGACAGGGTTAGAAAACTCGGAGAGATATCTCCTAGCTTTTGCAAAATCCAATGAATAGCATCTACATATAAACTTTCATTTCCGGTGCTTTTTCAAATTTTTATCAAAAGTTTTAATTCTTTACGTATCAGAACATGTACTTCGAAACCTAGCTTATTATCTCTACAACCAGTACAATATGGGTACCGGTCTGCTATTGCAAATTTTGGTTCTGAGTTTGAGTTACGAGTAGAATAAGAAATATCGATCACCAAATTGAAGGTTCGCTAACTCTACGCTTGTACTCATGTAAGAGTTATTGTTTCTTTGCAAATTTTAAGTCTTTACCTTTGAAATATACTTGCATGTAAGATATTCTGATGTTTTGATGGTTTATTTTGATACTTCTAGGAAGTACTTCAAGATTTAGCTACTGAGACTATCGGCTCTATGAACTTTGTTCCTTAACTCTAAATCGTCGTTGAGTTTTTTTTTTGGATGATGGTACAGCTTGCTATTTTCTGGGTCATCCACATGTTTATTTGAATACAGTAGCACAGTCTCTGCTCAAATGGGATCTATACACCTCTGGTATTCATACTACAACTTGGTGTATAAGATAGTACTTAAGGATACGTATTTAACCATCGGCTTTCATTTTGTTCACGGTGCATCTTTATGTATTTTATCCATCCATTTTCTTAATAGTTTTAGTCTGTTCAGCAGCTGAGATACAGCTGGTATACTCTGGCTTTCAAAATATCTTTGGAATTAAATGGAAACTTTTTGCAACCACGGGCAGTAATCTTTCTTAGCCGATTCGTCTAGATTCCAGGTGACCCATTTTTTTCTGAAATATTCCTTAATTTATTCCAGTGCCCTCTCTTCAACCTAAAAAAATAAGACTAGTTGAACAAACGAAGCACTGCCCAAACGAAATACTACGTACGATAAAAATTTTTTACGTTGAAGTATTCCTGGTGAGTTAAAAACTCGCCCAGGGAGTGCTGAGCTTGTTGCCATAAAAGATTATTTTGCAATTGCTTACAATTGAATGTTAAACTTGGGTGGCACCTGGAAGAATTAAGTCAACAATGATGAGAGTTTCCAATATGCTTTTTTGCGTGAAACCCTGAAGATTAACCAAAAAATATGTGTTAAACTTTTTTCCATCTTAAAAAAGGTTCTTGTACCATTATTCTTGGGCTGAGTTTTAGTTTATTTACACCAACAGAACGAGAATAAGTTCAAGATGAATATCCTCAAATAATGAAATATCAACAATAGATCAAAAGGAAAATAGCATACATCCTCAACCATTAGAGCTCTAACTTTAATTAAAGCCATTTATTATTTAGACTTAACATATATCTAAGAGGTTGACAGAGTGTAAGGTTACAAAATGATAGTGACAGAGTCAAACCTTGTAGCTGGAGAAAACATTAATGGGGTGTTGAATATTAATTTTACTTAGACCTTTCTTAGTATCACAGTTTTTGGCTTAGGTAGTCAGCTAGATATCTATTGTTCAGTCAAGGGGAATTAACCTTTAAGATAAAAATAAAATACAGACCTTTTTCCTCACATTTTGCAACATGGGCGATACGGTCCTGTCTACCACAGCAACCTAGACAGGTAGAGCTGCTGCAACTTGAGTAATGAGTGCGATCTGTCAGATAAGGGACTGAATGTTGAATAAGAAAAACTTGAGACTACATGGGCTTTGCTATATGAACTTCCTTTTCTCCATGGGTTTCTAACTCATCTGTGCGTGCTGCTACTAGTTCAGCAGTTAATCTACTGTAGTATTGAGATTTGTCAAATGTGCCTTACATTCAAAAGCTTGCATCATTTTTCCAAATATTAACCAATTACCGGCTTCTTTGGTTATCCCTTAGGTGTTTCTCGTTATTAATATTCCTATCACTACCTCAACTCCTAGAACCTAGTACTTTATGTAGCTAAAAAAGTATCTACCAGTAGCCCCACGTTTTGCCGACATGCTATTCAGAGCTCATTCTAGATACACTTCGTGTCTGGGTTCCCAAAGTTCTAATTCGCCTGTTATGCTTGGTACAATGACATGAACTCTTAACAGCTGAGAAGCTAAACCTTGAAGAGTAATTCTCTCTTAGAAAAGTTGGAACCTCAACAACTGCATTTGAACCAAGTGAAGCAAGACATTTCAGGTTGCCGCAAACAGGTTTAGGGGAACCGATGTTAAAATGGATTAATCATGGGTTCGTGGTTAGTTTGGAATAAACTAAGAAAAAGGCCTAGCTTTTAAGTAAACGAAGGATACAGCAAGGTTGTGACCTCTTAACTATCCAGATAAACCAGAACCTATAATAAGAAAGTGGAACGTGAATATCTGAAAAGAAATAACACTACAGGTTCCAGCAATATACAACCCTCTGCATACACTATGCGATTCGGTCTTTCCTTTCGAAGAAATAGTTGTAGTTCAAGCGAAGCAACAGAGAGGAGTTCATTCCTTTCAACACTTGGAAGAGAAATGAGACATTTTGTTGCATCCTCTTTTCTATTCCAATGAAATTTTCTTTTTCTTGCAAGATAGTGCCGTCCAGAACCATCTTCCCAAAATCCAAACATGTAGATAAGATTTTTCCCAAGCTTTTCTTGACAATTTCATTACTCATGCAGCATGCAGTATACACCTCAACGAGAAACTTCTTGTGCAGAATCACCAAATCTTCGACAGAGCTCCTAAGGGATAAGAAAAAAAAGAAAAAACATTTTGTTTCTTCCCAAGGCTCGCAATGTGCTATCGAACTCGCTGAACTTGGAATCTAATATATCTTCTTGAAAATAAAACAAGAGATGATTAACAAGAAATGTCATTAAATGCTGCAATTGCAGAACTTTACCTGAGCAAGTAGAACGAATGGTGGCTTTAAAGCATTGACTTAAAACTTGTTGTGAGCTCTTAATTGTTGCAAGAAACCCTTTTAGTTCCATATATTTCTCCATCAGGTCTGAGCTAAAAAACAAGCTCATTGGAAACCTTAGGTTCTTGAAAATAAGACAATCGTTTTCAGTTTTTATCATTTCAATCTCTTTGTAAACTTGCTTCTCGCCTACAAAGAATCCATCATCTTTCCCGATAATCTCAGTGTTCCCAAGAAGAAAAAAACTTCTAATAAATTGCATATGTCTATTTAAATTATCCTCTTTAAACAAACAAGAGAATACTTGGTTCCGTGCAATAGTAAATATGTCATCAATATCTCTGTTAATCGTATTTACCGTCAAATTCTCAACACTGGATTTAATCTGCTCCAAATATAAGGATTTCAACTTTAGAAAAAACAAGTCATCAACAGAAAAATCAAACTGTGCTATGAAGTACAGATATTTTACGCACAGCAAAATTTTTTCTACGCTAGATTTTTCTAGAAAAAAAGGAACAAACTTTTCTTCGACTTGAAACCTAGAATACCACTCATCCTCAGGAGAGGCAAATTGATTTTTTTCTGTGCAGACTACAAAAAAATCTGTATTAACGGCAGCATAGATTCCTTCTATCAAAACATTCTTTAAAGTTTCCATGAAGTAGGTGTTTTGACTTGCGTGGGATCGACATAGTTTCTCCTCAAGGAATGGGTTCAACGAATATCTGTCGTACATATCATCCAGCTCATTCAAAATAAGGTAGTTTTTACCAGTTTCCAGTTTATTTAGCATCAAAAGAAGAATATGAAACAGTTCATAATAATCAAGCAGACTACAGTGTACTTCTGAAGCTGTTAACCTGACATTGTTAAGTAAGACTTGCTCAATGTAGCAAACCTAAAATAACAAAAAAAAATATACTACCTTTTCCTGATACTCCAAAAGATATTCTTCTAAATCTTCAAGAAATCTTTGCCTTGGCAAAGAGAATGCTTTCTTTTTCTTATCCAAGAAACTTGAAATCTCACTAAACAACTTTCCTAACTTCAGAATTTTTTCAATGAAAGTGGCCTCAGGAAGAGACACCTGATTTTTTTCAATGTAGGATGCCTTTAGGTTATAATCATCATCAACAAATTCATTTGGACATCCAACAAGTGTCAACAAAATATCTTCAAAGTTAACCGTCATTTCTTGCAGAAGTGAACGAGCTTACCAATAACTTCCGTTAAGATCTTTATTAAGGAATTTCCGCTTGATTCCATATAACAGGAGTTCCGTGTAATTCCAAATGAAATGACTGATTTAGCCATCAAAATTGTTCATTATTAAACTATTCTAAAAATAACCGATGTGAAAATGTGCGCGCTCTTAAGAGATCTCTCAAATAGATTGATTTCCCCTGTAAGAGGGAAAATAAAAACAGACGAAAAATATCAAACACTTCTGAACTCTTCAAAATCAACATTTACCGTGCAAGGGTCGTTCTTGAACAAGGAACTGAAAAGGAACTGTCAGCTGACTGCTTTCTCCCTTAGTGTCGTTAGAAATGAGAAGAAAGGTCCAGATAATAGAGTAATTAACAAAATATTTTCTACGAATGAGTATATAAAATTTTTAAATGAATATAATATGAAAATGCTGCTGTCAAGTACTCCTGGGAAGTATCAGCTTCCACAGTACAAGCAAATGTTCCTCTGTCTAAACAATATTATACAAATGTACAAATTAGATTCTAAAAATGAAGAAAATGTCAAAGCAGATACTGCTGTGCATAAAGTTTGCTACACACCTTTTTCTATCTCTTCTGTAATCTTTTCAAGTTCAAATTCTTTTCTGGTTTCCTTTGAGGAAATTGCACATTCTCTAGTTTCAGGTCAAGATAGTTTTAACTCAACTTGTGAGCAGAATAAAGCTATTGATGAAGCACTGGTTGAAGCTGCACAGTTCCTTGAAAATTCCACGTATAAAGAGTATGTAATAAGGGAGTTTATATCAGCAGGAAACTTTGGGAAAGTGTTTGCAGTTCAGAACAAAGATTCTTCAAAGATTTATGTGGTGAAGATCTCCAATTCTCAAAATGAGAATAAGTTGTCCGAAGTTGAAATCTTAGAACACTTATCATCTGAAAAAAATGAATACGTAACAAATTTACTCCAAGTTTTTTTCTCAGAAAGTAAAGTTGGGTTGTTGCTAGAATTTGCAGAAATAGATGGAGTTTCTACGAATCTCAGGGATTTTCTTGTTTCAAGAAAAGGTAACATGGACGAGTTAAAAACTCTCATTGGTCTAGCCTTAGACATTAATAATTGCCTAGAATACATTCATTTGAAAAAAGTAGTTAACTTTGACGTCAAACCATAGAACGTTGTCCTCCATCGTGGGAAGAAGAGACTAAGGGCGAAAATGTGTGACTTTGGTCTTTCCAAGTTTGTTAAAGACATTGATGGAACCGAAAGCTCCGGCACCCTTCCTTATTCTGCCCCTGAAGTTGTTAATGGACAACTTCGACGACCGTATTATGCTCTAGATACGTACGCGTATGGAATTATGTTATTTGAGATGTTTAATCCTTGTTTTGGAACTCAAATGGAGAGATTAAAGTCTATTTCGTGCCTGAAGAAAATGAAGTCATTCACGCGTTCTCTTCAAACAGATTCTATAGCTGATAGCAGGACAGCTGGGATGATGAAGCTGTTAATTTATCAGTGTTTAAAAAGAAATCCGGCTGCAAGACCCCAACACACTGAGATAGTTCAATTCCTTTCGATGCATTCTTAAGCAATAAACAATAAATACCACTTACGAAAATAAAATATTTTTAAAGTGTTGGTCCTCTTAATCAAAAGAACCAGTACATCCATGAAGATTTGGTGTCGCATAATCGTACAAATGGATCCAAGAATTTGCAGCGTATTTTGTGCCTTTAACTACTGGCATTGCTTGGTGAAATGTTCTTTCATCTAGTCTAAACAAATTATCACTCAGGACAGATGGCCATAAAATTGCACTTCCCTTTTTTGGCATCATTGTAATGAGCGGATCAATGTCTGTAAAGCGTGTTCCTCCACCTTCTTCTACATCAGATAGGTAAAGAAAAAATGTGAGCACTCTTGGACCACATGCTTGCTTCATAGAATCATACCCAGCATCGTGGTGTCTCTTGTACTCTTGACCCAGCTCGTACCTTAAGAGTTGAAAGTTTTCGAAATTCTCTTCGGGAACTTCTACTAAGTCTGAAATCCTTTTTTTCACTTTCTTCACAAGAGGATCTCTTTCACACTTTCCAGTACACCAGGCGTTTTCGCTAGTTCTAGATGTGGAAACAAGCTGTTCTTGAACTCCTGTTTCAGGATTAACTTTTCCCTGATCAGTACTCCTTTTAAGCTTTTTCAAACCAACACTTGTAAGCATACTTTCAATCTCCTCATCTGTAAGGAAATTGTCGAACTGTACAATGTAAGGTTCTTTCGAAAGATATTTCATTGTGTAATGCACCCCTGGTTCATTGGCTTTTGCTTCTAATTTTTCAAACATTAGCTTCATATCACCCTTTTCATACGCGGGAGTCATAGAAAGGTTTAATCGCTTTGGATCACATCGAACCTTTGGGTCAAGAAGGTCACAGGCTCCACAGGAAGCGGCGCACACTATGGAAGATAAACAAGAAAATGAAAAATACTTACTGACATCCATCCTGGTGATGTTACGCAGTTTCCTTGAGCAGCTAGCTTTGAGCAGTAGGTTGTTTCGTGCTGGTTTTTACAAGGCTGTTGTGCAGCAAAAGCCTGAACTTCATGAAACGCCTTGCCTTTTGGGTTGAAGTGAGTGAAATTCTGTGTCGGCGCATTAGATGAGAAGTAAATAGACACAAAAAGTGCCACTATCGCACCCACAGCAAGGAAGACTGGTAGGTGCTTAGGTTTCTTCGAAGGATTTTTCTGCTTTCTTGTTCTCGACTTCTTTTTCTTTCCCATTTTTTGCTTAATTTGGTTGGCGGCACCAACCAATCACATCACATAATTAATTCAGTACATAGGAAAACAGAACTACTTTAGGCATACTTCCTAGGGTAATAGGTTTCGGGAATACTTCTCGATACCTTTCCCAAAATATACTTCCTCATTTCAATTTTCTTTCCCGTTTCCCGAAAAAGTTTCTATATCCTCCTGGACTCTTAAGTGTTTCATGATAAGTCCCCCAACGAAACCAATTTCTAGTTTTCCGAATATCAAGCCTACTGGAAAAAGAATAATTAATTATAAACTTGCAACAATACTGGATTGAGTTGTTCCGAAAATAGATGAGCTTCACAAAGATACTCTTTAAGGATAGTGTTTTTTACTTCTTTGCACTGAGTGAATAATTCACTAGAGTTTAGCCAAACTTAACCGGAAAACTTCTTGGCTTCTGTATACTATACGAATTCGCTCTATCCAAATTATTGTAATCTGGGGGGAATCTACTAAATAATTAAAGCTTTTTTTATCATCATAGGTGTCTACATCTGCCATTATGGCAAAACTCATGTGAATCAATTACGTCCTTGCAGTTATTATGGTGATTATATTTTCAGATTAGAAACTGAAGGCTCACCAGATCTGAGCAGTAATTTCTTCACAATTTCTTAGCTCGACCTAACAAATATTCTTAGATAACCAGTATATCTCTTGTAAGCATATTTTAGGAGAAAATTTAGTAAAATGAAGCTCATAAAACTATTAAGTTCATGGAATGGTTACCAATGCCTGATGTGGCTTAAAAATTAGAGAGAAAACCTAGGTATAGTTTCTCATATTCTTATGGACCTCTTAAGACATATGCCAAAATAAAATTGTTAACTTTTCATTACTATTTGGAATGGTAGCTTCAATAAGAAACTCAATCGTTCATAGCATAAGAAGCAGGATAAAAATACCTGCAGTGCACTAGTGCGGCAGCTAATGCCCCATGGATTCCCTAAGTCGTCAAGGCCTGATGTGTAAGGCACTTAACTTTCAATGATTGGCTCAGTAGAGTATTAGTACTTCAAATTTTCAGTGTCATGGCAGGAAAACGTGCCGGAAGGTTGGTTTGGTGGGTTCAAGTCCCACACGACGCAAGAAAGGGCTTTGGGTCAGTTACGTCCTCTTTGTAAGACCTAAGGGTTTCCAACCTACAATTAGCCCCCCCAAAAAAAACAAAAATACATAAAAATGATCGCTGCTAAGAGGGACATGTTGATAAATATTCGAAATATTCAGTAAGTCTTTTTACCCTTCGAAAATGGTATAGACCTGTACTGCAGAGGTGACTGCTATTAAAACTTAAACCCATGTTCACTTGGGTGGTAAATCTTTGTTCGGCGGTGCCAAGATTCTTTCTGTAAATTTCTTGGCAATGGGGCTCGGCTATTGCTAATATCAACCTCAAACGAACCGCTTCTAAATTTTCATGTCGTTTGTATTCAGCAATTAAAACAAGTAGTTATCAATCTAGTAGATGAATAATAAATATCTAACAGAATCTGGTACATGCCTTGATGCAACAAGAGCATATAGCAGAAAATATGTTCCATATTAAAGTTTGCAAAGAAAAATTTTGTTTGGACACTTAAGAAAGAAACATAAACTTTTAGAATTCTTAATCTGCGAGAAACAGTTTTTTACTAAGCGCGCAATGGTACAAACCATGGAGAAATTCATCCACTTACCAAGAAGAAACTAATGAAAACATTTTAGCTCTCTCAGCGATCATTGACAATCTAGCTTAGCGTAAGCTCATTACTCTAGAAGCCGTTTTCTAATGATATAACATCCGCATCTTGATTCTGGCTGAAGCTGTGAGCATGGTGTGGAAAAACCTTAAGGGGCCAGCTACATTCGTCTAGACTGTTTGATAGCAGTTATAGACTTTAAGAAGGAAGGAAAGAAAAAGCTATACAGGCTTCCAGGCGCTGATGGGTAATACTGAAATTTGTTGATTGTACAATAGAAATTATTTTAATCAATTCCAAGCATGTTTCTACGTTGCATAGACCATTTGCAGATACACTAGATACGCTAAATAATTCTCAGCTTTACATCAGATCCACATTTCAGAATGTAGATTTGCTGCTCCCTGCAGACTTAGACAAGAAACTTGGGTTCAGAATATCATTTATGTTAAACCTGAGCAGGTTGGTGAGCCTAGTCGGGCTAGGTAGCTAGGACAGATTAATGAGACTAAGTTTCAGATGGCCACAAGAATGAAGATCACAATAGCGAGGAAGATATAAATCTAACCTTGGATGTAACAACGCTTGGTTTTCATTCTTCAAGGATCTATCACAGGGAAGCTTTCCCGTTTATAATTACCCACTGAGAAATGTAAGATGGTGCTAAGGCATAGGTAGTTTAGGAAAGAGTAATTTTATGTTAATATGTTGCATCAGCTGTCAAGCCAATATCATGTCTAGACAAAAAGGTAATTTCTCGAGGCAAATTTTAAGATATTCTTCTCGTCAAGACACATTTTCAATTTCAAATCAATGTATTAACTTTAGTCTAAGGTAAAGTAATGTCGAGTTAGAGCGTTATCCTCTTGGAGGATGTACATCTAAACCGCCTTAACCATATTCAACAATTCGTATTATAGTTTAACTAGCACACTCGTTAGATCATAGTCAATGGGGTCGAAAAGGATCGAAAAAAATGCTAGATACAATAAGTACTTAGGCTACTATTCTTATAGTTGCTATGCTTGGAACACAGTTCAAAATTCCAAGAACATGTTATACAACGTGCTAAGCCATTGTTTTTGAGAGCCATATCTGTGTCAAGAAATTTATTAAGTCAAAATTTTAGAAAAAACGAAATTGCTAGACTTACTCAATTAAGTTAAACAATCTCATCAGTGCCGAGAAGCAATGCAACGTATAATTCCAGATCAGTGTAGATTGTGTCTGCGGATATTGACCAGTACACCTCGTACATGTTCCAGTGAATCAAGAAGTTGTCTTAATCGGCACAAAATATTTGCACCCCCCATGGAATTGGTAGCACAGGATTGTTCTACCTCAAAAAATGAATTAATATAAAGTTAACAGGTTTCCTGTCGATAGATCTAACTATAGAAACAAAAAGGAAGAAAAATAGTATTTTAGCATCTTATCTTAACGCAAAAATGGAAAATCCCCAGAGAACACTTTCCACAAAAAATAAGATTTTAAGTGTTTAAGACTATATTATCGGGCAATATCTATTAAATTACCAAAACCTCATATATCACACTCGTGCAGAATAAAAAAGAGATGATAAATTTTCTTGCTAAGACTTCAGAGAGTCAACTATCTGAAAGTGGAGAAGGTTTTTATGACCATATTGGGTTAGTGAAGCTCCCGTATAGGGAAAATGAAATGGTAAGAATATTAAATATTGATTCTAAACGTAAAAAATAAGGGGTTAACGTTATTTCAGAACTACTAGCAGATATTTTAACTATCTATCTTTAATTCTGATTTTCTATTGCATCAAAGAATTCTAACAGTCATGCAACATATTTGTAAAATGCAACAAACAAGGAAAATTAGAGGTGAACTCCACCATAGGGTATAAAAGAGAACTCCAATATTACCAAAAAACAAGGGAAACATAAACCTTGGTGGATAAGATTAATCACGGGGCTTAAAATGATTAAAAGTTATTATATATATATATATGATGGTTTCAAAAGTGATGGAAAATTGCCTTCAAGAACCAAAAATTACATTGTAGGAATAAAGAATTCGCAAATATAAAGGATGGCACCTTAAATATAATTAAGAATTTACAAAATTTTCTATGTACATGTCTTCAAACTTTAACTAACAAGTAACTACGGGGGATCCTCCGCTTAGCTCCAAGACGTTCAATAACACATTTAATGCAATTGTTTATTATATTCTCCTAATAGGATACAAACAACTCTATAAAGTATCTTCCATCCAAACGAAAGCTACCTTTGGAAAAAGGGCCTTAGATAACTTTAGTTGCATATGGATATAAAGTACTAATCAAGATGATAAAACATAGTACCTCAGAAGACTACACGATTTCAATAGGTTATAGGCTGGGGGAATCGTCACAGCTATAAGAAAGCTATATTCCTGAATATTTTCGCCAAGCAGAAAAGATAGCAGCTAAAAATCGTAAATCCGGACTTAACAATAATATAAGATATTCACCTTTAAAACGATAAGAAATAAGTAAAAATATTAATAGAACAGATAGATTTTGCCCTGGGAAGAAAAGACATATTCATGGAAACCTAATTTAGTGTCCATGAAGTGGCCAGATATATGTTAATGTGACGCCATTCAACTTTAAGCAAACCTTAAGTATCAATCAGAGATCTATGGGGCTCTAAGTAACTGTATCTAGTGGGATCCAAACAAGATTTAAAAACTCATGAACCAATGATAAAAATATTTAGTATAATTAGAGATTTTTCTGAATTCAATTGGCCTGGAAATACACTTGTCATTACATAAACTATAAAGACCATAATCTTGCTCATGCAGAAAAGAATTAACTTCCATCAGTGAATAGATTCATATCGCTGCCCAAAAATCTGTTACAAAACTAATACGATGCTTGTATACTTTAGACTGGAAATATCTTGGGAAAACATTCGAATACTTTAATTCGGTCTTTTCTGAGAGTAAACATGCATAAGAATTTTTTTATTGCTTTAAACTCTACATATTAGAGACCAGGAAACCATTCTGCTTTCATAATGAACTCAAAAATTTGTTGAATTTGTTGAATGTTATCTGTTGAACTTAGTCTAATGCAAGTAATGGTTTGTTTTGGTTTCCCCAATATAATCATTTATATCCATAAAATACCATTGCAAAATTAAGAAAAAATAAATACCTTAGTACTCATATTGAAGTAACAAACAGTGTGGCACAATGCGTCCCATTGGGTCCCTTGATATTTGTCCTCCTACCGTGTTCTATGGTATATATGAAAGCAAATAATATTAACTTGTACTTTCGAGAAAAAATCTCTTTGAAAAATAGCCTAATATTTGGTATCAATGTTTGAATCTTTAACAAAAACAGAAATATCCTAAAGCATGTTATTAAACTCGTATAAGAATTCTTACAGTTATCTATGCTAAATATACATTGTTAAAAATATAGCTTATGCATTTTTAGAAGATGAAAGCAACAAAAAAGTTTTATGCTACTATGATTCAATTACTGGTTTTAAACTGAACATACGGATTCTGGTTCACGTACTTTCAGTCAAGAAATAGTCTCAATAGACATATGTAATTATCCATTCACCCCCGAGTGTTGTTTATTCTGAGAAAAGATGCTACTGCACCAATTGCTGCTGTGAAAATAAAATGTAATGTATGATGATAACCTACTAATGAACACCTGGAAATTATTCTAGAAACACCTTAAGATATCAAAAGCTTCGTAAACATTACAATTAATACAACAAAAGTATACAAACTTTCAAATAATCCCCCATGATCAAGTAAAATGCACTGAAGATGTTTTGAACCAAATGATACATATAATGACAAAGAAAGATTTTTCCAGTAGGAGGGATCGTTGTGAAAAGGTTAATAATATCCAAAACATAATATAAAAGTGATGTATCGAATTTCAAAGATTGATGTATATAAAAAATCCTCAATTAACTTTCTCCGATGTAAACCCAAATTGATTCGACATCCTCCGAAGAAACAGCTGGAAGATACCGAGAGAACAAAGAGATTCAAATTCAACAATATCAATATTCAAAAACTATTCAAAGAAAGATATGAAAGGGGTTTTATAATCTCATAGAAGTTAATTACAAGTCGAGCCTTAATCTTATCACAACTTCAGAACAACTGGTGCAAAATCATCTTCCCTGTTAATTGTCAGAAGATTCAAAGTTGAAAGAGCATTCAGAACTCTTTGAACTATATCCTCTCATAACTAGCTACCCTTAGAGAGATAGTTAAGCCTTATTAAAGTTAGCTTCCTACTACTAAAATAAGAATCTAATACCCCGAACAATGCCATCTAACCATTAATTTGGCAAAATATTAATTTTGTTGCTCAAGACCCTTGGAAAATACTATTAGAACTGCAATGGAGCCTTCGATATCTTTTCTAGTTTGACCAGAGTTGGTTTTGGTATTTTTCTGCTTGCATTGCAGCAAGCATAGATATTGGATTTAAAAATTTTGATAACTCAAGATTTTCTTGTGTAACATAAAGTGGGGTAGAATAGTTTAGATTTCAGAATCTGTTATCTCCGCTATCTCAATAATGAAATCTGGAACATATTCTTCTATACTGAGTTTTGGGTAAAACGTTTTGTAACATATATCTCGTTTTTATGTTTTCTTGTCTAATTTGTCAATTTCCATTTTGTTTGTTCATAAGATCGGGTAAAGTCACTGTTTCGGGAAATCAGATGAATAAATGGATGTATATTGAGAACAATGATGATAATACGTGTGGTGTGCAAAAATTCCACTACTCGGTTTAGTTTCACTACTACAAGATCACGAGATGGAATGTCCCAGCTTTGGACACCGAGTTTACCATAATTCATTGTAAAAATAAATCAACAGATTTAAAAATGTTACACCGTAGTTTTATTTTAACTATTAGTTATTGACCAAGGGTGCCAACGTCAACAAAAAAATAAATAGTTATGAAATCACAAGTAGCGCATAAATCAAAATTTTTATAACTCGAGAAGATTAAATTTGAAATTGACTTTAGAATAATATGCCTAGATACAATCTACCCACCTAGGATCCTGGTTGGCCTCGCTATAGTTCGTAAGTTATAAGCGTGTAACATGAAAAGAATGAAAAAAATAATATTATACTTCTCAGTTTCCTTTTTCAGCTTAGAACATTCTTGAATATAGAATAAAAAGTCACCTCTGAAACATGGTTACAAGTCATAGTATTTAAGGCCAAATCCTAAGGGTGTATATTTTATTTATTTCTTATCAATCTGAAAAACAAGGTTCTTCAAGTTGCCTATACCAAAGTTACTTTTCTTATTATTCGATATAGGTAACAGAAAACTTCAGAATATAATATAAGTCGAGACTTTACCTGAAGAAATAATAATTGAGGCATCTTTTTTTCGATAAAGAAGAATGAGTAATTATCAAAGACACAAAAAATGGAATGCCATACAACATTGAAATGAAATCTGTGTGCATATGTGTTTTAATTGGGTTATATAGAGGGTAGATATAGACGGAACAAGATGGAATAACATTTCCTTCGTAATTCTAGCACAGAACTCTCTGATGATAGAGAGTATAAGGACATAATATATACTAATAGCTTTGAAAGTATATTTAAAGGAGATTATTCTATCACGAAAAATTGATTCAAAACCATTTTAGAACTAATAGCTAGATGAGACCGTTAAGAAAACAGTCAGATTCCATTTGACTGAAGCCACACTTTGGCATTGCCTCATTGCAAGAGCTAACGTCATTAGTATACTATCTAACTTTCCATTTGTACCCGTAGGAACTGATATACATATTTACTTGCTGATTTTGCTGTGTCAATTTGGTGTCTCCTGGCCATTTGGCTCCCTTTTCTCTGGAATTTTATTCATTTCGTTTCAGTTCTTGAACCTTTATACTTGCTCAGTAAGTTTTCTTGCTAGGTCTTAATTTATGGCACAGAGGCTATAAGAGGCAGCGGTTGAGACTGAAATTTCCAAAAACTCGACTAAATGAACCGATATCAACAATATTTGAAACATTAAGGGAAACCATTTAGGTTTCTGTGGTCAGAACTAAGGGCTGAATTCGAATACTTGGCGATTTACTTGCATTTACTCTTCTTGATTTATTCTGAAAATTCCTAAGGCATTTTGATTTTTGATTATCAATTAATAACTAAAACTTTATCATAATCATTTAATGAAGATCAAAATCTGAAATTTCTGTTTTTGATGATCAGTCTTAAAACAAGAACATTTTAAACAAGGATCAAGAATCTGATCATCTGGACAGTGTAATTATGATCAGGTAGAACAAGGTTTCAATCCATATTTATCTTCTACTCTGACTAAGTCTTTCGCTTTTGAAAACTTATCCTTATGCAAAGTCTCCTGTACACACTTAAAGCTTTGAATATGGTGAAATAGTTGCTTAACAAAATATTTGAGGTAAGTGCGAGTTGAGTTTTACAAGTACTGATTCCGAAGGATACTGCAATTACTACTTTTGCCTATTTTTCCTGATGATTTGCAATATCAATAGACTTGGCTTGCACTTGTTTTTTCCTGGATTTTCGGATTAACATTAACAGCAAGATGATATTGAGATGAAAGTTTTGACGCACAGAGGCGACTGAAAATGATTAATACATCAATCATCTGAAGAGAAGTTATGCAGAAGAGATTTGTGGTGAAGGCACTAAAAAGAATAAATGTGTGGGAAAGTTAAAGTCGGTGGATCGAACTAGCGTTTGAAATTTATTACGAGCCATTACTTTTCCAAGCATATTTTAATCGAATATCCAGTTTGAATACTACAAGAGAAAGAACTTAAATTACACACTTTCTAGGAAACTGTCTTGAATTTTCCCTAACAAAACTAAGATTTCTGAAAGACACTAAGAAAATGAAAACCTCATTGTTGACATCCTTAAACCCTCAACCCGGTACTACTTGAAATGAATGTGCTTAGATTCTTCGAGAACCCACAAGGTGGTGGATCCATGGTTACGGGTGCATTCTCCGAGTTACGCATTTCTACATGTAGCACTGACCAGAAAATTGCTTTAATTAGTAAAGTCGGGATAAAAACATGTCTGCCGAACTTTGTATCTTTGCTTTGAACGAAATTCTAGCTAAGTATTTCTAGTACTCAACTTTTCATGGGCAAGGTGCTAAGCTTTGAAATGATTGGCTCATTGGAGTGTGGGTAATAAAAGTTTCAGTACCTTGACGAGGGATGATTCAGTGAGCTGATATCCCACAGGCAATAAGAATGGAGTAGGGATCTATCATGTCCTGCCTATTAGACCGATTAACTTCCAACCTCCGAATATGCCCCAACGAAAAAAATTTTTCCTACAGCACACTTACTAGATCTCCCTTTGTGTCGGTAGTGCAAGCTACCGAATTTCTTTTGTGGAACAGGGACTTCTTCACAAGTGTGTCAAGTGAACCTCAATATTCTAGATGTACAACCAAGGATAGAATTATAGCAAACCATGTTATGATTCCAGTTGGTGTAGCTGTACCGAATTAAATTGGCCTCTGTGAGTTTTGAAACATCTGCTAGGCTTTCTAATGGTTACCTCATATCTAGGAAAAAATACTAAAAGAGGATGTTCAAGAAAACGAAAGTTATTCTGTTTCCCATGCAGATACCTTTTAAACCTTCCTGACTGGATTGGACACTTTATGAAGAAGGCACTTTACTTGAGTATGAGATCTGACGTAAGAGCGGGCTACCAGGATTAGTCTCCCTAGTGTTCTTTCTAAACTTGGTTACAAGAAAACCACGCAGAAACCTGATTTCAGCCTAACTGGTAATAATTAGAAAAAGCGTATACCTCTTGTCATGGGAATATGTAATTTTTTTTTTCAGCAGTCACACACAAGCCGTAGTTACAGCTTGCTTTGATGTGTGCTTCAGCTACATGTTGCGCAAATTATGTTCTTTCCCTAATACATTAGAAATTCTTTTAATTGTCAATTGGTAACGTAATATGTTTTCTTGTAGACTAGATAACTCTCGCACATATTAAAGAATCTTTTTCTAGAAATTAGAACCTTAGTGTCAGACCAATGCGATAGTGCTGTTGCAAGTGGTTGTATCAGGCTCAAACTAAATTCTGCATTTGAAAGTTTGGCGTACGAAAATCACATGTAATACGATATGTTTCCATTACCACAAAACAGTGAGCCTACTTGTGTGAAGAAATTAATGATCCCACAAGACAGTGAAATAACTGAATGCGTTGGCAGGAGCAGTGGTGAGTACGTAGTCAATACATTTACGCCTTAGGCTTAAATCCAACCATAAAATTGAAATCCTAATGCTTACCTGTCTACAATAGCTGGAATTTCTTCTTCAGTCTCTTCTTTCGCCACGCAGGCAACTTCGAATAACTCGCCTTGTCCATTTTAAAAAGTTTATAAAACTCCTTTGAACTCATATACATCTCCATCTCCCTCGGTGCATATTTACCGTACTCGCCTTTTGTTTGCATCTTTCGAATTTCTTCATAAGTTAACTCGCCATCTTCGTCAGGTAAATCTTCTGGGCTAAGCTTCACAGGAGTAGTCTTCGTGAAACTCAGCTTCCGAATTAAATTTCCACCTTTGCGTGCCAACCTGTTAAAGATTCCTATCTTCCCAGACACATTTGACTCTTGGCGCGAAACTAAAAAATGTTACAAAAAATCTTCAACGTTAAACCAAACGCCGATGCTTAATGCAGCCAAGCTATCTGAAAATATTTTATCTCTAACGGAGAGTAGTTTCTTATGAGAAACCATTAACTGATGACACAAATTTTTCGTTTACCTTTTTTTTGGGGCACCATTACCTCAGCCTCCTGTTTTTCATAAAGATTCAGTTCTGGTATGGTCTTTTCCTTCTTTAGAGTAGGCTTACTTACTTGAGAGGCTGTTTTCATAGGAGGTTGGACAACCTCTTTAGGTGTTTCATCTTCACTCTCACTAGCAGAGGAATCCTCTTCTGCAGAAGAAACACTTGGCACTTGTGCTGGTATTTTGTCCATTCGTTTAGACGCTGTTGCACTAGTTCCTAAAATACTCTTCAACTCCTCATCAGGAATATCTCTGGATAACACCCTTTTAGAATCTGTTGCTTCTCGTGTAATTTGTTTACCTGACTTTGAACGCCTAGAAATTCTTGAGTTCTTCGATTTCTTGGAGTTTCTTGAGCTGGTGGACAGCCTATTAGAGGTTCTCACCCCAGGATTTAGGTTAGCCGAATTACGTGATTTCTTGGAAACACGCGAATTTCTCGAACTATGAGAAATTCTAGAAACTCTTGAGGACGCACGTTGTAGGTGCTGGGAACTACTGGATTTTATCCTTCTAGGTTGGTCCTCCTTTTTCTTTTTCTCGACCCTTGCCAAAAAATTATCGATTTTCCCTTTGTTTTGTGAGGGGCTTTTAGAAATACTTTGACTACTGAGAAGTCTATTTGATCCTAAAACGGCCTCGATGTTTTCAGACTTGCTCGACTCTTTGGTAACATCTCTGGACGATCCTAGAATACCTGTGATTTCTTCCTCGTTAAACTTCTTAGGTTCAGGTGTTGGAGTGTCCTTTCCAAAGGAGATGACTACAGATTTGTCCATCGCCGATGCTAGGGAATTATGCTTCTTTTTTCTATCCAGCTCTTCCTTAGTAGGGGGTTTAAACCTAAATGCGTTTTCTGCCCCAACTTTAGGTTGTGAATTGGGTTTTGAAGGTGAGGGAAGAATGAAGGCCCCCGCCGGGGGTTCAGTGGAGCCAGCTGGTATAGTGCGTCTGAGTCTAGGGCTCTCTTTATTCATTCTTGTAGAATTTCTTATATTTTGCAAGGCAAGTTTGTATCCACCGTCGCGACCATCAAGTCCTGGCAACCTAATACTTTGTCGGTTGTTTCCCAAAAAACCGTATCCACCTCCAATTTCCGCTTTATCGTGCTCCTCTCTATTTAATTCAAGAATAGTTTTAGGTGGCTCTACAGTAGCCCTGCGATGGTATTCAGCATAGTTTAGCATAGCAATGTCATTCACCTGGAAATCTTCGAACTCTACATCTTCAACTAAATCACTTATAACATCTTTTGTTGTGCTCTTAAACATAGAGTATGGAAACTTGCTCAAGGTCTCTGCCTTATCCGGTACGAACATGACGAACATGCAATTCTTGTCTGATTTAAAAAGGACAAAATATGCGGGTTCTGTCTCAGAAAGGTGGTTAACCAGTAAATCAAGTCTCTTCTCTCCAGTTGTCTTTCCAGTTGTAATTTTCTTTCCGATAAGAACTTTCTCCTTTGTTAGACTCTTCTGGGCTGATACTGCATTTTGCAACGACAATTTCACAACCCCCAAACTCGTCGACGCCTTCACAATCATAGATTTAACTTTCGTGTCCACTTGAATGCTCTTTTCACTTTTAGATCCAACTTTTGAACCCCCGTCAAACCCAGGAAGCTGAAACCCAGTTAACCTCACAGATTGACCTTTCTGAAACCGGCTCATGGCTCAAAACGTACTTTTTATATTACAAAGAAAGAAAACTCCTGATCTAATAAGCACTCCCCTAAAAAGATAACGAATACAAACAGTTTCAAAGACTAAATCTGGAAATTTCGAACAGATTTAGTGTATTTTTGAAAGAGGTGCCACTACACAAAAAAGCTCGCTGGATTGGGGGGAGAATAACAAACAACCCGAAGGAAAATTACTATTGAAAATAAATATACGGCAATAGATGTGAAATGTCAGCTCTAGTGATTTGAAATTAAGTTCCTGGCGTTTAAATTAAGTGCTTAATGCAAGAACTGTTGTTTTGTCTTTTTTCTGTTTCAGGGGAGATTCTTGCGTTGAATACAACGGATCTATTTGAGACAGAAAACAAGAATGCCCGAAAAGGACCGTACATATTTTTGGGCACCTGTTTGTTTATGTTCTGGAATCAATAGTGAAGCAACATAGTAATTTGCGCTTAGTATCAACTTAACGTTAATAAACGGTACGAAAAATCATTTTGTTTTTGTTTTTACCGTTTATTACTAATAATGACACAGTTAATGAAACTATATTGCTATTTTTTAACACATAAATCCCTGCGTATTAAATTCTAGAGCTATTTTTGCCTTGATACGATCCTCAGACAATGCAAGTCAATTCAAATTTGAAATTGAGTAGAAAGTAAAGTTCACAAAAAGTACACCATTTGAAAGCATTCCTTTTCTAATGCTTACTAACTACCTTGTTTATAATGTAATCTAGTTGAACCTCAAATAAAAAATAGAAAAATGTCTCAGGCCATCAGTATTTAATTAAGATTCTGATCGAGAAAGCCATGTATCTTGGTGGAAAACATGTTTCAAGAGACACAAGATCCACTGTCAGAGGCTTCTCCTCCACTAAGTTCCATTCTAGTTTAGTATTCACGAAGTTAATTTTTATCACCATTCACTTAAACTTGTATAGCTTTGACTAAAATTATGAAAAAAGTTTGATTTTGTTGTGTTACCAAAAAAAGGGAACATAACTTTGTGTTTTATCTTCCCTGCAGAGTTATACTTAATGTTAATTCAAAGCCCTACCGTTAAGATTATACTGATACCGAGTCGTAATCGCAAATTTTCATACATAATCTCACAGCATAGCCCAAAATATCTGTGCCATAATTTAAAGAACCAAATTTGGCAATGTTGTTTTAATGTACCAAAACTATCTAATATTTTAATATTTCATAGATATGGACAATGTGTAAGGTTCGAACTTGGGAGAAAGAACAAACTCAACTAGCACTACAAGTGCAAACACATTAAGAAAAATTGTTGAGGTATGGCTACGGGATTATATAGCCAACTGGTTACTAGGGTGCCCATCTGGAATATCGACCTAGAATTTCCAGGTGTTTTTCTTTCCATTCTCGATTTTAGGTTCTCCTTTCTCGATTCTTCCTTGAGATTTTAGGTATTATTATGTTTACTTCAGATTCTTCGTGACTGTGTCATGTTCCTTTATTTTTTCGTTTGTCTTAGAGGCTATGTGCCTCACTCTTGCTCAGTGATGAAAAATTGTTTTGACACGTGTCACTTTAAATACAGCAAGTGGCTTCAAAACAGTTGGATTGTTGGTCTACTCACTCTGGTTCATACTTTTTAACGAGTTTCGGGAAGCTGCTAGCTAAAAAAGATGGGAAATATGAAAATTCTAAAAAATCTGGGAAATATAGGAAGTCTGGAAATTGAAGAATTGTGTCCATTCTCAATTATTAATCGAGAATTGAATAATCGCTAAAATTTTAGATCGAGATTCTTGAGCTTCAAGGAATTTTATATTCCGGATGGACACTCTCTACTAGTAACTCTCCCCTGACGCAAGAGAACAGAAACGAATAATTTT
Source organism: Labyrinthula sp. Ha (assembly GCA_015227615.1). Classification (NCBI taxonomy): domain Eukaryota; class Bigyra; order Labyrinthulida; family Labyrinthulaceae; genus Labyrinthula; species Labyrinthula sp. Ha. The sequence goes on along the minus strand of JAALGZ010000026.1, from coordinate 147,820 downwards.
TTGGAAATTTTTGAAGTGTTAGAAAACATGGCTCATCACTAAGACCTCTCTGAAGGAGACTGGGGAGAATTTAGTGTCAGCATTTTCGGTGGAAGAGAGTATAATCTATATAGCTCGAATGCAAGAAAGTTTCCAAACGCTTTGAGAAGAAGAAGTATGACAGCTTCACTAAGCTGGCACCTAAAGCAATAACTGTTGACTATTGAGATAAGAACACATTAACGTCTGGCGTTAATTTCACCTACATAAAAGGAACCAAATTTTTATAGGACCTCGATGGTTAATCTAGATCATACAGAAAAACACCTTGAGATAGCTTGAGACCTATTCGCTTGACATATGCTATAGTGCAGCGCCCTGATACAAGCATGTTCAGCTATACTATCCTATTAGCTATGCTCATCTGAACAATAGCGTACACCGATTTTAGTTCCCCGTTGGTTGCAATAAAACTATGGACAAAATCTTTTTTTTTTGCTTGGAGATATTTTTTGTCCTTCACTCAAATTGAACGAATACCTATTCCCAAGATTAAGATGATGCTCTTACTGCCTAACTGTTCTCTAATGGTAGAAATAATAACTTCTTGTCTAGGAAAGCTCTTGGGGGGTCGCGTCACTATAGATTAAGCAATTGTCTGAATCTCTCTAAGCGTCAACTAACTGTCCAAGATAGTTGAAAGTAATTATATTAATTTGGCGAAAGTTTTTTATTTCCCTCTGTATTGTGGTAGTGATTAAGCCATTTAGATAAGATTTCATTATCGGCTTTTTTTAATGACTTGAAGTGCACAGAATAACCGATAAAGTTTATAGCCCTAACTCAACAAGAATATAAGAATTGGGGTAGCAAGCAGTTTTCGCCTTCCTAAAATTGGCCTAGGTGGTGTTAGTTGTTTCAATAAACATCACTCATCAAAAGTTTACTCTGTTGCATGTAACATTTGTAAAAAAGCACATCATTTGAGTAGGCTACGTGAGAAAAGAGAGCTGTTAATTTTTGAGCAGTTTGTATATAATAGCAAAAATTTCCGTTAGTTTAACTGATAACATGTTTCATATGAACTCATACAAGGCAAAAGCCACAGGGTTGAGTTCAATCATCAATGGAGAAAACCATCGACGTTGGAATTCTGAAGAATAAGTTTAAAAATCTGACCAAATATTAATCTCTTTCGCTTCTTTGTCACCGTATAAGCACTTTTAGGGCAGGGTGTTTTTTATATCTATTTTAATCTAACAACACTGGTTTTTGTTCAGTCAATTGCTAGTTAAAATATTTATCCCATTTCCTCCACTAGTAACACGGAGCTTGAGTCTTTCGCCATTCTACTCTAACTGGGTATAGTGATTATCATATTTCATACACAAGAGTCTCGCAAGGAATATAAACATTCAATGTTCGATGCACTTGAATACAATCTGGGTACTAAATTTATTTACAAGAAAAGAAAACCTGTTATTATATATTTTTTTGATTCTATCATAACAATATTGATCTGGAAACTTTAACTATTTACTTTATCCAAGTTTTCCGCCACTTACAATTCATTCTTACACGTATTCGTGAACTACTCATGGCTTCATATTAGGCTTTATCCAACAAAACATTACTCGAATTCCCTTTTGAGTAAGATTTGTTGCGTCAAAGTTGAAGTATTGGAGCTCATTGATCAATCCGAACTCCGTTTAAATTTTAATGCCTTGGGTGTCCATCGCAACGTTTGTGTTAAATTCTACTGGTATTTTAACTCTATTGTGCCATTTGTTTGTTATTTAGCGTGCTTATAAATCTCAGGGTTGCCTAGAGTTCCCGGGTTTAATAGGGGCTTTGTCAAAGCTTGTGTGATAATCCGCACATTTTGGTAATGAATGCTTATTGTGTTTCCGATCTTCATTGGTACTGAAGTATTCTGTGCTATTATTTACTAAGACTCTAAACCTCTCAAATGAGAAAATTAGTCCTTACAATCTTGCTTTTTGGAATCCATAAGAAATTACTGGGAGAGTTAATAACATAATTTTATCAGGAAATCAGTTTTAGATAATATATCAGAAAATTGTTATAATAAGCCTGTACAAGAGTATATATACGACAAATTCTACTGATACTTGACAAAATTAGAAAGCTACAAGCAAATGTGAAGTATAGAAATGGAAGCATGGCTCTTACCGTAACTGAAACTTATGGCTATTATTACTGCAGTTGCAAGAATAGTCTAATCATAAAACCAAAGCCCTTGCATCTGAAAATTGAAATAATTTCTGAATTTCATATTCTTTTTCAGTAATACCAAGCACTTGCATCTTTATTTCAATTCAGAGCTCAATAAAAAACACGAAATAATAGAATTTCTAGCTCAAAGTTCAGGAATGAGTGAATACATGTGATGGAAATTGTAAATGGGTTCCATTTGTGTGAATATCAACAAAATAATCACTTGATAGAAGTTAGCTATAATTATTTTCTAAGCTAATTGTATCATAACAAGTGCTTTGACTAAGTTAAAGGATGATTTTGCTACAGATGTGAGTAGGAGTCTTGTCAATCAGGAGAATATGAAGGCTCTAGTAATTATATCGAACCTTTGGTGTTTCGAGACTTTTTTGAACCTTGATGCTCTTCAAATGAAACTCACTTTTTTGTTGATAAATCTAAGTATATCAAATGATACTGACTCAAATTGCGCAGTTTTATCCCATATTAATACCATATGATTGCCTTAAAAAAACTGGTCCCCTAATGGAGAAATTTTCTGAAGTAACCAATATACAAACCATAGAACATCGGATTTTGAAATTCTTAACACTGCACAGCTGGGAAGTTTTGAATTAGTAGCAGAGGGTGATGTATAGACAGTAGGCCCGTATCTCAATAAACTTATTATGTTATTAATCACTGCTGTAGTTATTAGGAAAAATTCCGTTGAGAAGGAAACATGCAAGAATTTTAAACTAATCAATCGAGTATTCACTAAAATTTCCACCATCAAATGTCACAAGATACTAAGAAGTGGGGGGAAACTAGAGAAAAGGCAGACTCAAATCTATTGAAATAGAAATAATATATAGCTACATGGTTATACCACGAATAATACTTAAAATTGTAGTACAATATCACATAGCTAACTGAAAAATATAACAGTATCACGTAGAATGAGCATAATAATACTTAGCCTGGTTTGATATAATATGCTAATTTTGAATGGTGGAACTATATATGGGCCCTATGTTTCCTATATGGAGTTTCTATCTCAAGACAAATATGAAAAAATTGTTTTAGCTAATTATCGGGGAAAGATGTTGAAAAATATGGAAACTTATGTTCAAAGTCTTACTCTAAAACTTGTTTTTGCCAACTTACTTATGAAAGAATCTGCTTCTTATCATATGTATCTATAATCGTTGTATTCGAGAAACGTATGTTCTGGTTCTTTGATTTTAATAGGTTTTAAGTTATTCTAATGTAGTGAAAATTATGTAAAATGATGAACTGTACGTAAGGATCACTTTCAATAATTGAGAGCGACATACTTGATAAAGATTAAACGCACAATTTACATTTGGATGAAACAAAAACATTTTAACTCAATTTGAATAACTCTTACTATGGTGTTGGTGTTCCCTTTGAAATTATTTAAATTTTAGTAAGTAAATTAGTAGCATTTATACAACAACAAAGTAATTAGTGCAATAGCAGGTACTCGCATAAACCCCAAACCTTACACAAAAGTATCAAAATCGGTACATGGTAGGTCTCAAACGTCTATTCAGCAAAAACAACTAATAAATAACTTTAGAGAGTATGCTCTCTTTAGAGGAAAGGTATCGTCCCTAAAAGAATTAAAGTGTATAGTATTTCTTATAACATTAATATTTAAAAATATGGTTCCTTAATTGATATATCGAAACATTCTTGGAAGTGTCAACCAAGTTGTGTATTATTCTAGCAATGGCACATCTCATCAGATCGATAGCTGTTTTTGGCATGTGTTCTGGTTTGATCAGTCATTTAATAGTTAACAGAAATTCCGTAGCAATGGTAGTTGAAACCGAGGGTGTAACGCGGCACCAGTTTGCAGCCTTTTGCATACTCACGAATCCCTTCAGTGGGATTGGTTTAAACTCTCTATGTGCTTCTATTAACTGGTGATTTGAGCACCGTGATCTGTTTAATACCTTAATATTTACTGGAAAGGGTAAGACAGTCTCCACTGTGTTGGGTTTTCAAAAATATGCATATAAAAATTGATCTGGCATGATTTCCAAAATGCAAAAAAACAAAATAGAGAATTATAATTTGTTGCCTTGAACCTAGAGGGAGTGTTCTAAAATTTAAATCTTATTCAACACAAAGATTTTGAAGTCCATTATACCATGGTTTTTGAGTGATTTTTTTTGAATATTTGAAGATGTCATGTTAGCTATGTTTAGCATATTGCCCTCCTGTAACATTACACATTTTGAAACTCAAGAACACCCAATAATATCTTGATGTGACAAGCCATAGCTATATGATGAAGTCTAAGTTTTGGCTCCGGGCATTTGCAATATTTATATTTTGTATTCAATTTTTTATATTGTTTTGTTGGCGTAAGCAATATGTATATATGGTTTCAAGTACTTAGGGGTAGTAGTGGATATCTCAGAGTTACTACCCAAAGGATGTTGTTATATGGGTGAATAAACAATTGTGACGTAGTTATCTCACCGAAACTTATTTCAAAGTACTATAGCCCCGATGCACTACACAACGTAAATAATTAGACTCAGAGTTTCTGGATGACATTTAGTCATCGTAGTTTGCAACGTATAACAGAGCCTTATGAGAAACAGTTGCGATAAAGCTCTGTAAATAGAAGAACATAAAAGTACAGTAAGTGTTTATTTTGAACATTTGGTTCCGTTTCTTTCTGTGCATGTTAAGAGCATGTGGTAATCAAAATAACGAGGTTTCGGGATTTTGCTCTGTATTAAAAAAAATGAAAATATGAAATAATTTTCTTATTTCCATTATTAGACTTTAAAAAGCAGCGTCTAATTAATGAAAATTTCTAAGGACAGAATAATTCCAGAAAAATTAACAAAATTATTGTTATTTTTTCTATTTTTGGTAATTATTTCCATCAAGTTCTCTCGCTGTTCATTTGATGTTTGTTCAGTAAAATAATATACAAGGAATTCGTCTGGACACTGAAATATGCTAAGCTACATAACGTATAGAAAAATTTATTAGTTAAAGTGAAAACTATAATAAATAATTTTTCGTGAAACGCCAAGAATTTGCTTATAACTGCCTTAGTAACATAGCTCTTACAAGAAAGTGATCATTATCTTGGTGCTAATTCTAAAGCATAGAATAATGGAACCATTCATCTCAATGGTTCGGTCGATTAGTTCCCAGATTCTATTTTTGGAGCTCTAGGCCGAAACCCCAAGTAGAGATTTTCAACTGTTTGAACAAAGTATGTATAGGTATATTAAAACTGCTAGCTAATAGAGCTTCAGTTCAGACTGGAGAAAAACTCTACTTAACAACTCGATCTTATTTTGATTACTTTTATACTTCAGGAAATATGTGTTTATATTTTCTCGTCTAGGGTTACTATTCTCATTAACATGGAAACCACATTCACAAAGGAACCAATAAAAATTACGAATATTCCCCAAAATAGTAAGAACTAAAGGAAAAGAGAATTACTTAGGTAAAAATTATTTTCTCAAAATAGTACGTGTAGACTTTCTAATATCGATTTAGAAAATAATTTCTCATGAAAGTGGTTACCAATAAAGAGCAGTAAAGAGTAAAAGGGGTGTAAGATCAGCCAATAAAGAAAATGCCTATATGAAAAAAACTATCTTTGTGTCTTGTTAAAACACTACCATATACCAAGCTTAGCCCTTTTCTAACATTAAGATATATACATTAGTATTGCTTATAATTTTACCAACTTACAAAGTTTCAAAGAAAAAAGAATGTGACATGTTTCTACAACTACGGAAACACCTTTTACTAAGAGTAAGAATATATCATAGATTGTTGTTAACGGCCCAAGGTGTGATTTTTTTTTATTTCAACTAATAATTTTTGACTTCAGAGAATGAATTTCTATATGTTGAATCTATTTAGCATTCTTAATAAGATAGATGCCTTTTAACCGAAGGGGAGTTTTTCGGAACTGGAAATTACTCATATTCGATGTTTCTAGTAAACCAAACCAGTATTAACTTCTTTTTTGGAACAGAAAAGTATAATCATGATGCACAGGACTTGCTAAGGAATTTAATTTCGGGCTTAATGGTGCTCCCAAAGAGTTGAACCCTCTTTCATTAATTTTTCATTTGCTATACCACGTTTGCTGGGAGGAACCATACCCAGAACTTCAGATTTCAGTTTAGATCTTCTATCTATGTTAATCCTTTTGCATCCAGATGTAGAAAATAAAAACTGTTTTCCGTTAAATTGTATAGTCTTTATCGGACTTCCTGTTCAATCTATTGAGGCTACTTCTTAAGTGTCACTTGACGCCTAGCGAAGCTCTCTTACCTTACTACTACTATAGTACCGTTCAACCATATATCTAGTGTACTTATTTAGTTTTGTCCAGGATGTTGACTTAGCTAAACGTTCTTATTCTTTCATGAGGGTTTACTTCTTAATCTTAGTTACTAAGAGCCTTAAGATTAATATATTTTTTCGCATAAAAATACTAAGATGCAAACTAACTGCAGTTGCTTATGTTTTTTGCAGTTGATTACTCTGTTACTGCTTATCTTAATTACTAGAAAAGATTCTGAGTGGTATAACTAATTAAATGCTGATCTCTATCACTATTATTCATAGCCGAATGAAACTTAGGAATGCAAGTGGCCTGTTGTGAAAACGATGCTTATGAAAGTAAAAAACTGACCTTTGGTTCTAAATTCTTTGTTGATGGTTCCTTTCTTATATTCATTCTTACCCATTGTAGCTAGTTTCTTAACAGATTCTATTAACATTAAGCCAAGAGTTTCAAAGAAAGTTTATTGATGGTCTAATGGAAGGTAGCCAGTTTGGTTCATCTTTACTAAGCATAGTATTGGCTGCGCATGTTTACTCTCATGTGCAGTACAGCATTCAGTCCATGGTACTTCTTTGAAATTCTCTTCTCTTTCTACCTTACGATGTTACTGCCTACAGCATGATGAATAACTTCTTAATGTCATTTTCTTTGGTTCATGTCTACTGAAGCAAATATACGGCTTGAGTCACTATATGTGGAAAGAAATGACATGATAAATTTTGACAACTATTCCGCGTGTATTGTTTCAAATAAAACTTCTAAAAGTATTAAGTAGAGTTGGAGCTACTTTTCACATTGATCACCTGAATTCATTTAAGCAAACCCAGTCTCCATCATTCAAACCTTGTTAAGGCGACCAGTAATCATACCAAAGGGGTTTGCTAGTTCAACCAGATAAAAATATTTCTCTCTGTAGTATCACTAAGTAGTTATGATTTCCGAGCCAACGAAGCGCTGATATATATGTATATATCATTCGCAGGGTGGAAAAATTCTCTATGCACATTGTAATTTATAACTAAGCTTGATAGTGGTCCTATGCCACTATTCAACTCATGTATCCTCAAAAATCGCAACTCATCGCTTTCAAATCTTATCGCATACAAAGGAGTGAAGACTTTTAGTACTCTAGTTTCTAAGAGAGACAAGTGCGATTGGTCTACCAACCTCGTAGACCGACCGCATCCTCTAGGAGATTGGATAGTGGGGACCTGTCCAGAGTCAAGACTATCTAAACTCTTCGGTATCTCTCGCCAGGAGTTATTCCATATCGATTATCTTTTTCGTTCTTGACTATTGATAACAACTATTGGTGATGAGTTAACGTTAGATTGCTGGTAAATTAGCTTCCATATAAAAATGACATGGAATAATAGAAATTAGGTATGACAAAGAAGAGTAAGATCTTTCCGTTATGAAACGCATTAAAAACCCATAGACCAGGAAAGAAAATTTTCTTTATTTTTCAGGTCTGGGCTTATACTGTAAATGACATCACTAATCTTGATTAAGTTTACAGCTTTGAAAACATGTCAAATAACGAAACATATATTAAGTAACTCGGTCAGAGGGGCAACAATGTTTTTCACGTTAACCTTGAGTTCCTCCAACTATAAGAATCCACCCTTCGTGACTTAAAGTCTTATTCCGTAGAGAGTCTTCGGTTTCTTACATAGTTATATGTGAGTTGGTTTTTTATAGGTCTTCCGCTTATTAAAGAGAAGGTTAATACTCTTTGCACTCTAATAAGGTAAGCTCACGCAGAACAAAAGTGAACATTTGTCTCATAGTCTCAAATCTGCAAGCAAAGCTAATCACTAACAACAGTTTTTGCAGAAAGCCTCTAAGTAATTATTTCTAATATCCAGCCCTCTTGCTAATTAGTCATTCGTTAAGTGACTAATAGTTCCCATTTCAGATAATAATGATTTATCTCACTACCACACTGAAGAAATCTGAGTGAATCCTTTCTTGAACTCCAAAATTACTTAGACTTTTTTTATTTCCTACTTACAAGTTACAAGATACTTCAAATACATGTTAAATCTTATACTATCTAATATGAAAAATGATTATTTCACAATACAAAACATTTGATTATTCTTATGTTTCTACCAGTATACTTGTATCAATACCGATGATTTTTTTCTCGTTTTAAAACAAGTTTTTGTTCAACATATACGAAGGGTCGATTAAAAAATCTGAATCGGGTAAAGGACAACCGAGTATACGGGTTTCTTTCCCGGCTAAATATATAATTATATCCGTTATTGTGAAAGTAAGTGGTTTCGGTTTTCCTTACAATTATTTTCGTTATACTCACGAAGAAAAAGTTATATATTAATTGAAATTTTATTATGGAAGAAACGGTTGATATGCTTGAGGTTTTTATGTAATATATTTTTTTAGTAGGTTAACGTTAGGAAGTTGTGTTTTGGTAATGTTTCTACTTTCTAGTATACGCCATGCAGTTACGTATTATATAATTAATACAGTTAACGCAGAGATAGATTGAAGCGCATATTATTCTTTGTTCACGAATATAGTGCGTCAACATTTTTTTAGATCACATCCTGGCAATATAGAAATTTCTTAACATATATTAAAATGGTAAGTGTAATTTAGGTCATGAGCATTGTTCATGAGTATTGAACTACCCCCAATTTATCCGATTCCGCTTGAACAAACGTGGAACATTCTTTAAACACACTGTCTGTAGAACAAAATAAATCGAAGATTGGCACCAAATAAAGAGTAGGAAAACAAAACAGACCAACTCATGACAACTGTAGTTTGTGTTGAGCTACTCAAGGAAGAGGAAAAACTTGATGTTCGTAAGAAACTAACTGCACAAAAACATAATTCAAGAAATCTATATTCATCTGTAGATGGAAGTTTTAAGACTTTCAAGGGCTCTTGTATTCTGAAAGAAAGACGAAAAAGTATGTGTGACAGAGAAAGGAAAGAACAGCTTACTATGCTGGATGAGTATAAGGTAAAACTGGCTATATTTGTTTTGGACGAGCTTAATGATGCCCAGTCCGCTCTGTCTTTTCGTTCCACCAAGGCTGAAATTGGACTCTCCATAGACGCAGAAGTTGATTTTCTAGAAGAAAAGACAAACTCTTTCACAAAATCCTTTAAGACAAAGAAGCTGCGCTCTCCGAAATCTTCCAACGACACACAGAAACAACTGAATTCACTACTGAGACAACTCTTGAGTTTCGTTCCAAAAGACATAGCCGAAAAGCTAGAGTTTGTTCGGAAGGACCTTTACTTCTATGAAGTCTTGTCTTCTCACTTTGGCCATACTTCTCTTCATCCTTACCTTGAAACCTCTTTACTCCCAAAGCTCTTCAAACTTAAGCCCAACAATACATTTTCCTCGATCTTTGCTTTACTATTCTACAGGTACTTCTTAAAGCTTCGACCTTCACACTCCAAGAAGTATCAAAAATGCTTTACATTTGTTCTTATTGGACTGGAAAACCTTTTTTCTAATGACATATTAAACGGCTCAACAAAACTTTTTTCCCTTTTCAACTATTTTAATGTCCGTTTAAGAAAGAAGCTCTTTGAGGAGAAGAATTTCTCATTGTATGAAAAACTGACAGAATTGTTGTGTAAGTATTACTTCTATTACTGTAAGCAGGAAATACAACAACTAAAGTTCTTTTTGTCGGATTTGAAAGTGGATCTCAGCAACTTTGTAAATGTGTACGTTGAGTTTCTGGATGAGCTACCTCAAAGTGGTCCAGGGCCGAAAAAAACCTTAAGGGAGAAGTACTTGGAATCTATTATGATAATAATGCAACTACCTAGATTCACAGAGTTACTTGAAGAAGAAGATGTGTCGTTGAAAAAGTTAGATACTTTGATCAAATCTTTTATGTCATCTGGACCAGAAAAGTATGCAACCAAAGGGGAGAGAAAGGCAGCTGAAAAAACATACAAGAGTTTATTCACAGAACAAGAAACTGAAGGTATTCTTGCCAGACCTTTGAGGTTGATTGCTAAGCCTTCTTTAATCACCGAAGAAGCAAGCTCGGTGATAGTCGAAGCAACTGAATACTTGAAGGAATACATCCCGTCGTCAATGAGTAGGTATTTAACTCGTAGAGCTACTGAATAAATAGAAATTGAACATAGAAATAGCTTAAGCTAGATATAGATTATTTACTTAGGGAAGAAAATATTTATTTGTATAGAAGAAGTCAAGCTTGACCATTTATTTAATTGTTTAATCTTAGCTCAGAATGCGGCCATCATGTCAATGAAAATGAATCCTTCTCCGGTTAAACTTCCACTCATTCTTTCCTACAACTTGCCAGAGACTAAATATATGGAAAATTTTCGTTATGGAAACCAGTGTTACAAACGAATGGAAAAGTTTATGCTAAAAAAAGAAAATTGCACTCTTATTCCAGCTACTTACTTGCTAGAGACGAAGAAAAAACCTAGAATTTTCTTCTTGGGAACTACTCTACATTGTAGATTAGTGTCTCTGAAGAAAGAAATTAAAACCTTACTACGAAACAGGACATTTCATGGAAGAACAATTCAACTCGAGTATGATTTGTTGGGGGATATATTTCTCAAGAATATTAAAGTGAAAATTCTTCAAAAATTACCAATTCAAAAAGATAAAGTTCTTGATCTTGAAGCAGTGGAAAAATTTTTGTCAACTTTTTGTCAAAGGGCAAGAAGAAAGTTACTGGTAATGGGAATTTCTAATTTAGAAAGAGTAAGACTCCGATTAGATTTAGGAAGAGCATGGCGAACACTTAAACATCCAATTAATGCAGTTGCTAGTTTTACTAGGTTTCTCCGCCTCTTTGTTACCTTTACAAAATGGCTTAACTTTGTCAAATTAAGAAAGCATGCACTTATCTTAATCAAGCGCCGATTAAGAGAGTTAACGCTTAGATCAAAGAAAAAAAAAGTTCGCAGAGCGATGAAGATTTTGGAATTACTTTGTCTTAGAAGGAAAGTAAAGTTTTGTAAGAATAGATGCTTGAAACTAAGCAATGCTAAAGAGGTCTTAATGAAGTTTTTTGTTTTTGTTTATACAAGTGTTTGCATAAGGAAAAGACAAGATGAAGCATCAAATATAATCTGTGGTTTCTCAAAAAGATGTCTCTCTAAAAAGCGAAAACGGCAGCAAAGATTAAAAGAAGTGATTAGAAAACATAATGAAGTAGTAGAGAACGCTTCATTATTGATTCAAAAAAACTTTAGGAAAACTTTTGCAGTTCGAACTATAGAAAGACTAAAGGATGAAAGAATCCTAAAGGAAGTTGCATCTGATAGAATCAAACTTTTTCTTGCGCGTCGTAAACGTAAGAATCAACAAACCAAATATTACAAGAATACAAGAAGAGCTGAAAAATGTTTTGAAATGTTTGTCAAAAATGCCATAAACCAAATCACAGAACAAATCTTGAAAACAAGTCAGAAGTTTACTAATTGTACATTAAAAGAATCAGTTTCAACCTGTACAGGAAAAAAAGTGCTCTCTCAGTTACAAGTAGTGGGTTCTCATTGCAAGTCTATAGAGAGTACGAGTACTGAGCTTAGTTTGATGTCTGTGCCCTTAAAACCTCCTGTCATGGCAAAGATGTCTTCTTCAATAGACGAAAAGGAAACATTTGATGGCGACGGACTGGGAAAAGAGGATGAAGCGAGTATTATTAAGGCTTGGAGCTTTAATTTTGTTTTCTCAATTCTTGAGAATGTAACCTCTAGCCAGTGTAGATTAGAAAGGAGAGAAAATGAAAAGAAAAAGGTTACAAAAGTAGCTTTGATTTTATGTGAAGAGTGCTTAATCCAACCAGCTGAAATATTTTGTACTGCCAATAGCAAAACAAGATTATCTTGTGGGCTTAGGCTTTGCTCTAAATGTAGTCTCATAATTCACTCTCTGCATCGTAATCATGACCCAAGGCCAATTTGAATTAGGACATGGGCTAGTTGAAAGGTTGAACCCAGGTTGGTATAAGTTAAATATTAATTAATATACTTTAGACAAAGCTCATACGGCTTTCGCAACTTAGTAAAGAGAGAACATGTGGATTAGGAGCTAAAAAGTCCTCGTTTTATTGGATTCATAAGTTCAAAGGTATTGGAGCCTCCTTTAGGGTCATTTAAGTTATTTTTTTTAATGATTCTGCGTAGAAGCTTTCATTTTGATGATATTTCAACTTTACTACAGGTTGAACATTGTGATGGAACCCATTCGCATCTAGGCTACAATTTGGAAGTCATCTAGCTCTCTTACCCAATTTCTAAATTTTGCTTCTTCTTCAGTCAAAACATTAGTAAGGATTGTTGATGATTTAAATTTATTAAGACTGTTTTTTGTAGTAGCCATTTCAGACAGATTTTGCTTCTCGATAATGTTTTTCTTGATGATCTACTGACTCTTGCAGAGTCATTGCATATCTTACCTTGAAGATATTTTGCCGGTCACAATTTGATCATAACTAGTAATGCGAAATAGGTGCAATAGAACCGCTAACCCAAATACTTAGTCTAATATTCTATTTGTTCTCTTCGTTGAGCATTCAGAATTTGTTTTTTTGACTCCGAAGTCACACACTCCCCTCTAGTGATTGGCCAGAGCACTTGCCCCAAAAAAAGTTCACAAGCTCAAGAACCAGTTAATCTAATGACAACGGATTTTAAAGAAGCAACGAGACGAAGATGAAAATTTTTCACAGATGAAGAAACCAATCCTGATGTACTCGTTGAAGGAACTACGAAAAGTATTTTATATCAAGAAAAGAATGAGATGCTGATAGGCATATTGAGCAAACAACGAAAGGAGTCGGGATTTACTTTTTAAGAGACAAGAAAAGGATCAGGATGAGTTCTTTCAAATGAGTTTGGAGATTTAGGTTATTATTTTATTTCGATGGAGAAAGGCATCAGGATACACTATATCCGAAAACAAGAAAGTGATGAACATACAATTTATTAAGAAAAAGGCTATGAAGAAAAAGTTTTCCAACGGCACTAATATGTCTTGTGCTTCGTCAAGAACACTTGAGTTTAATCATTTTAACTGGTTTCAATACAAGTCCAAGTCTTGTTAATTCCGGTGTTCAAAATTAATGCTCTTAGAATTCTCATTTCCTTACGTTAAAGCTCTACTTATTAACCTTTCCACATATTTAAACGTACCTATGCTTAAATTATGGGGAAGGATGTAAATCTATCTTAATCTTCACTTAGGGCTGAGACAAGAGCGTGGGTTCAGTCATTGCAGCCAGTTTTAAACGGGTACGCCAACTCAAACTTCAAGAATTAAGTTTGATTAAAAACAGAAGTAGATGTGTTTCCATTAAATAAGTAGAAGAAGACACTTTAACAACAAGTTTTTAACTTTTATTGCTCATTTGATACTTAGTTACCAAGCTCACTTTGTTCTGATCCAACCCTAAATTTTGCTGTAATGCTGGAAATGGCCATTTTGCTCAATGCTAATTTCGGCGAAGTATAGGGAAATTGAAATTCTGAGCATCGCTGATTCAGACGAAATATGAGAGACTACATTTTCTGAAAATTGCTTTGCCCAAATAAATGTCGAGTATTTTTTAACTTAGTAATAAAAATAACCTCGCCGATTAAGAATTCTTGCTTAGATATTGACAGGATATCATCTCTGTCTCATTCATATAACTGTTTATTCGAGGTTCAAGCAAAGTGTGTACTTTTCGTTATTTTTTAATACTTAAGCTTTGATACGGGCTCTTCTTTACCATAAGTATGTACTTCCATTACATTTCTGTATTTCCGCCCAGTTGAAGAGGTTCACTATGTCCGCCTTCAATATTACAAAAGTTAGCAGTGTTTGCTACATTTTAATTCTCTGTTCACGTTTAATGTATTCTACTTCTCAAAGTTGGAGAGTAGGTGAGGCAAAGAAAGATGATTAAACTATTCAGATGCGTCAAAGAGAATCTAAGCTTTTCCTGGAACTGAACTCTTGCTCTTGTGTGTCAAAGTTTACTCGTCGTTTGCTGTTGTGCGGAAGAAGTCAAAGTGTATTGCAGGACCGAAAATACAATAATTTTCAATCCTTTCATTGGTAAAAATTCCATCCACAAGATTTCACAAACCTTGATAAACTTATTGAATATAGCGGATCTGGGTTCCGATTTTGTGTTTGGACCCTTTCTCTACTTTGTTTTCCACTTTCTGCTTCTCCTTTTCTTTAATAGCTGTACCTTTTTCTGGGATTTTTACTGGTTGAGATGGGTTCTAACAGAAGCAGATCATCTCTTATATATTTATTTTATTATAATTTACTTTTCGTCTGAATTTTGGTTTAAGTTACTGGGTGTTTTTAAAGTCTAATTATAGTTCATTTTCTGGGTATTTACGAAACCTGTTTCCATCACATTTCCAGGTGTACACTTCAAATTGTGCGGTATATCCATAATAGTCATAAATATCAGTAAGAAAAGAAAATACTATCTACATTGTAGCCGTAAATTATTTGGATTGGTTCTACAAGTTTTGTTTCTCTTTTTGAGTCTATTGACCATTTCGTTCAAGCATCTTGAATCAGTATCATCATTGGTGAAGGGATCTAAAGTATTGGTTCTGAAGTACTCTTTTTTTTTGTAATACCATCTATTTTAATTCCAAAAACCAATGTTGTTTCGAGGTGATAATGGTGTGCAGGTTTTGGGAACCCCTCAGTTCGGCGCCTAAACTCATGTATGTTCTCCAAAGAGTGTTTTTCTAGCATCCATATATTGCCCAAAATGAATGATCTGCCATTGAAGAAGTGACCGAATCGTCCATCCCAAAAGTAAAAATCTCCCCGTGCAAAAAGGAGCGAAAAGAAAAGAAGTCTTCGTATTACAACTCCCATGGCTTCAGACCAAGATAGATTACGCCAGTTAGGCAATCCTGATGAAATTAAGAACGAGTTAGTTAAGCAATTCACAAAACAAATTGAAGAAGAAGTTTTAGACAACGATGACAATGTTAGTAAAGTGAAGCTTGTAGTCGTTGGGCCAACAGGTGCTGGAAAATCTTCTTGGGTCACTCAGTTGATTCAAAATAAGTTTTCAGAACACATTCAGCCTACAATAGGAGCTAAATTTTCCTCCCAAGGAGTTGCAATAGGAGAAGATGATGACGAGGAAGTTTATAATTTTGAAATTTGGGATGTTTCCGGTGAAGAATGGTGCAAATCACTTTTACCGATGGTACCTGAAAACTTATTTATAATTTTTAGTATTTACAGTTTGCTCAAGCCTGTGTTGTTTGTTATGATGCGTCATCAACGGCATCTTTCCAGGAGGCTCAAGAATGGATTAAATTTGTTCAAGGAATTAAGAAAGAAGGAACGTTAATTATGTGCCTAGTTGGTATGAAACATGACTTAAGTAATATCGCTCCACTTCCAATTCAGTCAAAGCAAGCAGAGTCCTTTTTTGAAGAGGAGAATCTGAATAAAGATTTCTTATTTCCTAACGTTTCTGCAAAGAGTGGAGAAGGAGTTCAAGATGTAATACTTACTTTGGCTGAGGCCTTTCATGAGCAAGGAATTAAAGCACCTAGAGCATCTGTTATGGATTTGAATGATGCTTATGCACTAGGTAATACGAATAAAAATATGAACAAGACTCTAAGCAGACTAAATGCAGGTAATGTTTCTCTGAAGGTTCTCATTTCTTAGATCCGTATGCACAGGATGGACCTATGGATAAGTTTAAAGATAAAGCGGCCTCATGTTGGGCTGTTTTGAGAGTGTATACTAGCTCGTGTTTTGACTCCAGTAAGGAAAAGACAAAAGCTGCTGCTGAAGTTACGAATAAGAGAGGTAAGGAATTCGCAGGTAGTGTGAAGAGGCAAAGTTTGAGATTTGGTGGGAAAATGAGTGAAATGTCTTCATCTTTGAAACACAAGGCAAAGCTGATAAGGAGCAAGAGTTCTGGTGAAGAGTTTGTTGCTGATTCTAATAACACTTTTGAAAATGGCGCCAAACCTTCGGACAAGAACACTCTGGTTCAAGTACCGAATTAAAATGTAGAGTTGTTTAGTTATGATCATGATCTTACCATATCTCCAAGTTACCTGGTCAAAGCGTTTTCGTTTAAATATCTTGCTTTTGGATTGAAGTCATCTGCTAAGTATTTAAAGAAATTAATCAAAGGTACTGTTCCAAAAAAAAACATGCTTTGGCTTAGTGTAGATACTTGATGTGGGGCAGGTATAAAAGTGTCCTTGACATACGAATTTTTTTCTAAGGTACCTTGTTAGGCTTATATAATCAGAAAATCCTGCTCACATATGTGTAAAGAGCTGAAGAACAACGCGCCAGTTCAGCATACCGTGATTTCACTCTTCAAATTAGCAACGATTCTTGAAATCATGGTTACTATGGATCACCTGTTTAAAGCGAATATATAAAGGAACGCAAGGGTACTCAAAGTGCCCCTTCTCAATGACATTTCTTCACCAGAGTTCAAGAGAACCTTTCACTGGTAGAACCTCGAGGTTTATACCCTATTGCATTAAAACCCAAGAAAGAGATTTTAATCTAAACTCACAATGGAACTACACTGCTCCAAGATTTACTTGAATGATACTATAATTACTGAACATACTAAGGAAAGAGCGGGATGTGAACAATGTCTCTTGACTCTACTTTTTACCAAAGAATAAATGTCATCTTTGGGAATAATTATTATCCCTTCCCCATGATTAAGCCTTTAAAAGAAGTAGACTCAACTGTGCTCTTTGTGACATCTCTAATTGGTGCTATTTCAACATAAGAGATAATAGGCATCTTTCATAACTCAAGAAAAGGAAAGTTATTAGACTCCATGAGAAGAACTGAAAAAACTACTCCTAGGTTCAAGAACTTTGGAGAAACAGATTAATAGAGCTACATGTAAACTTACGGAATTCTCGTGACCAGCACAAATTTTGGACTAACGAACTTATTTTTTAATAGAGTTCGTTCTTCATTATGATACCTGAGAAAGTTATTGGATACGTCATGAGCACATATGTCTATTTCATCTGGCCAGAGAGAATTCACAGAGATAATTAGAAAGATGAATGTCATCTTCACCACATGTTCTTAAAGTGTTAGGAGAGGGTTTATTTCGTGCAAAGAATATTTTAACCAAGAGGCTAAAAAATTACAAGTTGTTTTCCAAAGAGTAAACGTCAAAAATAACTCTAGCAACACGAACAGAGGAAATCTTAAGTAGGGGTGTGAACATCAAACCTTGATCTAGAGTTTTTCAAAGCTTTATCTCTCAACCCCCTCCACCCTAAGTACTCTATCTTCGATTGATTATCAAGATTCTGCGTAATGCTAAGATCATGTAAAGATTTTTGAGAATTTTTCCGATTTAGTTAATTGTTGCATGATCTTTCGAGTATGAGTTTGTCTTTTCCTTGGAGAAAAAACATTTTCAGATCATTTGTTTTATTCGAAGAAAAAGGCTGCGAAAACATTTTAAATGTTTGTTTCTTCACTGTCGCTCGTTTTCTTAATGAGTTTAGCGAAATGCTTTGCCAAGAAGGTTTGAAACATGAATAAATCTAGAAAACCAGGAAACTTGTTAATTGGGTCTATTTTCGCTTTAACATTAAGAATTAGAAAATTGTTTAAATTACAGATCCAGATTCCGGAGAACTGGTGTTCTTCAGATTCTGGCTGACATCACTAAGCAAAAGATGTGCAAAAAGAAAGAAAGCATGACCAAGCTTTCTAAGTATCGTCACCTCATTAAATTAAAACCTTATTTTGATACTATCCATAAGCTATTCAACCCCATATAAACTTCCCTTATTTCTTCTTTATCTAGTTAACTAATACATTCCAGAAAGAGAAGTTTGCTTGTCAACACAATACCGACAGCAAACAAGTTTTTCGAGACATTCTTGTAACATGAAGAAACATATTGAGTTTTGTTCTAAAACTATAGAGAGTCTTCGTTGAGTATATTTACTATAACTTTTCACGTATAGCAGGCAGTTAATATGGATACTGCAGCCAAGGATATGCATAGGCACATGGACGGCAAGTGAGATCGATAATGACAGTGCAGTAGTACAAGGTATCTGCAGCTCGCTATGGCATACATCTTTTTGGTGCTCAAATAGCGTTCCCTATCTCATGGTCAGCAATGGTTTCCTTGAGAACATATTTCGCCAGAGGAAGATAGCTGAGAAAATGAAATCATTCAACATCACGTGTAGCAGCACCAAGAATATTATACTCCTACTTGCAGAAGATATGGTAATGAAGTCCCTTTATTCTTCTCAGTGTTTATTCAGAACATATAATATTTATTGAAATTTCAGTCCCATATAGTGAAATACAAAATATTCCCCCCGCGCAATAGACTCGCTTGCATTCACCTTTTAACAATAAGGGTTTTATCATGTGGCCTTAAAACATCCTTCTCCCTTATTAGGACAAATTCATCCGCTATAAGAAAATATAATCTTGAATGAAAATATAAACATATAGCACTTTATGCGACTTGTCTTATAATTATTATGGAAACTCATGGGGAACTCATTTCCTGTGTTAATTATGAGTTTGCTACCTTATGGCATTATTTTAGAAGAACAAAATGTAAATAATTCCTTTTAAGCCTTTTCAGGTTCTATGCAAGGAACTTTCTTCAGAGAAAAAATATAAGAATCAAACTGTGTTTATGAAAACTTCTAGAAAACAAAATTTGAGCTACTCAAAATGACACAAGGAAAAAATTAACCTCAAAATTTTGAGTTTAGATTGATTTTCACAGCTCCTCAAGGAATACCAGATGTCACGAGCTAACTGAAGCGCAAGCTAATACTAGTGAACTTCAACGTTGGCGGTGTAACTTCCGCCAAACTCAACTACTGTCTCCCTGTTTCTGAAACAGTCAACATGTTTATGTTGCAAGAAGTACATACAGCTAGGCACCAAAAACTACAGGAAAGTATGAGAGTCATTCTAGCGAAGGGAAAGTGTTTTTTAATTGCTTATCAAAACTGAAGGTGTAGTGACATTCTTGCTCAACGAGCTCACTGAAGGAGTCTCGGAAGTTAAGGGGCGAGGCGACAGGGTCCTGTAGCTTTTAGTCAAACAATGACACAAAATTAATTTAATTTTAGTAAAGTGTTTTGCACTACATACAAGTTAAGGGGTAGAGGTGTAGAAGAAGTTCATGAAATACGCGGAGGACATGATGAAGAAAAGAAACAGAGAAAGACTGATACCAACAAGCAAAGGACCGAGAAACAGAGATACAAGTACGGCATCATTATGGAACTGATGGAGCAATACACGGGACACACGCCGGTAATGAAAATATACAGCATATATAGCGAGCATCTAAAGAAAATCAAAATGGACCCTATCCCCCAGCCAAGAACAACAAAAATGGTGAAATCATGAACAACAGCTGAAAGAACCTCGTGAGCCTTATCCAACCCAGACAACACTTCCCACCCTTTACCCTTTCAACTTTTTCGGTAACTAGAAAATACTTCATATGGAAAACCTCATAAATTTTACTTGGGTCAAGCAAACAAGGCTAGGCAATAAGCATAACACATAGCAACCATTCAGCATATGAGACAACGACTTGGAAATGCTATATTGGTCCCAGTAAACAACTTGTATCACTTACGGCAGTTTTTAATCTTCTGAAGCTTTAAAGATGGACACCAGCGGGTGGATTGCTTCATTTTCCCACAAGGTTGGATTTCTGGGCTTGTTTCGCGATACACAAAAATTAATTTTGGAGTAACAAGAAATCATGCCTCCTAGAGACCGATTGTTGCATGGAGTTGACTCTCTAGATAAGACAACCATTCATTTACTACCAAAGTAATTATTTCTTATCGCCTAGTTAAGAAGTGGCAGATTAGATACTTGTGTTATAAGTTAAGCAGGATGGCCCAGGTAATTCCCAAGCTACCAGAAGAGACCTCTGATGGCCAGTGGTGTATATTTATATTGCACTACAACAAACATGCTGCCATAAGACACAATCGAGCTACAGAAGAACATTGGGATACCTGTACCACGCAATAATTCTAATTAAGTTATCCGATAGTCCCTGCATTGAATTGTTGATAAAGTAACTACGACCGCTGATTCAGTCTCTAATGTTTTCGTGACAAGACTCTTTGTGTCACTATTTTTCTGTGTATTATTGCACAGTTGCAATATATGACAACACTATAAAGTATCACATCTTTTTTAAGTAAAACACTTAGTTTTCAAAGTAAAGAAAATTTAACAAGGTTGCCAACAAGTTCCTAACATGGACAACCTTTTCTCTCTAACTTAAGAATCGAAAAATATGATCAGAAACATCTCTGTTTTCAAAAGGAAGATTTAAAACACCCGGAATTGAAACCAAACTTTCTTTTATATGACGGAACTATACAAAACAAATTTAGCTAAGGGCGAACTGGTCCTTATGAAATGTGAAGAGTTTGATTAGGTTGCTATGAATACTTGTAATCCTTTCAGTATATAGTAGTATTATTGTGAAATACCAAAAGGTGTTTAAGTTAGCACCTGGGGTAAAGTAACGATAACAGTGATCCAGTTAGCTTCACATTGACAACGATATGCCAATATTTATGGTGGATATGGAAATGAACTGCATTTGTACATAATTACTGAACGACAGTCTACTAGTACTCAAAGAAATACTTCATAGTGTATTCATTGCGGTTCTTGATTCTAATTTAAAGGGTAAAAGTTTAGCACGAAAACCATAGAACTGCAAACTATCTATAATCTGGTTAGATTTGATATTATGTCTCTTCTTCAGTAATTGCTCCCAATGGCTTCAGCGTAACCTTGTCATCAGTGAGCTAAACACTTTTTTACTGAGAATGGTTCCATGGAATTACCATTAAGAGGTTTACCCCAACCTCTAAGAAGTGGAGGTCTTACTCAGTACCAACATCATTACTCTATAATGTTTCAATGAGCCATTCCATTAACTACCGGGTTGGTCCTTGTCTTCCTGTTCTATCTTGTTCGGTGCTATTACTCCTCGTGGCATGTTTCGAATATTTGTATATTCCCTTGATCGGTATAGACATACCAGTAGATCAGGGCCCTGTAGCCTAAGATCGCATAGTATTGATTCCCTATATCTCCAAACCCAAATGACCAGAATCAAGACAATAAAGAAGAATAACAAAAGAGTATGAAGAGTGAAAGTGCGACTTGTAGATTTATTTGAAGTTTTCGAAGCGGTTTATGACGATTGAGAGATAAAGGTATAAATTTCAAGTGTTTTCCGACGAGCTTAGTTGTCTAGCTGCCTTCCCTATTCTTCCTGTTAAATCCTGTATTCTGTTACGTGATTGATTTCCTAAAGATAGGCTTTGTTATTTCTTATGAGCTCAGACAGATGTTTCATAGGTTGAATGTGGGTTTATGACTCTGTTCTCCGCATCTTCCTAGTTTGTTTCGTTCAATGAAGATGTTTTATAGGTGTTTTGTCTCTTTGTTGCCATCTTATTCTTACCCTTTGTCAGCTCTGATGCAAAATTTTGAACCAGTAATGGGGCACGATCATGTCGCAGGTATTTCATATATATTTCTTGAGAGACAGGGATTCTTGAGTTTAGGATCCAGTTTACATAGCCATGTTCATAGGATGGGCTTATCAGACCTCTCCTTGATAAAGCCGTAGTTGGCTCTTAAGGGTACCAGAAGATTGTTACACATTTTAGATAAATTATCTAGGCAGATTAACCTCCTTGGAATTAAAATCTCGGGCCCCAGGGATTGTATAGTTGACTCGTGCAAGAGTTGTGCTAGTTCCAATACGACGAGCACTTCTGTTGTTCTTACTCTTCTAGTTATGTGCAAGTTTTGATTGAAGGTGTCATTTCTTTGTACCACCAGGTATTTGTCATCCCTTGTGTTATCTTAGATGTACTTCTAATTCTTTCCTTTGCGATTTTATCAACCTGAAGGGTGTGATCGTTTCCTGAAAACCTTTTGTGGTTGATGTTCTCTACGTGTTTCTTGACTAGATCGGAAAGTTGTCTTAGTTGAATATTTATTGAATCCGCCATATCCTAGTTCTATATAATGTAGATAGACAGGACAAGAGCCATTGGCCTTGCAATATTGAGTTTCACATATTGTTATATGAACCTGGATCTAGCTGGGCTATGATAATACCCAAGTATATCTTTCATTCATTGAATCTTACTTAGTACATTCTTTATCGATAACCCGCCAAAAGAAAAGACGGTTCTAAGATATTTAAAAATAGTTCATCTTCGATTTTTAATAATTTCAGTTATATTTTGGGCGAAGATTCCCTCGAGAGTTTCATAATGTAGATCCTGATGTATATAACCACTCTTTCACCTACTCCTGATCGGTTCTCATCTTGTTTTCAAAGCTTGAAGCCTTTGTGACACTTGTATTACTATCTTTTAAGGACAGTCCAAATATTCACAGTAATTAATTTTGATGATCTTATCGATAACTTTATATGGAATTGAGCCAATCATCATTGTTTGTTTATGTCTTGATTGTTCTTGTCGTTTTTTGGGTTGAATTGAAGATTATTTGCATCTGAAAGCTTTACAAGCTGCTGGATGAAGCTACTAGATTGATATTCATATTGAGACAATGCAGTCATGTCATCCGCAGAAGTTAGCAGTTGATCAACTTAATCATCAAGATGGATGTTTTTATGCAATATTTCTAGGCTAGAAAAAATGTCCTCAAAGACTACGATAAACAGACACGGTGATCATGAGTTCGCGTGCATAGCATCCCATTTATCTTTACATATGCTGAGTTGCAGTCTGTATGAAAACCATTAGCCTTTGTTAGTCTTAAAGGTTACTTTGTCTTCTTTAATAAACTTTTAGGGATAATATGTCACAAAAGTGCTACTTAGAAAATAATATATGAAACATATTCGCAATTTTTTTGGACCCAATTAGAATTATCCCAAAGTCCAGGTTCTTTTCAACATTCTTGCAAATAATCCTTCTTAATAGCTATATTTTTATGAAGTGTCTACTTCCGTCTCTAAAAGTCTGGTTGATGCGATATAAGTTCGTCTATGAGCATCTATAGTTTTTGGTCGAAAACATTTGCCCAGGGCTCGAAGGTGGTATCAAAACAGTCATAGGATATACATTTCCTGGATTACATGTTGAGTTTTGCCTTTGTAAGAAGAAGAGACCACTCCGGTGCAGCGTCTTTCTTCATGTTTTCCACAAGTTTGTATGTTCTGAAAATGTTCAATTCCCGGAGTTATTGTTTAGAAACACTTTTTAATTCTCCGGTCTTTCGTCTTGAATAACATTCCTTCAAATTTTCTTAGTTCTCATCTTCTGAGAGCAGATCGAATTTGTTCCAGAGTTATTCCTAGTGTGATGATACCTCATTATTTAATGTGTTTGTACTTTCCTTACTCAAGGGCGACATTCATTACTTCTTGTTTTATTCTCTTGTCGGTAAGTCGCTAAAATTTTTGGTTCAAAACTTTATGTTGCCAGAATAGTTTTACTATTCCACCATTTTGATTGTATTACAGTTGCTGTCTTTAGCAAGTTTCTACAATGTAAATTTCTCTTTACCCAGCATCCTAGTTATCCCATAAACTTTTGTGCTGTTAGTATCTCCAGTTTCAGCGGTATTTCTGGGTATATTTTATCCGCCACGTCGTACCAAAAATTGAGAGCTGCGCCGCGAGTGCCATTTGGTATATATTTTCGCTTCTTCTAGCTCAATTCCCTCCACTTTTTGCTCCTTTATTTCGGAAGAAGAGTTGTTTGTTTTAATTTGAAACTTCTGCAGTTCGGTCTCTCTGTTCTATGTACAATTATCTGCATCAGCTCCTTGGTGAGTCTGAAGAATTTTTGATATAAAATTGAGCAATGGTCTAACGTATTTCCCTTCGTTTCTTAAGGAGCTTTAGATCGAAAAGCCAAGACCTCAATTTTATTGGGTTTGATATGTATTCTATTTTTACTTCCTACGGGAAGGCATCATATAACTATCGAGGGTCTTTGGTTATATTTTGATGTCATAGTATCATGTCGTGTTATTTATTCTGCTAAAAGATCCAATCGTTCTGCACTTTCTTAGAAGCTTAAGTATATTGGTTACTAAGAAGCTAAGTCCTGATCAATTGTTAGCACCGTCTTCTGAAAAATATTTTCCATGCTTCTTGGATCCACTATTTTCTATTTTAAATCGAGAATTTATTTCTTGCAGGCTGTACTAAAGTAGAATGTCAATCAAGATCTTCCCATTTACGCTAGATCTGCTAGCTAAACATTGATTATGTCCGTTAGATTTTAAGGTTCTATCAATTTAGACGTTAACACCCTCATAGATACTAGCTGATGCCTCTTGTGTGTCTTTTCTATTTCTTCGACTTGCAGCTTTAAAAATTTTTGCAGTGTTTAGGTCCATATCAAGCATGTGGGGCTTTGACATTCACTAATGTTAGGATTTCT
This sequence comes from Labyrinthula sp. Ha, assembly GCA_015227615.1. NCBI lineage: Eukaryota > Bigyra > Labyrinthulida > Labyrinthulaceae > Labyrinthula > Labyrinthula sp. Ha. The sequence continues at coordinate 122,760 of JAALGZ010000026.1, read as the reverse complement.
TGTCCGACGGGAAAATTGGAAACAAGGATCCTACCACCGGCTTCGAAGTCACAAGTAAGACATGATGCCAACTGATGCGCCGCGAAGGTAGTGGAGGCAATAAATTGTTTCGTGGTCTCCGTGAAGAACCATTTCAATTTCTTACTCTGGTTAACAGTTTCATTTTTTGCGTGGTATTTTCCAGGCGTTTCCTTCCAGGCTCTTAGGTTTGTAAAAAGGGCGGTACAGATGTTGAAAAGAAGGGTTGTTCCAGTGTACTTGGGAATTTTGAGTGAGACCATGTACGTAGATCGAAAGAACTGGAGTTTGCTTCATCTTCACGCAGATTTACAGAGGCTGGAGATTCAATAGGGTGACATCTAGATTTGGGACGTTATCTTAAAGGTCTTCTCATAACATTGTCACTTTGTCCATAATATCACCAATGAGCTAGTACTCCTCGTAGAATCTTAAGAGTATGACTTGTATGAAGCTGGGTTTGCAATGAGTCTGAACACGCTCATATACAGTCGGCTAGTTGCATTTATTCCACGCTATAATAACTTAGGACTCTCGAAACTACAACAAGCTATGGTAATAGGTAAGACTATGCTTCAGAAACTGCAACTAAAATATTGCAAGGATTATAGCATTTCCAGGACTGTAAGTTACTGACTGAGTGTCAAGTCTTGATATTTTTGAATCGAGTAAATAGGCATGTACTGTAAAGAGCAAAACTAAGATCCCATAGATCTATAAACATTATGCGGGGTAAGATTAAAAGAAAGAGTGTCATTTTTATTTATCCCAGTTACTTCACTCCAACTCATCAAAGAGAATGCTATCGCTCTGTGTTTTCAACTGAAGGTTAAACGCAGTAATAGAGACTCCATGAATGAATCTCTCTTTCAAAATGGTATGTTAGTTTAGTTGAAAACCCGCGAAACTGTAACAGTTTTTGCTTAAGTCCTTTGATTTCATCACACAAGACGATCAAATCTCACAAGTATCTTTAAGAGGTACATTGGTAGTTTATCAATAAACAAGTTAGAGATGGGAAGCATTAGCCAAGTGAGATTGCTAGAAAGAACTTGCCGGACTTGTAAATAAGATGACAATTATGATCGGATCTAACTAAGGTAGAAAAGCGTTATTTCCCTGGGAATTCGAGTTATTCTTTGTTAAATACAATATGTATATAATTCAACTGAGTGCCACAAGGAGAAGGTGTATTGTGTGTTTAGAACTTCGAAATGAAATACTTGTACTTTAAAGTTAAAACCGTTATTGCTTTGTAGTTTGGTTGAACATATTTAGCAAGGGGACTGTGGTTATCTAATAATATACTTTAGTACTAACAATATATTGTTTTTTTTTTGTTACATTGTGACTTTTGTGGATTGTTCTTAAGTCGAAGAAATCCAACTAGGACTATAAGTTATACTATATGTACAGAATAAACATGTACTTGAATCAATCTCCGTACACATCGTATCCCCAGTATTTTTTCTCCAATTTGTGTACCAAATTTCCGGGTGTATCAAACGGGACTTTAGAATGCATGTAGCCGTTAAGACAAGAAGAGACAAACAAAGAAGAGACATAATAAGACCACAAGTTAAACTGTACAGACACAAAGAACACGAAAAAGAAATGGAAAATCACTTTTGGTTTGTCTCTGAAGAAGAGGGTCCTCGACAACTGAAAGGAATGCCAATTTGGGCTTGGGGTTTGGTGGGTACGACAAGTTTTGCGGTTGTTGTCTTTTTGACAGTAGTTGTTGTGAGTTATTTAATTTACTTGCACAGGATTAGAAAACTCAATAAAATGGAGTTTGATCCGCATATTGGTGACGAGGATGTCGACATGGCTAGGAAAAGACTCTCCGCACTGCCAGCACCTCAGATGGAAAGCAAGTCTGGCTCCCCACATCGACATCGACTGCACTCGAGAAACACCGACACACCACACGAAAAAGACAAAAGCTTTGTAAATCCTGCGCATTTTAGCTTTTCCTTTTTTACAAAGTTTCACAATTTTTCTGCCCGAATGCTTGGTCAAAAAGAAAAATACATTTCAAGACAAAAGGAAGAAAGTAAAGAAGAGGAACTAGAAAACGAAAATGTTGAGAACTGTGAGTTCTTTAGAACGCCTGAAAGTGTGGTGAAAATTAGCTTACGGAAGTTTAATCGAGTGGATGAAGCGGACATTGAAAACCCATTTGCAGATTTGTCACTTGAAAAGTTTGGAAACGATTCATTCAACCAAAATGAATCACATAACTTTCATTTAGATCTGCTTCCACAAAAACCTAATACAAATGATACCAAAAAAGATATGCCTTCTGGAAGTTTTGTAGGAAGATTTATGCATGGAAGAAGAAAAAATACTCAAACCCAACCATCAAGAACAGTTCAATAGATGTGTATGAAATTAAGATGGAATAGGCTACAGAAACCTTAAGCTTTGTAAATGATTGAAATATACGATCGACTAAATTTGTTTCTTCATGTTTTCGTTTTAACAGTGAAATTTATTTTATAGAATCATGCTTCTAAAGGAAATAAAGGATTACCAAAGAAGAAAAAAATGCTGTTATGCTGTAATAAATGTCTATTCTTAACTCTTAGCTGAATAAATAAAACTCAACTCTAGAGCTATTTTCTATTCGATCTAATCCGAAAGAAATCCCTGAACTAAAAACATACCACAGCAAGCTAAAAATGAAACGAACAAAGCTTTTATAAACCCTAGAACCTCCTTTGCCTCTTCGAATAATTCAAACACAGCAACATACCCCATAGCTCCAGCAGCGAAACCCAGCGCTATAGCCACAATTCCCTTGAAATACCCCACAAAAATAAATGCAGGAACCGCCATTAAAGGTTGTGGGAGTGAAGATAAAATGCATAATAGAGATACCAAAACTTTATCTGTGTTTTGTGATCCTCGACTGCAAAAGACTAAACTCAGTGCTAAACCTTCAGGTACATTGTGTACGGCTAAAGTTGTTGAAATATAATTTCCTAATGAAGGAGTGTGATGACTTACTCCAATAGCTGCACCTTCTGCAAATGAGTGTAACAGCATCACACCAAAAACCAACAGCATTCTCTTTAAATTCGTAGAGAGATTCTTTTCGTTCTTTTGCTTTTCTTCACCAGAAACCAAAGAGGAAAGTAAATCCGTCTTGTCGAAATCAGACAGAAATGACTCTGATCCTTTAATGAATGCAAAACCTAACCAAACTCCAATCAAGGTTTTTGCAGAGGGGATTAGAACAAAGTAATGCTTTCTGTTTTCACCCTGGAACTCGACTTCTGCTGCACATGCTTCAAAAATAAGACTTAGAGAGGCCGCAGACATCATTCCACAAGCAACGGAATTTGAAACAGCGATAAAACTGGGTCGTAAGGATGAGAAAAAATAGAATGGAAGCGAGCCGAGTGCTGTAAATGCGCATGTGATCCAGCCGCAAGCCCAGACAACAAGAACTGTTGCTCTTGTATTTTCATCCGCACGAAGTTTTGAAGAAAAATCATCTAATACGTAGATACTGTGAGCTGTAAGTAGGAAGCAGAGTATCGATAAGAATCCAAGGGTGAGTTGTCGCGAGGGAGAAGCATTACGTCCATCTTGATCTTCACAGGCATTTTCTGACGCCGATTGGATATCTTTTGATATTTTTTTGGTTTCACCTTCTTTATATGACATTGGAGATCGACTTCTCATAAAAATTGAATTGTATTGTTTGGTGATTATAGAAGCACAAGGGTGAGAAGAATTTAACCACTTGCTATGTGTTACAGATGAAATCCAGATTCTCTTCAATTGACCAATTTGGCCAATTTACACGTCTGGGACATTGACTTAACGGACAAAATAACTAAGAAAAAGATTAACTGAGAAAGTATCTATACTAAGAAAAAAAAATATAAAGATATGAATCTAATGTATTTATTGCAAACATAAAATTTAAGGTTTTATATTGAAAGTGTGTCACTTTTGTTTTGCTTTAATTTAGACAGTCACAGAGTTGATAACTGAAGAATTTAAAACAGCGGTAAGTATTATGCAAACAGGACAACAACTGCATAGCTTTAACAGTTTGTATCTGAGTTGTGGTCACACAATAGCAAAAATAATGGAAACATTCACAGACGAAGAAAAAAATAAACGAATTGTAAAGTTCGAACTTAATGTGGACGTAGAAGAAGCATGGGAGGGATTAAAAGATACTAATGCATTCGTTGAACATCTTACTCTTTCTAATTATACTTTCAAAAAAGTAGACAGAGAAAATAGTAGTACAGGTGCAACATATTCTTCTGAGAAAAACTCTTACTCAGAGGGTGACAAGGTTGTGATTACATACAAAGTAACTTGTGTGGACAGCGAGAAGAAACAAGTCGATCTATTAAAAACGACGTTTATTAATGGAGTAGAAAACAACATATGTGCTCAAAGCTATTCACTAAATTTGATACAAAATGAGAAAGATAATTGTATGTTTGAACTAGTGAAAGACCCGGTGGAAGAAGTTCATCTAGAGACTGTGTATCTCTTTGTTACAGCTTTAGTTTTTTCCTTTGTAGCTCTTCTGGTTCTTGCAATTAGACTGGAAGTATCTGAATTTATTGTGTTTGTTGTTTTCTTATTTATTCTTGGTATATTCGAGTTAAATGAGAACTCAGATCTTTATCTTAGAATTGACGGGAGAAGCAAATATAATTACAAGGAGCATATTGGAAAGTATTTTTCCACGTACAAAACTAATACACTTAGGAAAGATCTTGGAATTCAACAAACTGAAATACCTATAGCTGAACCAGTTTAGTTAGCTTCAGTAGATATGCAGCGTTCTTATACTCTTAACATTGAAAACCGAACAGGGAAAGCTCGTTAAATGTTAATAATAGTATTTGCTTAGACAAACGTTGCAAACAGTCTATTTCTCCTTCTTTTTTGCAAACTTTATTCGTCTTGTCTTCATTTCAGTGGTTCTAACTCATATGTATTATTTTCCTGTTATAGAAAAATTTCTACAGAAATGCAATTTTGAGTTTTTAAGTTTTACATTTTATAACTGTGTTTTTAAATGTTCCAACAATTTTTGCACAGTGATATAATTCAAAGAAAACACTTCTCAGTCTGTCATATATTTCAAACATAAAAGAATATCCAATGTATAAGTTCTATACAGAAAACAATAAGAGAGTACTTAGCTTTGAAGTGGAGGTTTCTCCTGAAAAAGCTTGGCAGGCTATGTTAGACACAGATCAGTTTTCCAAGTTGTTCTTAACTGGTAAGGGAAATGGAAAAAGAACTCAAGGCGAGTGTGAAAAATTAGGGGCTAAGTACAGTTTTACCCATTGAGGAAGGGACGACGATGGTTTCAACTACCACATTGAAATTGTGTATCAAGTTATAAAAGTGGATCATGAAACACAAATCATGAATTTCTCTAGAAAGGGCTTTAGAAACAAGAACTTAACTTTCATGCGAGATGAAGAATATTCTATTTCGCCAAATACTGACAACGCAGAAAAATGTAATGTTCAAATCCGTACAGTAGCTACATATAAGGACTACCCAAAACTTATTCTTTTGGTGTTTGCAGGTTTATTTTTGATCCCTTGGGTTTTACCTTATAATCAGGCTTCAGGTACATTACTGATCATCCTAGTTGTTCTTGTAGTTGTATTATTAATAATGCTGGTAATCCTCAAAGGCACAGCAGATAGGTCTTGGGGACTTTATAAGGAAAGAAAATATTTTTTTGAGAATGGCATACCCTACTTCACGGCCTATAGCCCAGTTCTACTTAGTGAGGGAAACTTAGAGATAGAGAATAGAGTTTAAGCAAAGAAGCAAACAGGTGGTGTTGACATTAACAATATAGTTTTTCTACAGTATACCCGCAATGTAGTTTAAGGAAGATGTAAAATGTTTTCTTTCATGGGCATACTCAAATGTCTTATGCAGTTTGGCTGAGATCGAACATCTGATTATGCTTCAAGCGAAAGGTTCCACTAAATGTAGAAACAACTTCTTTTGCTTAAGATAATGAAAATAGTAGACCTTTTTCAAATCTTTTACACCAACATATATGATTTGTTTTTCTTGATAGGCGAACCCTTTTCGGTATTTATGCGTGGGACTTGCTGCCTCTGAAGACAAGTAACATCTGTTTAGAATGGTAATCTCATATTTTTCATAGTCTCTGGAGTTCAAGGACGCTATTTAAGGACTTAGAAGTGTTAATTAGAGGTAATCGTCTTGGTAAAAATCGTAGGTTCATGGTATACAAGTACCCTGGCTTGGTCATCTTGACCTTAGCAATAAGGTTGGTTACAGTGTGTAGATGATTCATTAGTGGGCAAGAACTGAAAATTTAGTTGTTCATATTCTCTTCTTTCAAAGCCTTAGTGCGTCTGAGAGCCTACTGAAATACCCTAAGAACATGTGATGTTTGATATGTAGTAAAATTAAAGAGCTAAGTCGTTTTAGTACCTACTGTTAGTTTGGACACTTGTCTAAGTACTATTTACTTTATCTATTTCCCAGAATTCTACTAAACAAATATTCAGAGATATTTGAAGGAAATTACCAATTGAATTGAGACCCAAACGTATAAATAAGTATATTAAGTATTAGTAATTGACTGAAAATCGTAATTAAGTACAAAACCAGTTAAACAATTTATGTGAAATTTACCCTGTAGATTCAGGGTACAAGATTTAGTCGCCTTAAGGCACAGCGAAAGAAGCTGAAGCAACATGCACCGAATAATCACCCAAGCAAACGTCCAGTGACCGTGTAAGAAGTGCTTCTAGAGCTTAAGCTCATAAAATAACCAAGGATAATTAAGCTTAGTTATATTGGTACAATCTGGGATTAAGGTAAAATCTATAACTGAGACTCCATGAGTTAGGCGATAGCAGAGAATAGTCTATGAACTAGTGATGTGGCTATCTTCTATAAAGTACTGGTTGAATCCTGTATCCTAGTCTAACATCAGTAAACTAAACGGTTATGTGTGCTAGTAACTTGCACAAACTAATTTTCTTCACTGTATGCAGGTAAGTGTTCCCTTCGATAAAAGATAATTCTTGTGAGTTTCCTCCATTTCTGGTTTTAAATACCATGAAACGCACTCTAAAGGAGGACACTTCAATGAAGGAAGTTATGCTGACAGAAGTAAATTGCTATTATTAAGTTAACAAACACATTGGCGTGCTATCTTGTATGTTCTGAAACGTTCGAGTTTGTCTAACTATATTTTTCAGTGTGGCGTCTTTTTTTAGTTTATGATAGAAATTATTGTCCCAACTGATAACTTAACTTACCAAACAGGCCATTGCGTACGCTGCTAAGCTCTTAAGGATGTGGAAGAGTCAACAAGTGAACTAAGTTTGCCCCTAGACCACAACCATATTTGAGTTTTACTTAGTTTTGATGACATGTTTCTTGGTCACTGAAGAAACGAAAACTAGTGATATTTTGGGTTCGGCAAAGTTTCTTTACCGCGAAGAAATAATTGTTTCCAAGTCAAAGCCCTTATTTTCAATCACTAGGTATAATACTCCTAGACCAAATGCCTTTGGATGGGTCTTGTTCAAAGCATGAAGCACTACTCACTATTTGTCATCTATACTTCGAGATCAGTTCTAATTTGAGGATAATATGCAGCACATTGTATGGTTTTATGGAAAGAAGTCAGGAACCAGCGCAGATGACATTAATTGGATTCACAAATAAGACATCTTCCAGTGTTTTTCTGCAGGAGCTTTGTTCTGAACTCTTAGTTTTGTTCCTAGTCTTCTGTAGTCTATTTTGCCATATATAATTGGTGTTCTGTATGTTGAATGAAGTTTCTTAAAAGGCCAGAGATGTCTGAAGTGCCTCGAACTAGTATTAGGACTCCTCTTGGAACCCGGAACAGGTTATCGCGGTGACATATGGTAAAAATCTCTCTTGTGTTTTGAGCGTTCTCTTCGAAAACTGGCATATTATAAGCGATTTCATCTGTTCTTCCGTGGTAAATAGTAACCTTCTTTTCCATTTGGTTCGTTTTTGTTTTCCAATATGGAGAATTGCCGCATACGAAAACAAAGGGAGATCCCAAGTAGGTATCTCCATCTGGAATCTCGAGCTAGAATTCTACTAGTCTTATCAGCCGTGCTCTCGATTCTTGTTTAACTCTGTGTATTGGTTTCTCGTTTCTTCCACGAGATTATGAGTAACTAAATGTTTGAAAAAACCAAGATTCTGTTCTGCTTTGAAATATCTTGGTTCGTTTCCCGTTTACGAATCTGACTCGTGATCATGTTCAAGAACAGTTTGAAATATATCATTTTACCTGCAGATATAGATAACAAAGTATTTAGATTATTTACTTCATGATATTTGTTTAGGGTTTACAATTAATATCGGGAATTTTATTCGGAAAATGTTTGGACAAAATGAATATATTGGGAAAGTTGAGAATCTGTAGAGTTTAGCTCATTCTCGACTATAAATCAAGTCTCGAAAAGTAAAGAAAATTGTTGATCAAGAATTTCGGTATTCATTATTCTCGAAACTCTTCATCTTTCCCGTTCCAGACTGAAATTTCTAAGTCCAATCTGATAGGTGTATTCAACGGTTCTTGATTTGTTATATACAAATATGATAAACATACTGACATCTCCGCGGTAAACCAGGATACATTATTACCATATATAACGTGTCTAAAATATATATCTCCTCAACCCCAAATTCTGACAAACTTTTAATAGAAAAGATTGTCAGCATATGGGCCGAGAGCACGCGTTTCGGTACGGAAACCCCGCAATGATTTTGGTCTAACTTTACACGTTACCATTTTTGGTTATTCATGGAACTATATGAGTAGATTGGTGTGTGCACAAGAGGGTTCTCATTGAGGCCAAGAAGACAGGGACTAAGTTAGAGTTCTTATTAAGTTCACTCCAACAGTGGAAACTTAGTTTTAATAAGGAGAAAGTGAACATGGTCTTAATCACGATGTTTGATCCTTATGGTTGAGAATTTTCATATGTCTGCTTTTATTTTCATTCATAAGCTAAAAATCTACAAGTAAGTGTAGAGGCTGCAATAATTGTTTTACGAGTAGGTTGAGATATTTGGTATAATAACCCATATCAACGTTACATGAAGTGTAAGTGACTTATATCTTCTCAAAAATACAAAGAATATGTTCAGTTATACCCTGTTGAAATACTTCTCTGCATTTCCAGACCTGGAATAAGCTCACTAAGCCCTTGAGTTTTGGGAAGTTGGTTAAAAAAGAATATCCTTCCTTTATATAATACTTAAAGAAACAATGTTATATGATAACTTAGTTAAAATTAAACATATGTTCAAGAATTCATCTCATTTTTATTTTATATTGTTCATGAGCAAACCATGTACCCAGAAGTGAAATCCATATGGACCAGTGCGGTGCCGTTATCGAGCGTGTTCTGCTGAATTCAGACCAATTTAATATTCTTTCTTTATATACCATAAGCCGCCATTCACTCATATAAGAAATAGTATTCACTATTGAGACATAACATACATTGCGTATATCCCAACATATATTCTCGACATACATTGGTTACTCACCCTAACTCTTCCTTATTATCTGGTCAGGAATACCGTATCGCCAATAACAAGTCAGGCCATCCGTCATATTCAGCACTAGAATAGCCGGGCATATGGGAACCCATTAACAACTGAGTCGCTTTTATTTGGTAGATATACTTGCACGAACATAACCGGTCTGAAGACTTGGTCGATAATTATTTGGTTTCCACAGAAAAAAGGTATACATTTAAAACCAAACAAACCAAAAAGAAATAAGATTTAAAAAAGAAATAAATAGAAATGGATACGCAGTCAGTATTATCAAGACAATCAGAGTCAAGTACCGGCCTTAGTGTACTTCCACGAAAGATCAGGCCACGTACGATGAAAAAAATCCTTCACTCTTCACATAAACCGAAGCAGTGCATTTTTAGAAGACGGGTTTTACCAAGAGCTTCAACTTTGTTTTCAAGTTTTCCATCACTTATGAGTCCAAAATCTCCAGAAATTACTTTTGTGAAATTTGAAGGAAAAGAAACTTTAAGTTCAGACGGAACATTGTCTACAAATTTGTATGGAAATGACTACGCTGAGGACACACAAACAGAACTCTCTGAATCGGAACTACTTCGGGAAAAATTGTTTGACTACTTGAAAAAGTTCGATCGTGAAAGGTTGTTCAGAGGGTTTGAAGATTTGGTGAATCTAGGTCAAACTAAGGGGGAAGAGTTTCTGGATTCATACTTAGAAGAACAGTTTGGATGTAGATTAAGTACTTTTATTGTCAGCGGAGAAGAAGTACAGTTTGATTTCAAAAATGCATCAAAACAGCAGAAAAAAGCAATTAGAGCAGAAGCAGATCCAGATGTAAAAAAACTGAGAACCCAATTGTACGAATTTTTTGTGGTTGTAGATCCGAAGAAGCTAGAACATAATTTTCAGCCCCTTATTAATTACTACTTGAGTTACGGAAGGGATGGACTAAATGCTTCTCTGCGACAAACTTTCAGGCATGATATTACTGATTTTGAAAAGTTTAAGGGGGATCCTTTGGGAGCAGAAGCAGATGAAGTGTATTTAAAAGAAGTTGAAAGAGTAGTAAAAAAGAAAACTTCAACAAAAAGAAAAAAGTATACTCTTCCAAAGGGTACTCGAAAGTTATTGAAGATGTATTACAGAAAACATGATCCTGAAAGAGTAGCTGATGGAAGTGTTGAAGTTGTATATGAGTGGGCTAAAAGAAATGGGATAAAAAGGTTAAATAGAAACTTGAAACATGAATATGCACAAAGTTTGAGAAATTTTGAAGCAGAGAAAGAAAATTTAGAAAAAGAACTTGTGCAGTTTTATACAAAACAGGATCAATCTATACTTGGGACTAAAATCTTTTATGATGTGCTAATTTGGGGTTTGAGGCATGGGAGAACAAATCTAACTGCGGAGTTGGCTAAAAAGTATGGATATGGGTTATTTTCGTGTAATGACCTTTAGAGTTGTAAGTTGTTTTACATTGTTAGGATGTCCTTGTCTGTTATTTGTTTCAGAGATTTGTTATGGTTTCCAAAGTTGAATTTAAAAGTTTAATTGATAGAGTTGTTCATATATTTATCTCTTTGAAACAAACTTATAAATAAGAAAATACTTTATATAGATACAAGATGTGACTTATCAATAGTTACTGAATAAGATAAACAGCTTGACTTCTCAACTCTGATACTGTAATTCTCTTCAAATCTTGAAACCCTGCTTCTTGAATAATTGTACGAAAGGTATTCTTATCAAGCCCTAGAGTTCCTAATCCAATAGAATTAGGTTCACTCATTGCGGATTGTAAACAAACTGCGAGTGAAACTGCATAAGTCATGTTTGACAAAGGTGCTTTTAATCTGTTTGAGTATTTTGTTGGTACTGAAATATCAACACAAATAAACACAAAATCATCTTTTACATGTTTTTTGATAAATTTTAATACATCAACTGGATGAGCACAATCATGAATTACATCAAATACAAGGACGAAATCAAACTTCTCTGTGAGATCTTCTTGACTATTTGTAAATAAAATATCTGCAACAGAAGCTTCAGAATATTTTTTCTGGTTCTTTCTTGCAGATTGAATTGCATCTATTGAAATATCATATCCTACAAAAGTATTCTTAGGAAAACTCTTAGCCATTTGAATCAACGCAGATCCAGATCCACAACCTACATCAAGAACTCTCAACCCTCCTTTAGATAACATAGATATAAGAGTTTCATCATTAAATTTTATATCTTTATGAGAAAGCACATGTTGAACAAGGACGTTCTGGTAAGTGTTCTCCTGCATAGTTTTGACGAAGGTGTTAATCTCCGAATCTTCATATTTTCTCCCAAGAGTATGATTTTCAAGAATATCTGCTACATTTGATATTCTTTCAACCATTTTTGGTCCACATAAAAGTAGTCCTACAAACTCTTCACTTGTTAGAATATCTTTCCAAGTTTTACCAATAGAAAAGCTTTCGTTCTTTTCGTTATAAGTAAGAACACCTTGGGCTGCTTGTTGAGACAACCATTCAAAAAGAAATCTAGGTTGTAGATTTTCTTTTTTCGCTAGATTCTCGGAAGTTATTGGTCCAAAGTCATAGATCTTATTATATAAATCAAGTTTGACACCAACATAAAAGCAAGGGGTGATTACAGTTCCGTAAGAAAACAGTCCTAGTTTAAGAGCTTTTGGTGAAACAAACTTATAGTATGAACTTTTCCGAAGTTTGGAAAAACCATAGACACCAAGAGAGAACACCAAGGAGAAACCTGTGGAAAGGAGAATATTTCTTGTTGAAGGTTGCATGTTTATTTCTTCCGATATAGTCAAAATTTACCGAGAAAGATGTTTGAGTTATAAGTTTGTACTGAAATACACTGTGTTCCCAGTTTGAAAGTTTACTTCAGGTTTTCATGTATGCAAATATTGCAAGCTACCTAGAAATATTTGAATGTGAAAAATTCTTAGAATTTGATTTGTTAGTTTATACAATCAAACTATAGTATATGAAATTATATTCAAGAAATAAAAATATTAAAATTAAAAGCTAAGTGTGATGTTCATGGACGAACTCATGACTAGAAGTGGATAACAAGAACTTAGAATGATGAAAGTAGCAGCTCATTGATGTAAAATTAAGTTGAAGAATGAGGCAAGCAGGTAGTCCTACATGAAGGAAAATATTCTAAATTATATTAGTGTATTTAATTTAGAAATTTATACTAAGACTTTAGTCTTCTAAGAATGGGTCTCCACTTTTTATCGAAAACCTGTCGTACTGTAGCTGTAACTAAATAGTTAAATTTGCAAATAGGGCTTGGTGTGAGTTGCTTAAAATATCAGAAACCAGACCTACTGCCACGAAATATCGATACATTAACTTGGTCATGATGAAAATATGCAGTTTGAGCAATAAAGGGTCAAATTTTGTAAATACTTTTCTAATCTGCGTTCCATAAGGAGAAATGTTTGCATTAAATGAAACCCTTTACTGCCACTAATTTGTAATTCAAGTCTAAAATTTGATGATGCTACATGAAATTGTTGTCCACCTCGTGTATACAAACCAGAGACGCTATTGAGATTATTTGAGGAGGTAACTCGCCGTTTTGAGTAATTTTTCTTAATGTTTTTTTTAATGCAAAGGCCGTTCATGCTAGATTCTTCGAACATTGAAGCTAGTAGAAACCATCCCATAGATTGACACAAAGGATGGGGAAACTCAGACTTCAGAGGAAGCGTACCTTACTCTCTAAAATCCAGGTTCTAGCAAGTATAGTTTCCGTAATGACTATTTAACAGACTTAAAGATGCACATGATGACTTAAAATACAAAATTTCTGGGATAATATTGAACTGTTAAGTCTTGCGAACTTCTCGAGTTGTATACAAGAGTTAAGATATTCCTATCACTTCGACCATTAGCCAGATATCCACCAACTCGAAATTATTTCGGGATAGGTTGTATAGTGATGCAGTTTGTAGGCACAAGATCTTTAAAGTCTACCTAAAAAAAATTGTGCAGAGTTGGTTCTATATTCTGTACCAAAATAGGCCCAATTCTTAATTTCAAGAGAGGGTTTCAAAAATAAATCCTGAAATATGGCTGACAGGTTTTGAGATATAAAACAGTTGTATACGAACGATGTTCCACAAAATATAAAAATAAGTTAAATGTCTTCACTGATTGGAAAGTCTCAATAGCTATTCATAAAAAATACTCAAATAACCTAATGACTCTTCATCTGATGTTCTAGATGGTCAGGTTGGAGCACTATTTGCTATTCTCTACAAAATTTTTTGCTAAAATTTCAGAAACCGAGAATTAAAATGACTTTGAATACATTGTGGAGTATTAAACAACCTTAAGAAGTATATATTTTGTCTTGAAATATTTTTGGAAGACAGAGAGTTTTTCTCAGTCCTTGATGTCCATTGTTTTTGATTCAGTCTTATTTTCTGTTTTTAAGAATAAATATTCGAGCTCTTTCGGTTGTTCTTTTGTTTTTCAAGATAAGAGGCAACTGTCTCAAAATTGACAGGCATGAAACAACAAAATCCGCAGCACAATTCTCAAGAGTGAAATTTGAATCACTTTCCTAATTACTCCATTCTGTTTCTGTTTAGCATGATATACCATCTCCTTAAGCACTCTTGGTACAAATTTTGATCGATACCAGCGTCATTTGTGAAATTCGTCATTTTGGGTGCTTCTTTGCATACTACACGTATATAAAATAGAGCTACCTTTATCTTGACCAAATTGTGTGCAACCTACCTGTAAGTAGATTTGTGTGAGATTTGACATGTTAGAGTGGGCAGATGAATATATGATACCGTTTGTATTAGCTGAAGAAGCCAATACTCGTTTAATTGCGAATTTAAGAATTTATTTTATTTTCTAGATGTTTGATGCATAGGTATGAAATCTTTTAGTGTTCTAAATCTAAACTGTTAAGCCGTGGTTGCATATTAAAGGTATTGCTATGAGGTGTTTTATGGATGCAGTAGAAGAATTTACAAAATATTTCTAATATTAATGAGCAGCTGATACATTGAGCCCCTATTCCTATGTATCACTGGAATTGGAATCTGTGGCGTATGTGAAGATGATTGTCAGAGTAAATTGTATATACTACTAATACTAGTACTTTCGTTCTTTGTACTAACTTATCAGTTGAATCCATAGAAGTGACTGAGCTTTGAGCACGTTACATATGTTATCCATCAAGTTCTATAACGTGCAATGATCCATGTATGCTCAATTTGTGTCATATTCCTACTTGCCCTGATATCAGTGCAATCTTTTTCAATCAACACACTAAGAAATAATGCTCTACCAAATAAGAAAGATTTTTTTCGAAAATTTCGCTTGGAAAATATAAACTTCTATGTTCTAACCGTTTGAAAATATTGATAAGCTTGTTTCTTCAGAATGTCAAGTTCTTGGTCTTTTTCCTATGTTTTCATTATCATCAGTATAGTTTCCTAATAGATGAAGCAATCTTTGAATTATGGGTAGTAAGTATATAGATGGCTTGATCCAGTTAAAACCATCTCAAATCTTGTTGAAATTAACTACAATCAAATCTCCAAAAATAAGGGCCTATCTTAAGTCTGGTTAACAAATCTCAACTTATCAAAATATAATAAGACAAAGTAACTCAAGTTATGTTTCTAGGATGAAGCGATTATCGTGTTCAATGCAGAAGTAGTGGTACCTATACTGACAATATAAGTGCAAAGTGATTCGTTTATTATATAAATAGCTCTAAAAGTAAATATATATAGTTATATCACTCTTGAAGTAGGAAATATAGGTACAGAGATATTTCTGGCTATACCTTGGTTAATTTAAAATGGATGAATTTGAAACGAGGCGAGTCTTTTTTTCTTGTTCTTGTAATTGATCAATCTATAGCTCAAATGCCTTCAGCTTCGAGAGTATACGCATCCAACGTTCCTTAAACTTCAAAAATTGTAAAATGAACAATTATTATTTACTTTTTTCAACATAATATTATTAACGTTGCTCAAGAGATCGATTTACTGAAGTTAATTCTTTATTTTTACCATCACCATATCGCGAAAAGTTTAACAAATTTAATTTTATTTGAATTGTTTACGGGCAGGTGTGTCTCCCAGAGCTTATTACTTATCCTGCTGAAGGGGCAATAGTTCAACAATCTCCCAGTATTTACTATATCATTCTCTATAACCATTCATAGATTTGATTGTAATAATTCTTGTTTAGCAATCACAATAACCATTAAACTGTGACATATTGTCTATAAGACTTTTATGGAACCAGCAATACATCTATTAAAACGTGCGAAGAAAATAAGCGTATTATTCTGTTTCAAATTAATTGAACCATTGTTTGGATTCTTATTTAGTTAGAAAAGTTGATGGGGTATTCTAAGTATTTTTCTTAAATTTAGGCTACCCAGGGAAATTTATTTTTGGAGATGCTTCTTCAGGGCATTTACCTGGTCATAACCAGAAAATAAACTATGATGGAGGGGTACACCTAGAATTCTTGAGCAAAATTTAAAGAACGTGTTACCTGAGATTCAAATTTTTTCTTTAATTATGTGGTGAGAACTGTATATACCCTCGAGATGATGAGTTAGAGATCAGAGATGTTATGGTTCTAGCAGACAAATGTATCATACGATTATTTAATTGATAGTTTTAGCTACTAAGACTTCCTGGTATCATTTTCCAGCATAGACAGAGGAATAGAAAAATCCAGAACCAATTATTTGACTTCAAAACGGCCTCGATGTCGTAAGCTTCCGGTTCTAAAATATTGTAAGAGAGACACAGTGGTATTAAAATAAATTGGGTTATTTTCCAATTAGCGTAAACTCGTCAAGATTTCTCGAGATGCCACAGAGAAGAGGCTGATATCTTTTCAAGAAATTAAAAAAAAATCCAATAAAAAAGTTATTTTTAAATATTCTAGTAGATACTTTCACTGACTAAAGAACTAATTACATATAGTATCGTGTTTCTTGATATCTGTTGGTACATTTGAAATGAAAAATTCTTTTTTAGAATTTCGTGTAAATCTGCATATTCATAAATATGTAGAGCTATCCTGGCTCTATTTTTGAAATTCTTGCTAAGTTTTCTTTCGGAACATAAGTAAATGCTCAAAGAAGGTCTACCGAACAGCTCGAGGTTTTAGATTCAGATTTTTTTAAAAATATATTGATATTTTAGTGTTCACCCGCCTGGGTATATCCGAGTCCTTTTACTAAGCCATTTTTACCCTTGGGCCTTTTGGTGGCTGCACGAGACATGAAATCTATTAATCTTATGCATGAAAGATAAATATTTTTTATTTGGTCTGAAGATTATGAATACATTCTTAACAGATCAATATCCTCAAAAGAATTTTATCAATGTTGAATGGTTCCTTTACATACACAGTTCTTCCACTTATACTAAGAAGGCATAACTACCTTATATAAAGAAAAGAATATAGTTACAAGAGAATTAAAAACGGTAGGAAGAAGCTTTTTTTTTCATACCAACCGCTATAGCTGGATGTTTGAGGCAGGATCCATGCAGGTTCTGGATGGGGAGAATCATAGTAACAATACTTATCACCTACCCTGGGCCGCCCATTGTTGATCTAAGTTTTAAGTTCTTTTAAGAATAGTCAAGCCACCAACAAACTTTTGCTGAAAATTGTTGAAAAATACTTTTTAGTTAAAGTAGTGCTTTATTTAAAGGAATTGCAAGGGTATTAAATTGGATCATACGAGATCTTCAAAAAGTCAAATTTGCGGTTTGAGCAATCTTGATGAACCTACTATTGTCAGTTGCTAGCAACAATACGCATTGTTAAAATTTGTCAGTAGTTCATTTAAATCTGTGTTGATACTTATTATTAATATCAAATTAGGGATCTTAGCTTTATGATTTGCTTCTGATTCTCCACTAAGATTAAATTTTTAACCGCAATAAGCAGCGCCTAATGGCCAAACTAAATAGTCAAAAAAAATATACATATACCGTTTTGCACCTTCATAAAATTGGCTATATTATCTAACAAGTATCTGGGAATAGATTATTAAGTGCTAGATGACCCAATCTTCAATAATTTTTATAACATATAATAATCTCATCTTTGTTTGGGTATTAGAGCCGGGACGCAGTCCGCAAATATTTATTGAAATCATTAGTTATTATTATACAGAGAAAATAGTTTGATACTCAACAATAAGTATGAATAAAGATAGTGGTTTAAAACAAATAGTCTTAACTTAGCTTTTTTCCGAGCTTGCCACTACATGTAGAACACCCACTCGAAATTTTACCATACCCTCTATTTCGATTTAATAAGTGGCTATGATTCTCTCTCTAGGAATGCGAGGGTTAAAGATGCAATGTGGCTCTATATGTGTAGAAAATTGGTTTAATCAGAATTTGTTATCTACTCATATTCTATTCTTATTCTATGTATAGAAAACTTACTCCATGCAACATGAGTTTCATTAAAAGCTTGAGAATGGATTGAAACACTCTTGCTAGATTTGGAATAGGCTTTTTATTTGCTACTTTAATTAAAATAGAGCAATGAGCTAAAAAATATAAACTATGAAGTCTATGAAGGCTTTGCGCAGCATTAAATCTTACCTCAATTGGTTAAATCAACATGTGCATACTTACTGTTTGTAACATTAACAGAGTTTAATGTAAATTTGTACTGTATAATCTGTATTATCTAGGATAGATATATATTCAGGCCTGAAAATATAATTTCAATCCATAGGAAGTTTTAGCCCTAATAGGCTAAAAATCACAGATTTCTTCAATTTTAGTTGACAGATAAGAGCAGTTTGGTTGGTCATTTGCATTTATCCAATCATAACACTGTTGAGGTAGGCGTACGCAAAGATATAACTATTTGAAAAGAGGCAAGGGAGCTCCCAGGTATATCTTAATGGCCTTAATTAAGAATTACACCAATAAGATAGCTTCTAGAAATACTATTAAGGGCTAATTTAAATATAAGAAGTGCATAAACAAAAGAATATGAGAAAAAAATCAAATTATTCTATAGCCATTGGTGATTGATGTAAGTAAAACGATTAATGAAAAACGAAATAAATCCAATATATATTTTTTGTGATAGATAAAATGCCATTTTTTTTAGCTAAGCAAAGCATACAATTTTCGATTGGCAATGTGTACCAGCAACAATATAGAACAATCTTAATGGAATATCCAAGAGCAGCTATATGCGATGAATACTGGTAAGATATTGATAATAGTTAACAGCAAGACTTAAGAAAAAGTGAGAACTAGATGTATCTAGAAATATATTTTGGTTCATATGCTAAAGAATCAGGAATTTAACCCTAATATGGTCTGTCTCTGAAGCATTTAATAAGATCTCTCTCTAGAAGAAATAAATGCTTCAATCTTAGGAGAGAACAGAATTATGGGTGTTGACCTGATATAAAACTTTTTAAATGGAGAAAAGGAACAAAATTTCTACTGGGAACGCAGTAAAGTAGAAACTTAAATTGATTAACTTCATTAATATTTACCTGGGTGTGCAATCTAAGACAGGAAACATATTGAAAGGGTTGCATTAACAAATTTGACGTATACTGGAAATCACGGGCGCTCGAGACTCTAACCTTTTATTGCTTTGTTGTTCACACCTGTATCATAAAGACGCTAAAGTATTGAAGAAAACATCTTACTTGAAAGAGTGAGTTACATTTAAAGTGCCTTTGAGTCATTGACATTGAGAAGGTATACAGACAGCTGTAAGATTCCGCTAATAAACAACATAAATAGACTCTGATAGATCTCTAGTTATTGAATAAGGTATACAGCTTGCCTTTTCAACTTTGGAACAGTAATTCTAGTTAAACCCTGAAACCCAGCTTCTATCAATAGTTTATGAAAGGTATTCTTATCTAGCCCTAGAGTTCCTAATCCAATAGAATTAGGTTCACTCATTGCGGATTGTAAACAAACTGCGAGTGAAACTGCATAAGTCATGTTTGCCAAAGGTGCTTTTAATCTGTTTGAGTATTTTGTTGGTACTGAAATATCAACACAAATAAACACAAAATCATCCTTCACCTGTTTTTTGATAAATTTTAATACATCAACTGGATGAGCACAATCGTGAATTACATCAAATACAAGGACGAAATCAAACTTCTCTGTGAGATCTTCTTGACTATTTGTAAAAAAAATATCTGCAGCAGAAGCTTCTGCATATTTTTCCTGGTTCTTTCTTGCAGATTGAATTGCATCTATTGAAATATCATATCCTACAAAAGTATTCTTAGGAAAACTTTTAGCCATTTGAATCAACGCAGATCCAGATCCACAACCTACATCAAGAACTCTCAACCCTCCTTCAGACAATATAGAAATAAGAGTTTCATAATTTAATTTTATATCTTTATGAGAAAGCACATGTTGAACAAGGACGTTCTGGTAAGTGTTCTCCTGCATAGTTTTGACGAAGGTGTTAATCTCCGAATCTTCATATTTTCTCCCAAGAGTATGATTTTCAAGAATATCTGCTACATTTGATATTCTTTCAACCATTTTTGGTCCACATAAAAGTAGTCCCACAAACTCTTCACTTGTTAGAATATCTTTCCAAGTTTTACCAATAGAAAAGCTTTCGTTCTTTTCGTTATAAGTAAGAACACCTTGGGCTGCTTGTTGAGACAACCATTCAAAAAGAAATCTAGGTTGTAGATTTTCTTTTTTCGCTAGATTCTCGGAAGTTATTGGTCCAAAGTCATATATCTTATTATATAAATCAAGTTTGACACCAACATAAAAGCAAGGGCTGATTACAGTCCCGTAAGAAAATAATCCTAGTTTAAGAGCTTTTGGTGAAACAAACTTATAGTATGAACTTTTCCGAAGTTTTGAAAAACCATAGGCACCAAGAGAGAACACCAAGGAGAACCCTGTGGAAAGGAGAATATTTCTTGTTGAAGGTTGCATTTGTGTATTTTCTAATATCGAATAAGATTTTTTGACTCCGGAGTCAAATACTCCAAATTTTCATTGGCCCAATTTTCAATTGCCCAAAATTATTTTTCAAAAAAAAACAAACCAACAAAACAAAGATTGAAAATATCAAATCACGAGATCAAGATAGCAAAAGACATCAAAGAACAAGATTAAGACAAAGAAAACAGGATATTTTGAAACATGGAACACGATTGAACAAGATTAAACGAAATTTGGGCAAAAATAAACAATCATTTACAAAAAACGAAGAAAAATTTACAAGGGGTATATACATTCAAGAAAACGGGGTGCAGGAAGTCAGGTCGCAAGGGATACAAGTAAATTCTTTTCTTATTTTACAGGTACTCGGAGGGGGAACAATTATTTTATCACCAGCAAACAATAAGGGATCAAGATTTTATATTTAAAAACAAGTTTTTGAAGATTTTATATTCAAAAGGAAAATGTTCAAGATGTTAAATTTAAAAGAAAAAAGCTTCAAGATGTTATATTTAAAACTAAAAAGCTGCAACATTTTATATTCAAAACAAAAAAGTTGAAGATTTTATATTTAAAATAAAATGTTGAAGATTTTATATTTTCAAAGAAAAAAAAATAAAAATGTTGAAGATGTGAAAATTTCAAAAGAAAAACAAAAATCTTGAAGATGTTGTATTTTCAAAAAACAAAAATGTTGAAGATGTTATATTTTCGAAATAAAAACAAAAACGTTCAAGATGTTATATTTTCAAAATAAAAACAAAAACGTTGAAGATTTTATATTTGCAAAAAAAAATAAAAATGTTGAAGATTTTAGATTTTTCAAAATAAAAGCTTCAAGGATTTATATTTTAAAAAAGAAAAATGTTCAGGATTTTTTATTTGAAAAGAAAAGGTTCAGGATTTATATTTAAAAAAAAGCAGAAAAAAGGTTCAGGATTTTTTATTTGAAAAGAAAATGTTCAGGATTTTATATTAAAAAAAACAGGTTCAAGGATTTTATATTTAAAAAGAAACAGAAAAATGTTCAAGATTTTATATTTCAAGAAAAAAGGTTCAGGATCTTACAAATTGGGATAGGGTTGAAAATGCAGTTGAGAGCTTTGCTCTTTTCTGCATGGTTGGGTGGTAGGGTTCAACTTATATTTCAAAAGAAAAAGGTTCAAGGTTCAAGGATTTTATATTTTCAAAAGAAAAAGGTTCAAGGTTCAAGGATTTTATATTTTAAAAAAAAAGTTGATCGATTTGTATTTAAAAAAAAAGGTTCAAGGATCTCAGATTTTCTTCTGCGTGGTTGGGGGTTTGGGTTCGAAATGTTTTCAAAAAACATTTCAAGGTTCAGGAAAAATATTTTGGGATAGGGTTGAAAATGTGGTTGAGAGCTCAGTTCTCTTCTACATGGTTGGGTGGTAGGGTTCAACATATATTTCACAAAAACACTTAAAAGATTTTATATTTTCAAAAAAAAACTTAAAAGATTTTATATTTTCAAAGGAATGGTTCAAGGATGTTATATTTTCAAAAAAACTTCAAAGAATTTATATTTTCAAAGAAAAGTTCAAGGATGTTATATTTTCAAAAAAAAACTTCAAAGATTATATATTTTCAAAAAAAAACTTCAAAGAATTTATACTTTCAAAGAAAAGTTCAAGGATGTTATATTTTCAAAAAACAAACTTCAAAGATTTTGTATTTCAAAAAAAAAAGTTCAAGGATTTTATATTTTCAAAAAGAAGTTGATCGATTTGTATTTTAAAAGAAAGGGAGGGGGTTGGGTTCAAGGATTATATATTAAAAAAAAGGTAGAGAGGTTTGGGTTCAGGGGTTATATATTTCAAAAAAAAGGGAGGGGTTTGGGTTCAGGGGTTATATATTTCAAAAAAAAGGGAGGGGGTTGGGTTCAAGGATTATATATTTCAAAAAAAAGGAGGGGGGTTTGGGTTCAAGGATTTATATTTCAAAAGAAAAAGGAGGGGGTTTGGGTTCAAGGATTTATGTTCAAGGTTCAAGACTTATGTTCAAGAAAACGAAAAGTTCAAGAAAAAGAAAACTTCAAGAAAAAGAAAAGTTCAAGAATTATTCATCCGTCAAGAAAGTTGTCTGTGATAAGTTCAAAGGCGAAACGTTGTTTTCCCCATTTCCCTTTCTTCTTTTGACCCTCTTCCTTGGTGACTCAAACATAATCCCACTTTCTTCTGAAACTTGATCCAAATCCCCGAAGTCTCCATCTGGGTTCTCCCTGAGCGCAGCGGTCATCTTTAAGACTGCTACGTAGCTTTTTTTTCAGCCTTCATTGCTGCTATTCGCCTCTTCACAGAGCGCTTTGCAGGCAGTGAGGAGCTTGGAATATTTAGCTTCCGGCTTTCTTGGGATGTAAGCTGCGCTCACAGGTGGAGCTTTCACCGTGAACTCAATACATCCACGTGGGCCATCAACTTCTCGTCCCATCTCCCTTAGTGCCTGCTTGAGCAGAGGATGCTCCTGGTACCTCCACCTCGCTGGAAGATGATCTATGTCCATGTATTTGATCCTTTTACGATCACAATACCGTGCAAAGTGTCGACATGGAAAACGTTGATTTGTCCAAGTTTCACAAGTGCATGACTGAAGTTTTACCCCCTTCCCTTTCAACAACCTCCAGCACATATTTCATCTTTACTCTCAAATTTGAATCACTGACAATGAACTTTCTTGAACTCCACTCTTCAACAATCCAACACGCTCCCATCAACTTCAACTCTCTTGTGAACATTTCATCAACATCCTTTGAAAAATCTTTATCCTCCCGAATCAGATCCTTAATCTTTTTCAAAGTTTTCTCCATGTACTTATCCACATTGTTCTCATGGTAAGTCACAACTTCATCTAGGGTCCAGGTCTTAAGAGCACTTTTTAAAGAACCATTCCCTTTGATGGCTGAGTGGAATGATTCAACCCTCTGAGTAGCGCTGTAAGAGAACGTTGGAAGTTTTCTCGTCATTTCCCAACACACTTTGTTTTTTTTTTCCTTAATTTTTTTTAGGGCAACTTGCTGTGGTTCTTCAGGATATTCAACCAACATGTTTTCAATAAGCTGATCAAGTTTTTTTTCTTCTGAAAAGATTCCAGTGAGAACATCGCCCAAGCTGCTTGTAAATTTTATTTTTTTCATCCCTTTTAGGCCAGATGTTGCTGAGTTCAAGGTCGCAAGAAAATGTTTCCTGCAAAGAACATGAGACGCCCCCAGTTGCTCAACAGCTGCTTCCAGTGCTTTACTCCCATCGGTCATGATGATTAACGCATCCTGAAGACCCACAAGTTTCAGCCCTTTTACCACATCTTTACTGGACTCGCTCTCCATCATTGAGCACCCGAAATTTATGGTATTAAGGAAACAATGGATCCCGCAAGTGAACATTGCCACCAAACGATATCTGCTCATTCCATGGGTAGTATCCACTTGGATACTATTCCCGTATACTTTTTTTAATTTATTTTGTAGGTCTTCTTGGAAGCTGACTCCATTTAGAATAGCTTTGCCTTCCTTAGGATAATCCCAAGTTAGATCAAATTTTCCTCCACGTTCTAAGCATCTTTTCCCACACGTAATTAACTTTTTAATATTATTATCTTCGCTAGCGTCAACGCCTTCTTTAGCTTTTTTCATTATTCTTTTTACTAATACTTTGTCAAACAATGTGCCTGGAAAATTGCGATGTAGAGCGACATCTGCCGCTGCAATTCCACTGTCGGCAACTCCTAGGTGTTTAATCATTTTTAATTCTTCACTTGTAAGCTGTTGTGCATGTTTTTTTATTTTTCCTAGTGCTTTTACCTCATGATTGCAGTGATTTTCGTTAATTACGACGAAAATGTACTTAGAAGTTTCAAGATTAAGCTCAATGTTAACGTCAAAACAGCAATTTTTGTCTGAACTACACTTAATTTTTCATCTTTTAAGTCTTTTGCAGTTCCAACCCCACTTAGCAAAGCTAATTGCCTCGTCAAAGTAGTGAGAAGCACGAATTTTCCACTTAAATCTAACACTGGCAACTCTACTGATCACTTCAAGCATTTCTTCTGAAGTAGAATAAGTTGCTGAAGTCCATTTTCCAAGTAACTTTGATTGACTTTGTTCTTCAGGGTCGAGAACTTCTAGTTGGAGGTTTGTCCCTTTCGTTTCGTGTTTCTCCATAGTTTTTGTTCGTAATTTTGTATTTAGAATTGCCCAAAATATATTTTTCTGCCCTGTTTAAATTTTCTCTAAGTATGGGATTCACAAATTCTGCGCATCGATTATTCAGACGAAGTATGGAAAAATCACGATTCTGCCCATTACAAATTTGGTCAAAGTATGGAAAATCGCCATTTTGCACATACTTTATTCAGACGAAGTATGGTGAAGAAAATTCTTGGGAAATCGATCTGACCAATGAAATCACAAGGAGTATCTGACTCCGGAGTCAAAAAATCCGCGCCCTTCTAATATGGTTAATAAATTATTCTTTTTTTTTGGCACATACAGCAAACGGGAGTAGCGCCGGGATATAAGATTCGAGAAATACTCTCGGCTTTTTATATAGCATCTCTCGTTGAACTGCCCGTTTGCTGTGCTAGGCCACCCACATTTTCTCAAGTTTTTCCAATAGTCCGAGAGCTTTTGTGGACAACCTCTTTCTCGGTTTTCTCCCGACTCGATGGCAACATGCTTGTCTTACGTGGTAAAGCATTATCGAGTTAATTTATTTATTAATTATCCAGAGAGCTCAAAAACAAACAGAAAACATCTTGAGCATTGATATTGGAGGAACTCTGCCTAAGTTCGTCATTTTTATTCCAAAAAATTCAAAGAATCCATCTGAAAAGTTGAAAAAGTATATAGAGGAACGATCAAAATACGGAGCTAGCGGATATAAAGAAGAAGAGCTTGAAATTGTCCTTGAATCAGGCACAATACAATTCATTAAGTTCCTTTCTGCAAGAGTTCCTTACCTTGGAGGCTTCAAGTTTTTACAGAATGTTTGAGAAAAGATTTACTGGCCATTGGCACGTATTTCCTTGGCTTCTTTTACCCTTTAGCGGTGCTTACAAGTACGCAAATCTGTTGACGAGGAACACAGGATTAAAAGTAAAGAAGTTCGATGAGCTCTTGTCACTTGTGACTGGTCTAAGAGCTATGATCCAGAGAAATGATGGATGTTTTACTCTTGGAAATGCGAGATTTCGAGGAGATATTGGACCTAATAGAGAACGTGTAGTAACAATCCCAGTACGAGTACCAAAACATAAATCCTTCATCGTGGTAAACATTGGTTCTGGAGTGTCGATTCTACATATTAAAAAGAATGGAAAGTATTTTTGTGTTGTGTTTTAATCTTAGATATGATAGAGTAGGTGGAAGTAGTTTAGGTGGGTCAACATTTCTTGGATTAGTCTCTTTGCTTACAGGAGTAGATAATTTCAACGATGCACTTGATCTAGCTGCAAATGGAGATTCAGCAAAGGTTGATATGTTGGTACGAGATATCTATGGTGAGAAATTGAGTGACTCTTCAAAGGGATCAAAGGGAAACATGTTGTTTGGAACCCTTAGGCCATCCACATTGGCTTCTAGTTTTGGCAAGATGATTAGTAAAGAAGCAAGACAATCGGTGAAGAGAGAAGATTTAGCTCTTTCAACTCTTGTAATGTGTTCAATGAACGTTGCCGCGATTGCTCACATTTTTGCAAAGCAACTCAAAGTGCAGCATATAATTTTCACTGGAAA
This sequence comes from Labyrinthula sp. Ha, assembly GCA_015227615.1. Classification (NCBI taxonomy): domain Eukaryota; class Bigyra; order Labyrinthulida; family Labyrinthulaceae; genus Labyrinthula; species Labyrinthula sp. Ha. The sequence continues at coordinate 96,403 of JAALGZ010000026.1, read as the reverse complement.
TTTCTTAGCGACAAATGCGAAATTGAAAACTGCGCAAGGACAAGCGAACAGTGATAATATTCATTTACATCCGCAAGATAAGCTTTCGTTACATAAGGGGAATACTATTTCTATGAGAGTGTTATCATATGCTGTGTCATTTTGGTCTAAGAATACAAAAGAAGCAGTTTTTATGAAGCACGAGTGATGTTTAGGAGCTCTCGGGGCGATGATATTGGGATCTGGGATTAAAATACCTGCGCAAAGTAGAGAAGTATTGAGATCAAGAATTTAAGAAAGTGGCAAATGTTAGTAAATTTGATTTGAACTTTGAAGCAGGATTTGTTTTTTTTTTGAGAGGTCAGGTTTATAGAGGGTAAGTAACTGGAGTTTGGAAATTAGGATCTGATAGATTATAAATATTTATTAAAGCGTTTACAAAGAAGTCATTTTTTTCCAACTCTTATATTTTGTGTTATTGTTACTGTGTTTAGATAGAGTCCATAACGGACATTATTCAATTTAGATAAGTTGAAAAGAAGGGTTGGATAAGAATATACAACAAGTGTATATACTTTAGTCACTATACTATTATTATCTGTATTAATTTGGCATTAGTTAGAAACTTGAGTGAGGAAGTTTCTTCTATGTTTTTCTCTATTCTTATTTTGGAACTCTATCGGTAAAAGTGCAGTTCTGCTTAGTTTAAGTTTTACATTGCAAAGCAATATACTAAACTGCATACTAATAATCAATATATTTAAGCCAAAACTGTTGAAAAAATGTGCAAGATTTTAATGAACAGAAAGAATCAACAATACACGTTTTTTTGGGAGCTGGATGTAAGAGAGTTCTTCGTTTTCAAGTAGATGTTTCTCCAGCTGAAGCATGGGCAGCTTTAATAGACACTGATCAGTTTACCAAATTATTTTGCGGAGGGAATGGAAATGGCGTAAGAACAAAAGGTGAATGTGGGGCAATTGGAGCCAGATATACTTTTACTGAAACGGAAGTTGATACAGTTGGAAACAGTCACAATAAACAAATCCTATATCAATTGAAAGATGTTGACCCAGAGAGAATGACCGTAGTTTTTACCCATAAGGTATTATCAGAATCTACTTTGATTTCTGATAGAGTTGAAAAATATTCTATTATGAAAATTAAAGGAGAGCTTAGAAAATCTGTTGTAGAAATTAGAACACGAGCTTCTTGCCGAGATTTTCCAATTATAACCCAGATTGCCACATGTCTTATGTGGTTTTTTTCTTTCTTGGGTGTAATGATTACAGCTTCGGGTCAGTTAACCGCCTTGATGGTTGTATTAAACGTATTTTTAGTATTTTGTTGTTGTTTGGGTATGTCAAAGTGTGTTGCAGCACAGAACGAGTACTGGGACAGGAACCATTTTGTAAATTCTGCTTTGCATTATTTTGCAATGTATACTCCAAATACTGAAGATACAGTCTAGGCTGTAATCACTTTAGTTATTAGGTAGAAAATCCCTAAAACTAAGATTAATGAAGTTATTTTTGAGTTTTCTACTCGTTGTAGTCTGCTTGCAAGGTTTACATGTGAACATGAAGAAAATTCAATGCTAGTCAACAAAAAAAACTACCCAGGGTTTAGAATTCTTAGAGTCAGAAATTGCATAAAAATTGTTCTATAGTGAATGATATTCATGACATAAGAATAAGAATCAATAGTTTATATAAGAAGAGTTTATATTTTCCACTAAGAATATAAATTGTGGACATCAACTTACCATTTTCGTTTAATTTAATAGACAGAGCTCTATGTTAGATCTATTGAAAACCAAGATTTGAACAGAGTTTTATTGTTGAATGAATAAGTTTTCTTAGTTTTATTCAGCAAAATTCTTTGGTCTTGTTTTCTTTCCAAGGTGTCCTATTTTTGACGCTACAGTTTCAAACATTTTCCTTTTAGAATCTTGAAAGGTATCGGATTCCAAAATAGTAGATTGAAACAGTTATCAAAACCTAGTTATTTGAAAAAAAACTTGTTATCAAAATAACTTCCTATAAACTTGGAAATATTCCTTTTCTAAAATCAAAGGTGGAAACAGAAGGTTAAGCTTAGCGGCAGATGATTCCCCACAAGAAGCATGGACTGTACTCATGGACAAAGAACAGTTTCTTGCTATGTCATATTTCAGAGGGAGAATAGAAAAAGAAAAGAAGTAGAATACCCTGCAGTTGCTTCAAAATATTCTTATTGTTTCTGGCTCTGAAAACATAATACTGGGAAAGAAACTATCATGTAATTGAATATCAGAATAAAGAAGTAGATTACCATGCTAAGAGCATAGCGTTAGATACAATATACTTCAAAAATTACTCATTGTAGAGATCGCGAGTTACATCATAATCGCTTAAGCAAGTCATAATTAACATGGAACTGCGCATGCCTGAACCAATAAAGTCTTCTAGGTAGGTAGGTCATACGATGCTCCTATGTTTATGACCGGTTGTGCTTCTTGGTAGTTTATGCATCAATTCAGTGGACATTGTGTATACCGAAGTCTTAGTTAGGGTATTACTTTACATGTACTTAGTTTACTGCATTACACTTGTTTTAATGTGTAACTAGTATCGGTCTTCCTGCATGCAGCTAAATTAATGAAGAGCATTGGTGAAGGATCTTATTTTCTTCTTTGACTTTTATCATTCAAACATTTGACGCTATAAGGCATTTTTCAACTTAATATATTATTTAAAGAACTAACAATTGGTGGTTCACTTAATTAATATAAGCATCTGTTCACTTTATTAAAAAATTCATTCAATCAGTATAGACTCTGGAAGCAAAGAATATAAAGGATTCAAAGTTTTGTACATAAAATTGATAGAAAACTTTCTAAATGTCAACATATCTCCATATAACTATTGATTTGTAATATGGAATTACAAAGAACAGTAATAATTATTTGTATTTTCCAACTCAAACAAATACAAACCGAGGGAACATACTATGATTACGCTAAGTAACGTTAACTGCATTGCACCTTTTCTTAAATGCACTACCTTATTTACACTCATACTTTAGAAATCTAAAATATGAATATGACTCTTGCACTTGAACTTGATTCTTTTAGAAAAATGTAAGATATTAAGAAAATATGACTCAAGGTTGATAAGTAGAATGTTATCCAAGATTACGTTTTGGTGATGAAATACATCTTCGGTTAAACTTAATATCCAACAAAAAACAAGTAGCGAAAAGATGTGTTTCTTGTCAATACAAAGTAACACAATACCTTTACAAAAAAAATTGGGAATTTTGTCTTCGCATAATAGCTTAGATAAATTTCGTTATCTTAATATTCAAAATAGGATAGAGTTTAGGGTAACTATCAACTATATTGAAATTTTTTGAGAGTATTTATATTCAAATTAGTCTATGGATGGAGAAATGGCTGAAATTAATAAGACATCAAATATATTGGTTCTTTTGGAGTAGCTTATCAAACGTATTCTAGTTCAAGTCAGTTCCGTGACTTTATAATATAAAATTTACGAAAATATCACTCTATATGAATTCAATTCAATAAAATATTGTTAGTGCCCAGTTCTAGATAAAAGGTTTGATATCCACTATTCATTGGTCGAAGAATTTTCTTAAAAACTTAAAAATAAGTACTATTGATAAAGAAATAATATTTTCTCAAAATAGTTCATCATAGAATATAATAATAGTAGTAACATCTGGTTTCTTAGGCTCTAGACATCCCTTATTTTAATAAAACGAATAAGACTCTGTTGAGCACTTTAACTAAGTTCTTATTTGATCAAAAGATAAATCTATTTTATTTTGAATTAAGTATAGAAGTTATTATTATCTAAAAAATATAGTTTCATAAGATGACACAAGAGAATGTCAAAACAGGTTCCAAGCTTTCAAGGCTTTAAGATCCCTCCGTTACATTATTTCAGTTGGCAGATACATCAATTCTAAGAAGGTTAAAAATCAATTACGAAGTTTAAAAATAAATTTATTTTATATAATTGAGATTTGTATTACTTTTCTTTCCTGGATGTCATTAAAAAGACAGATATTGGCTCTGGTTTGCTCTTACCTAAGCTTTCGGGCATACTACCTTGATGAGTCGTTATCATAAGTGATACTCAGGTAGAGTTTTGTGGAGATTGCTAAATGGCCATGCTGAATGGTGGGTGGTGGATGGGGGGCAAAAACTATCCGTTTTCTGGCAATAGTGGGTGCTCCATAAATTCTCATAGTTTACCTAGAATTTCCAGAATAAACTAGTTGTTTCTAAACTGAGCCTTATTCTGAAGAGCTAAACATGCTGAAAATAAATATAGATTATGGCTAAGATTTCTCACTGCAATTCTCAATTGTATGAACACAAAAGACAAAATGTAAATATAAGTTGAGTACCTTAAAACGTGACCCTCATCTTCTGTATCGCTACCAAAAAAGCATCTTTGTCATAGGAACAAATTCCCTCAAATGAATTTTATTCTTCCAGATTTTTCTTGCCCCTTTTCATCCTCTTGTCCATTATCAAAAGCTACAATTGAGCGCTTCATGGCAAATTAAGTATTGTAATCAATTAACTCATCATAATTCAACTTGAAAAAACGCAAAAATAGCTTAAGATGACAGATGCCATTCTATTCCTTTGTCATTGAAAATAAGTTTTTATTGGTACAACAACGTTTTTCCACTGGATGAGCTCGCTGAAATTAAGTTTACAATTGCAAAATTATTCTCCATTGCAGCTCAGAATAAGATTTCTGGTGATTCTAGAATGATCAAAAGTGATATGTGCACGTTGTTTCGACCAGAATCACAGGCTCCTTACAGCCTCGCTACCACGACCATGACCACTAACAGAGAACCTGTCGCAGGTTGTTTGGTGGGTATTGAAATAATGGGTTTGGATAGGCAGCAGCGACTGAGCGTCGTTGTACTCTCCTCGATTTTTCCCATTCTTCGGTAATGTTCTTAATTTAATACTTTCTCGTTTGTAGGCTAGGTCGATGAGAACATTCTGATATCCTTCTCCATGTACTATCGATCCACTTTATGAATTCATCATCTATAGAGGTTTCAAGTTGAAGAGTGCGCCCTTGTAATAGTTAACCCTTATTGTGGTCAGATGTGTTGGATCCATTGCTATTTACTATGTCAATCATCTATAAGTAGTTCATTACCCAGGTCACCACAGATTGCGATGAGGCCGCCCTCTATATGTAAAACGCTAGACACTAACAATAGAAAAATGGGGAAATGATACTTAGTTGAGGAAATTTTTCTTAACTAAGGATAGAAGCTAGCCTCAAGGGTTAGTGCAAAGGGTCTATTTATTTTTTTCAGTTGCTTACTCGAATTACATGACGTATAAGATTTGTAAAAATCTCGCTACTTTTCAATGTTTTATCATTATTTTGTTTTTCAATGATTTCAAAGTCCTGTGAGAAGAAAAATTTTAATTATAAGAATTCGGATGAAGCTAAAATCCACTTTTGAAATTCTTGTGAACATCATGGCATCCTTTTAAAACTGAAGAAGACACTTAATTTTCTCTAGAAGGGTTTTCGGGATTCATAAGAATCTCTATTTCTACAAGGATTAGAGGGCTTGATTTACTTAAAGTTGGTTGAAAGCAGTGGTCTCTAAAAAAATGAACAGACCAGAAATCAATATATAACTCGCATACAGGATGTTGATTCATCCAGCTTATATGTTGATTATTTGTGTAATGTAAAATAACTAAATTACTGTAGACCAATGTATAAAACCCTGTATCCGAAATCTACCGTAAAAATGATCTTTAGACAGGAATCTCAGCCCTGGAAAAGGTAGCCTAAATATTACCAATGTTATTCTATATATTTCTAGAGAAATCAGGTTAAAGGTCCATAAAGTATTAAGCTACATTCATTGTATTTTCGGAAATATATGGATAAATGGCCGAGTTATAGCTCAAGTGGTACAATATGTATATATGGAAATGTGGAAAACATAAGAGATTCACGGGTATACGATATCCAATGTATCCAGGTTCTAGGGTATGGTTTGATCAATGAAACAAGTTGATAAGAATTTTCAAAATAAATCGCCATCAATAATCATCCCAGAATACTGGTTAACAACACGAATTAAGATGGCAACTCTCTCAAGTTACTATTAGAACGGAGATCTAACTACTGAAGCAGGAAAAATGCATCAATACTTCAAATATTTTTTATTATTATTATCGTACGTATTAATGTATTGGATTTGAAAGATAACAAATGTACCAGTGATTTTCTCCTTTTGTTACAGTAATGGTAAGCCTAGTTGGTTTTTACTCGTTCTTGATAGAAACAAGTTGACACCAGTTCAAATGGGAACAATGACATTGTTATGTATAGAATGTAAAGCGATACTTATATCCTATCTCTCTCTTGCTAAGGTTTATTTTGACCATGAATATTCGTAGGAAATTGCCATTGCTTGATTATATGTATTAATAGCTGTAACTTTATGGCCTCACCAAGATTCGGTAATCACTAAAGAAACTTGTAAAACCTACTACTCATCTAACAGAACCGCCGTTATTTCGGAAATTGGGTTAAATCTTAGGGAATATTTCTTGAAATTAAAACACCCAATCCCATAGCTGAGACAAATTCAATAAATTGGAGCCGTTGTGTCTTCTAGAAAACCTTGCAGCGGCCACCTCGGTCCCAGTATCAGGTAGCAGGAAGCATATGTTCGACAATCCAGTATTAAGAACAAATGAATTCATTTTTGTTGATTTGTAGTTATATTTACAAAAAGTGTTGGCATCGGCTGAGGTTTATGGCAGAGTATCTATGAAATTTCTCCTGATTAGCGTGGAAAGAGTATATGAAAGCCATATAGCTAAAATAAAACATCTACCAGTGCAACGAGCAGCAAAGATCATCTACTTTCTTAAATTTTCAAGAAGAGTTATTTCAGTAAAAGGAAATTTTGAATATCTATTTGTCTTGGGGATTTTTCATCTCAATCCCTTGCTTATTTATATCAATAATGTTTTCTGAATACTTCACGAAATGTGAATTTTTGAAGTAAAAATAGGAAAAAACGTCTTGATATGAACACATCAGACACAGCTAGGATTCGGTCAACATCTTACTATTAGACGCCAATCCGAGTGAGGCAACTGACCACTATAGCAAGTTGATAATAATGGAAGCGCAATGAACGGAGAACGGGGTAGCCTTTTTCAGCAATCTTCTAACGCAACAATAATTGGTTTTTATAAAAGTGGAGTAAGTTACTAGCATGGTACGTTAAGTTTAACACTTTCTGATTCTTCTATATTTCTTATACCAAGATTGTACTGCCACTTCATTCTCAAGAAAAGATGCAAACTCAGTATAATAAGAATTGTATTAACCATCTGTGCAGGAATGTATAGGTTAAGTATACTGTAATTTATATTTTGGATGCTAGATTTGTTGATAGTACACAAAAAGATACTGATAGGCCTCCTGGACTTTTTCTGAAGCTAGGGCAGTAATTATAGTAACAGGATAAACCTCGTATTTAGAGTACAACTCATTTTACTTTCACTGTTCTTAACAACTAACATTACAGACAGAAGTTTTGATAATGAGAGCGAATCAATGTACTCTTTCGTAGACAAGAAAAAAGCTAAAAGAAAAAATTGATAGAAATGATGTAGTATTCAAAGATCTTGGAGGTACATGCGAAGTTCTAGATATAGAAAAATAAATTTCACATGTAGTTTTTTTGTTTTTTATGTTCGATGACTAAGCATGAATGTATTCTGAGCTAACTCTGTAACACCAACTCTAACTACGTAAAACATTTAAGCATACTCAAGCTAGAGCAATAATAGACAACCCAGCTGTAGTTTACTGCTGGTGGAATGAATCTTGAGGTTCAGTGCAGAACTATGCATAATAAAAAGTATTCAGCCTCTCATTAAACGTAAATATTTTTGAATTAACAATCTACTTGTTCTCGAGCCTTCAGAATTAGTAAGCACATTAGTCTGGCAATAGCGTTTTCTTGCTATAGTTCTCGTGTTAAGACGTGTGTCTTCAGTTGATTGGGTAATATGATCAGATGAATATGTAGTTTGTCTTTTCTCGGCAAAATCATGAAGTTTAGGAACGAAATCACAATCTGATTTAATTTTCACTTAAGGAAAAAATAACATCTATAGCACAATTCCAGGTATTTCCGCAGAGTCGCTGTGCAAAAGTTGCATAACCCGTGACAGGTACTTCAACGCGGTATGAATGTACTAAAAGTTTCCATTTTGGTTGTGTTCTTGCATTGCTTACACAGCAAAGAGGTCGTGTTCATGTCGCTAATGCCTTTGTGTTTTCTTACTCCAGTTAAATTGATGTTAATCTAGTGGATTTCTAGGCGTTGGGAGCTAAGCGTATTTTGGTGATTAGCTCAGACTTGTTAACAGACTCTACAATCCCTTCATACAAACATTGGTCGCAGAGAGAATGTTTTTGTCTGCAGTGCGCTAGTGCGGCAGCTAATGCCCATGGATTCCCCAAGTCATCAAGGCTTTATGGGTAAGGTACTTAGCTTTGAAGGATTGGCTCCGTGGAGTATTAGAAATTCAAGTTTTCAGTGCCATGGAAAGAAAACGTGCCGGGGGTTGGTTTAGTGGATTCAACTCCTACATGACGCAAGAAAGGGCTTTGGACCATTTATGTCCTCCTTGTAAGACCGAAGAGTTTCCAACGTCCAAGTAGGCCCCAAAAAAATGTTTTTGTCTTTGGAATTTCTTACTGTTGTTGACTTTCGTTTCAATTCCCAAACTTTTTAAACGGGCAAAGGACGTATTATAAGCTATTGAACTCTACCAATTTTCAAAAATAGTATCACATTAACATACACGTGCAAGAGTAGAGTGGTTAGAATATTAATAAAGATTATAACAATCTTCCGACTTTCCTTTTAGCTTTTCATAGGAGCCAAGACATAGAGTTTTATTTTGAGAGAAAACTTTATAGTTTCCATTAAGATTACTAACAGCTTGGCCAATCTGAGATTATCTTGGAAAGATGTTATGTCCAAGATCTTTCTTATATTACATTTTTCTGCCCAGCGACTTGATGTAGTTAATTGTTTTACCCTAACACAACTCTTACACTGTGATGATGCTGGTTAAAGCTTATACAGTTTCTGGTTTAAGGATAAATGCATTGCTCTGTAATTAAACAAACGGTAATTACCAGTAATAGAAATAAATGTGTATTCTGACAGTCGATTAACGGGAGATACCGTAAATATGTTTCAGTTATTGATTCATACATACATGGAGGAAAGTAGGAAAGAATTGGAACTTTACTTTCTGGGATTGATCTGTTAAACAAGTTCAATCCCATATTGCATTACCACAGTACATAACACAAGACAAGAACAATATAAAATGTATTTGAAATCTGTCCCAGTAGAACAACAGTATGAAACAAGAAATCAAAAGCACCTTTTCAAGCTTCAATGGTGTTTCATTTTTTTATTATTACCCTTAGGTCACATAACGGACGTGGAATACCTATTGACAAGGTCAAGTTCAAAATCGAAGTTCAAGCTTTCTTAAAACAGTTGGGGATAAACAAAGAAGTGAAAGTGTTGGAGTATTAACAAATGATATTTAATGTTTAGATTAATATTATGCCCTTTTTATATCATTGGAAAGTCGTTTGCTACTTTATTTCAAAAGTTCCCAAGAGTTGAGTCCATACAGTATCTTTTTTTGTTTTGTATTCAATCTAGTCTCATTTACTGTCATTTAAACGAGCTAAACTTCGACTCATTAAAAACCGTGGAAACCATTTCTAGAATTCATTCTTGTCGGTAAAGTTTTTGTGTTGTTTTATTTTCAGAATTAGCTGGTGTAAGCTTCCAGAAGACAATTCTTTTCTTAGGTTTATGAGTAGTCTAGAAGTAAGCAGATTGAAGTAAAAATGTATCTCTCTCTAAGTTTAGATTTCAACCTAATGGATTTAGCAGTCATTTTTTTTTTAAAGTATTGAAGAAAATTTCAGAAATGTCAAACTTAGTGGATATTTTGTATTTTTATATTGTGTGTTTATTCTAGTATTGAAGAAAATAACTTGAAAATAGAGAGTGAAAGAATTGCTCAAATAACAAAACACTCCTTACGAAATATGACTAATTTGGTGAAGTTTATGTTCATTATTACTTCTTATAAGTTTTAGTTTGAGAATTGGAAAAATGAATATGGAAAAGAAAGAGTTGACTGAACTCCAAGTATTAATTGATTGTCATGAAACACTTATTTTGTTCGAAATTACAAAAGAAAATTATTTCAAGAGAAACATGTTAAGACAAAGACTGGCAAATTATGTGAAAAGTAGTTTAAGAGATAAACTTGATAAAGATACACCACTGAATGAAGCTCAAGTATTTTTCATGGGTGATGGAAGGGTAGGAAAAACTTCTACAATCAGAACTTTATTCGACAGAAAATTTTTATTAAATAATGAATCAACTCTTTTATTAAACGATATCGATATATTTGGTATAGATCCTTATGTTTACAAATGGAGTTCAATATCAAAATATGATTTAAGTGTCCAAAGAGTTAAAAACAGTCTTCCTTGGAAGATTTGTCATGATTTTGACCCTAATCTAGAAGATGAAAATAGATATCAATTAAATTTTGAAGATGAAATTCTTACACGAACTATTGCGGATGAAAATTTTATTGAAACAATGAAAACTGCTACACCAACATTCAATACTCAGGATTTGTATTTTCGGGTGTATGATTTTGGTGGCCAGGAAATATTTTCGTCGGTTCATCATATTTTTATGCACTCAAATGCGCTTTATTTTTTAGTTTTTAACATGTCCAAAGCTACAGAAAATGATTTGCAAAGAATGAAGTTTTGGTGTGACAGTATCTCAAGAAATGCACCTGAAGGAAAAATAGTTTGCATTGGAACATTTTTGGAAAAATATAAACGAAAAAATTCCAAAGATGTAAATTTGGAAGAAATTAATAAGAAGATTACAAAGTTTTTAAGTCCTTTTTCAAAAAACTTATATTTGCTTGAAAATGAAGAAAAATGCTTTTTTCCTATTGAAAATGCAGAGGGAGTAAATTCAAAGGAAATAAAGCAGATAAAAAATAAAGTAACTAGTATTGTTTCTGGAGCTTCTGGAGTCGATCGAAAAGGTTTTCTTACTTTCAAAGTAAAAACTTCTTGGTTACTATTCCTTGATAATTGCAGAGAGCAAAGTAATTTAAACATATTAATCGAATTCATAGCTAAAGCTCTTGACTGTGGTTTTGATGAGGAAGAAGTTCAAAATATGCTTGAAATATATTCTAAATCTGGGATAATATGCTATTTTCCTAACTTAGAACTAGAAGATAATGAGAACTTTATATTTTTTGCTCCTTCTTATCTTGCTCAAGCTATAGGTAAATTTATACGAGATCCAAGTTTTCATCAACTTGCTTTTAGAATTCCAAGTATAAAATTTCGTTTATATAGAAAATATGTTGATACTGGAATACTAAGTAGAGAATTAATGAGTATTTTACTAAAAAGTTATACAGAAATAGAAAAGAAATATATTCTTCAACTTGCGATTGAAAGTTTGATTCTTATACCTGTAGAAGACAAAGTAGATGAGTATGTTCTTCCAGAGCTTCTTCCACCTTTAACTGAGAGGATTAATCCACCGTTTACACATGATATTGAGTTTGTTTTTACAGAGAGTGTACGATTATCAACTTTTGTTCAAATTGTTGGAATTTTGCAAGTTCAAAGTGGAGTTATGGAATTTCTTTTATATAAAGGGTTTTCCCGAATAATTCTTGGAACAAATTGTTTGTTTGATGTATTTTATAAGACAGATGCAATTATTTGCTTTAGTATAGTTCAAGGGAATCATAATATAGTAAAGAATATAATAAGAAAAGTTGAAAAAAAATTAAGAAGAAGAGTTAAGGAGGAGTTTGAGATATTTGGTTTAGATGCATTTAATTTGTAAACAAATTTTCAGTCAATAAGAAAAACAAAATATACTTTTGAAAATAATCTTTCTTAAGCATAAGTTTACACATCTAAATTATTCTGATTTTTCATTTCATGAAACACTTTTCTATATGGAGAGGGTTCTACAACTAGATCTGAATTATTCTGGGCTTGATTATGTTGGTTTTTTCTAGATAAAAATTTTGCAATTCTTCTTTGTCTTTCTCTACTTTCTGCATATGAATGCAATATTTTATCTTCTTTTGGAACAACTTTACTTTCTGTATTATTCTCAGAATCCACATAAAAAGAATTCTTCATTCTAGATTTTTGTAATCTACGCAACTTTTTCTGCTTTTCACTTATTCTAGTTCCAACGTTTTTTACTACAACTTGTAAGTTATTTATTTTTTCTTTTACAATTGAAATTTCTTTATTTTTTGGTTTATTCACAACTTTATTATTTCTTAGGAAAATAATCAGTAAAACAGATGAAACACCTCCAAATAAAACAACCAAAAAGACTCCAAACATAAAATATCCAAATCCATTCACGCTTTCCCCATCTGTTCGAAGTGTTCCACCTGTTTTCTCTTCTTCCTCAATCATAACACATTCTGCATCTTGACACTCTCCAAAAGTTCCATTCTCAAACTTACATCTTGATCCATCTAATACTTTATTTTTTATTCTTCCATCCTCTTCAAAAATATTATAACTCATGCAATCATCTGGATCATCATCTCCTGAACAACTTTGCACACAAGAATTTCCAACTCTAATTCCACATAATCCACCATTACTCAATGTAGAACAAAAGTTATCCAAACATCTTCCATTTGAACAGTATCCAGATTTACCTAATTCCAAAGTACATAAATTTTCATGACTTGTTTCTAAAAACTTACAATTATTTCCACAACACTCATTCTCTGGATCACATTCACACCCCTGATCTAATTCCACTTCCTGCACTTTTATTAAACTAGTACATTCTTCATCATTAACTCTAGATTGTAAAATTTCACAGATCTCTTCTTTTCTTAGTGGACTATTAAATTGATACTCACCTTCAAAGAGTCCATTTGAGTAATCCATTATTCCTCCGGTTGTTCCGACACCATTTTCAAACGAATGCGCAGCCCCAAAATTATGTCCAATTTCATGAGCAAAGGTCAAAAAATTTCGTCCTTCATTTACAAAATAACTTATACTATTTCCTCCATTACCAGCACATACATTACCAACTTGCGCTAATCCAGCTGTTGAATCAACATCTTTATTCGCATGATAACAATTATCGAAAAGATGCCAAATTCCAGTTTCTGAAGGTTTTTCAGCAGCTATAAATGATGAAAATTGTTGCCTTATTGTTAAATCACAATCTTCATTGTCGAAACTTCTAGCCAGGTAATTTGATGCACTTTCATCTTTTTCAGGAAACCAGAAAGATTTCACACTAAGGTAAATATTGAGTTGATTTGCATAAATAATATTTGCTTGATTTACTATTGATTCAACATATTCAAGAGCAAGATCTTGGTTGAAATCAAGTTTTTTAAAAAGTTTCAAACCAATAACCGCACCCAAGGTCAAAACATGAGGCTTATCATCTGCAGTATAACAGTTACTCCATTGTTCAACCTCAAGAAATCTTTCCGTTTTATGATATCCTATATTTTTATCTTTGACACCACAAAATGGTTGAATTTCTTTTGAATCCACGTTGTCTTCATGAAAGGTAATATTGTTTTCAACCAAAGTAAATGCTTTTCCATTAATAACACCACTTGCGATGAATTTTAATTCTGTTGAAAAATAAGATAAAGTAAGTGTTGAATTTTTGTCTTTTGTTTGGTAAGAGTTGCATTCAAAGTGTGTTGTATTTCTTTTTATGAAGTTTGAGGATGTTGTTCCTGTATAAATATGTACAATAGATTGTATAGGACATAATTTTGGTGATAATTTATTAAATGTTATCAGATTAAATGCTTCAAAGTGTTCTTCAGTTAAAAAAGAGTTTTGTGTTGTGTTTATTAGGTTTTGACTAAATGTAGTTTTTGGAAGTTTTAGAGTGAGAGAACTAGAATCTTCCGAGAGAAATAAAAGTTCACTAGAGATTGAGAGAGAAAGGAAAGATGAAAGGAATAAAAGGCATAAAGTTTTTGATTTTGTGTAGCTTGTTTTGAATTGCATTAGGGTAAAATTTTTTGCGAATGGCGAAGTTAAGTTAAGCAAGAGAAAAACTTGAGTAGTTTTTACGGAACTTGTAAAGGAGTTTCAATTAAAAATATATAGATTAATTGAGATTCAGGCTATATGGTTATTTTTGTTCTTTATTTAGAAGGCAGTATTGTTTATTCAGTTGGGTTCGTATTTTTGTTATTCATTCCAGTATTGAAAATTTGTGAATGAAAGGGTAATTCAATATTGCTAGTCGACGTGGCAGGGTGATATACGGTAATGCAGTACTGTGAAGATGAGAATAAAGACAATCATTGCTCTATAGATAAGAGCCCTATATCCTTGTGTAAACTACTATGACAGTTTTTATGAAACAGAGCCTTGTATACATAAGCGAGTATTTATAAATGTGAAGTTCAATACATTAATCCTCGGATCTTGGTCTTTGCAGTTGATAATGACTTCTTTGTGCTTGGATGGGCTGCACACGGAAGAAACAGCAGCTACAAAAGTACCCGGAAAATGTTTGGTTGCAAAAGGTACAACGTAGTAATTTATATATTATTTTCAAATAGAATAACTTTGTTAAGGATAAATGAATCAGAAAGTAATATACCAGAGGGAAAATTAGTATATTCAAACCCTTTCAGGCAGAAGAGCAGCAAAATACATTTCTTCTGTCTTACTACAAATTCTGCCGAGATTAAAAAAAATCTAATATTATTTTTAGATTAAGAAAACTATTGTTATAATATCTACATGTAACTTATAGTACATACAAAATTCAAGGATAGATCTGAAGAGCTGAAGACTGGTTCACTTTGAACTGTTGACACGGCTCGCAGGTGACATATAGAACTTAAATATTAAATAATTGCCAAAAATAAATAACATTCAAAGCAATGATTCTTCTATCAGGTATGTAAGTTTATATTTTGGAAATTTTCTTTGAAAGTGAATCACTGGGTTCTTCATAAAGGACATGTGAATATCCTCCTGTAAAGGGTAACATGGGCAAGAACATGTTTCTCTGTACTATATGTAGTAGGATTCAAAACATAATTACCCAAATAAAATTATATTTCTAAGTGAGAGGATAAATCTTCCCATCATGCTATTTATCAACAGTAAGAATAATCCTTGGATTCTTGCAAATACAAAGAGAATAATCACCAGAAAGGTACTTTCTGTTCGATTTGGATTGGGAAAAGTAGAAATATATCATGGAATATAAATTAGCTTAGCCTTAAAGTTATGTACCTTTCTCAAGATTAGAAAATTTGTATATATATATATAGTAGCTACTTTCTATAGTGTGTAATATAGCCTGTGGCAAGAGTTTTTCCAATCATGCTCGTACTCTCATACCTTAAACCGGTTTATAGTAAGAATCAGGCCTCTAGTTAAACTGTAGTCAGTACCAGTAGTACAAACTCTATCAATTGAAGAAATAAAATTATAGTTTCATAAATTTTTATTGATGACACTGTAAAATCCAGTCACAATTGTTCATTCGCAAACAGCTCACTTTATTGAAGACAACAGTTTATGCACATTCAGTATATTACCGCTTAGGCCTTAAACATTAGCTACTTCAGAAACTGAAACTGACATCATAACATCTCCAACCTGGTTTCTACATAGCTTATGCAGGTTATAAACCTTTTTTGGCATCGCAAATTGCTTTTGTCTGTTCAACCTCAGTGGTAACTTAGATCATAATACAATAAATATACAACCTAATGTCAAACTAAATAAGTTTATCTGTAAAAAATTGAAAGCTATAGCTCATAGCTTCATATACTTTGGCATCATGATGTACAAATTATACTTATTCATTGTATATCCCACTTTAGTATCCTACGATATTATTTCTCTTACATTTCACAGGTCAAGATCTGCAGGAAACTATTTAGTTGCTTTCAATAAGTAGATTTGTTTCGGGATAAATTCTCTGTTTTTTCAGCTGATGATAAATAATATCATCAACAATAGGCCAGTTTAAAAAGAAATGAGCAATAGTATGGTATTTATATGACATTGGACGTATTGAAAGAAGGTTGAACTTCCGCCATACCCCAGTTTTCCCCTAAGAAATCACATGGGTTAATTTTCCTCGTAGAGCAAATATTGAACTTGAGCCTATTAGTATGCAGAAATAAATAACGCCTTGCATGAAAAAAGAAATATTTCCTTAACTGATCCATTCTATTTACTAACCAGCACTTAATGCATTCACTCCTTATTCATGTTTATTTAATATAAAATTTATTAAATCCTTAACACTAAGAGCACATAGTGTAGAGCAAAACCATTCTTGTTTTCTTATGCCTCGTCATTTAGTATCTTCATAGCGATCTCTTAAGACATGCATTAAGACCTCATACAACACTTCATTACTTTTGCTGTATGATTTGGAAACTCAAGTAGATCTAAAAGTAATAATCACCTAACCTGGTAGTAACAACTCAGCCTTTGAGCACATTTTTTCCCTAGAAGCGCTCTACAGAGCAAAAAAATGTGCCTAAAAACTATATCTTTGCTAAACCTCTCTCATTCTGGTTTATTTATTGCATAAGCATAAAATGATTATGTTTAGAAATATGGATTATCGGGGATTGGTAAAAAATACATGCGGAATAATGTCAAAGTAAGATTTCCAATAGAAGCGTTAATACTTGTCTGGAGCTACAACAATTTTTTTTCAGATCTCAGGAAGCATTCAATGCTCGAGTATTTCAAATATGGAAAATTGCATGTATTCAAACCAAGTGGCTTGAATATCAAGTTTTGGTTTACTTGAAAATCTTACAGCAACGAGAATGATACAAGTTTACTTCAATACCCGGTAACACAAAGCTAATTGTCACAGATTAATATTGACTACAACGGAAACTTCAACCAAATAGAGATATAGCAAAAAGCGTACAACAACTCCCTCCAAAGGAAGAATATATTTGGTTTTACTACATCTTATTCAGATACAATAATGAAGAAGGCAGAATCTGAAGAAAATGGCTATTCCAACTTGCGGATAATGGGTTACTTTATGTAGAATCAACTAAATCGGGTACAGGTTTAAGGGAAACTAGCGTTATGGCATTTCATATCATCAGTTTCAAACTCACTCAAAGCAAATTCTGTAACTCTTAAGGATGCCAAAGTTCATTAAATAAATTGAATGTCCTGAATAGGAATCTTCATTTCCTCAAAAGGTCCTGAATAATCCCCAGTCAACTTCGCAATAATCTTACTATTTTTGCTAATCCCTCACTCCACGTAGTATTGAAGCTCGCTCAATTGCTCACAATCTTCTCATAAGATTGATTTAGTCCTTCATTAGGAATCACTCTGCACCCCTTCTACTAAGTTTGTATGCCACGGTTATAGAAATATGAAAAATAGAAAAGGTATTCCTAAAGCACGCTCAGGTCTCAAAGGATTATTATTTCAACACATGGAATAGAATTTCAGGTTACTAAGGGAGAAACCTGGAGTCGCTTTTCTGATGAGCTGAATTTGGCAGCTTCCAAGGAGCAATTCAAATGAAGTGTCATATTGCAAGCATTTAAAATGTACAAGTAAAATGAAATTAAGCACTAGGGGTGCATAAAAAAAGAATTAATTATATTTCCAATTATGAATAGTTGATAATATCGGTTTTTTCAAAACTTTTTCAGATAGTGCCTAGCTGATGAAGAGTAGGTTACTTCTAGTGAAATTCCTCATTGACCAAATAGAAATATAGCGCAGAAAATAGTTGATTCAAAAATAATTTTGTTACAAAACTACAATATGCCGAGATACTTGGGTTGTTTTATGTTACCACAAGTTTATTGTTTTACCTCTGAACTTGTCTTTGCTTTGCTTTCTAGTCGGCTGATTTGGTCATGCCAAGGCTCTTGTGTTAGAGAATATTCTATTTTTTTGCTTAGTAAGATTTTAATTTACTAAAAAATGCTTCTATGTTGCTTCAATCCCTATTTAGTACCCAATTTTTCTGTTCTTACCTACAGTGAACTGTAATTGTATGTGTATTTGCTAATCGCGGTTGGGGAAGGTTATTTCTTTTGCTCGCTCTTTCTCAGGTTTTAAATCATTGCCAAATTAAGAAATAACCTTTACTTTATTCTAATCTATTCTATCCATAAGCTAATAAGTTTCACATATTAGGTTAACTTCTTACATGACACCAAGTAAGTTAACTGACCTGAGCTGCTATGAAACAATCTATAAAGCACTTCTTTCCTCCAGTTGTATTAGTTATGTGCCTTAATATATAATATCTCTACGAAAAACATATTGTCTATTTTCCTAGTCTTTCCTTAAGTAAATATATACACTTCATTCTCTTATCATAATAGAATATTTCTTTTCTCTGATGGTTGGTTTACATTTTGCCACGTCATATGTATTAAGAATGTGACGCTATTAGCGATTTTGTCGGTGCATAATATTTGGGCAATTGAAATCACACAAATCGATGGATTATGGAAATAACAAACTTGATGAATTAACACATTACTTCGAAGGCCGCAATTACAAAGCTGCCCTTCGAGTATCCAACCACAAATCTTTAGTTTCTTCCTTTTATGCAAAATGTGTGAAAGCACTTTCTCTGGAAAAGCTTTCCCGTACAGACGAAGCACTCTCTTTGGCAAGATACTTATCCAAACAAGTAAAAAAAGCAGCAGAAGATAACCAGCAAATGGAAAATGACTGTACTTTTTTTTCTCTTTTAAAAGCCTAGATGGAATATCTGTACTTTATAAAGTATTTTTTATTAATCAACACTATCAAGAAGCGCTTGAGTTATTTTCTTTTATCCCAATCATTTTTCCGAAAGATAAAGTTGGTTACTTAACGGACGAAATATCTGTGTATTTTCATTTGGAGATGTATAAAAAATCTCAAACATTGCTTTTGAAATCGAAGCAATTTAGTTTTTCAGCTTTGTGCATGCTATTTTTGCAGAATCGGACTGATTTAAACATCAGCTTTGCTGAAAAGTTGCTTCAAAAAACAAAGGATAAAAATGGTTTGCTTATTCTAAATTCTGCCAGGCAAGACTTTCTTTCCTGTAGAAATCTAGTTGAACAAAGTGATGTGGACTTTCGTGAAAAGGAAGTAACATTAGCCGAGATTGATTTTGCTTCTGGTAATTTCGAAGATTCCCACATAAAGTATAAAAAATTACTTGATAGAAACAGGAATGAGGATTTTAATATCTGGACACGTTTTTTTGAATGTTGGTTTCTGCAACGTCTGAGTTCTGAAAAAAAAGAAAATGAAATAAAGGACTTTGAGATAGTTGTTTTAGATCTCCTTGGGGATGACGCCGACTTAAGTAGAGGCCTTATCTTGACAAAAATTTCATTCTATTTTCGTGTGTTGCTATTTCTACTCACAGAGGAGATATCTCCGTTGTCAATAGCGAAACAGATTTGGCTGCAAAAATTCTTTTCATCTCTTACGTTGTTCATTAACAAATTTGGAACAAAGGTATTTTGCTTCAAGGAAATTCGGAATTTCTTACTGCCTTTTTGTCCCACTTTAGATTCGAAAGAGGAAAAGAATATTACATTTCCACCAATTAGCCAATCACTTTTTTTCCACGGACCAGATTACATTAATGTGTCCACTAAACATAGAAGGCGGTTTAGATATGAAACCCAGATTTGGGACAGAAAAAAATTTCAAGGGATCTTAAAAGGTATTTCGGGCTCCCAGTTTCAAAATTTCATTTCCGATTTGATATCCCTAAAGGAAAAGTCACTGCAGAATACTGCAGCTAGTTTAGAGGAGAGAGCTGGTTACCTTCTAACTATAGAGAGCATCTTTATTTTTTTGGGTTTTCATGATTTAGCCCAAAACAAAAATAATTTAATTTGGAGGCCGCTATTTAAGTTCTTATTCTCGAATAGATGTTCCAGCGTTTCTCTGGCATATAAGGAGTTGACACTCTTCTGTCTCCAGCATTGTGATAGTTTTTCAACTGAAGTGAAGCTCTCTATTTTGGATTTTCTTCTACCCAGTTTGAACGAAGAATTTGATTATAATGTGGTATTATTTCGGCTTAATCAGTATTCGGAAAGGAATTGTCCATCTTCAGCTTTGCAGGAATTCTTTAAGCTAAAAGTTGGAAATATTCAAATTGATACTTTGAGTCACTTAATCCTTCCTGCTCTCTTTAAAGGTTTGGATTCTAATTATCTAGTGCAGTTGAAGAAAATAGTCGACTATAATTCTTCTGTTGAGTTGCGCTATTTTGAATACATTCAACAAGCACTGAAAGAAAAGAATTTTGTCAAAGCCGTGGACTTAGTACATGTTTCAAAGAGACACAAATATTCACTTCAAATTAAGTCGGCTCAGTTATTCTTGTTTAGGCAGAAAATATTCAATTTAATCCCTAAATCAAGTAAGAAGGGATTACAAGTCGAAAAGGCAAAACTCTCTTCAGCCCAAGCCAAAAGCTTGATCTCAAATATTAAGTCTAATCTAGAACTTTTCCAACATGTATTGGACATAGATTTTCCAAAGCTCATTTCGAACATTGACTGCAGAATTCTTTCTGAGTTTCGGGTTCGAAATAAAAATAATTTATCGGATAATGATGAACGAAGCTTAAAACTTGCGAAGGAAGTTGAAAGATTCACCTTACTTTCACAGATCTTGAATTCTGTTCTTATGAAACAAGAGGTTTCAGCTCTTAAGCAAAAGCTAAGGGCAAATATGCTGCAAAGTGGCGAAATTTCGACGAGCAAAATTGAAAATATATCTTCTTTAAAACAGTTTGGTATGGTTTTGTTTAAACACATAGAACTATACGAAACTCTTTTGCTTGCTTCTGATGACAAGAACTCAGATCTAGAGAATGACAAAATGTTACTTAAAATTCAGTTGAATGATTTGCAGAGTTCAATAAAATTATTTGCGGACTTTGCTCTTGTTGGAATTGAAGGTGCTGGGGTGTTAAGCACCGTTCTACAGACCGTTGTCTCTTGGATATCTATTCTTCGATGCTGTTTCTCAGGTTTGAATTTTGGTGCACTGATCAATGAAAAGGAAGCTCAGGATTTGTTTAATGCATCAAAAGCTCAGCTCAAGCGTTTCCTTTTGAATATATCTTCACGACTTGCACATTCTGATGATTCTATATTATCTCTTCCAGAGCTTTTAAGTACAGAAGATATTGGTTTGACCACAGGGGAACAATCGCAAATACATTTAGCGGCAGAAGAAATTGGAAAAACTATGGCCAAGGAGAAAGTTGAATTTAGAAACAAGTTGAATTCATTGGTTCTTTCTCTCTCTTCCCTGATAGGGTAACGGTTCTCTTTCTACACAACAAATAGTAGATTATATATACTTGGTAGTCGTATTTTTTAAATTAGAAAAACTGAGTTATTAATTTTTGTTTTTAATCCCAGTGATTCCATATTACTTGATAATGTGGTTTTTAGAATATTTATTATCGAAAAGGTTATTTCAATCCAGAAATAATAAAAACCTTGGTTAAGTCCTTACAGAAGGAATATAATAACAAATTCTAGAGTAATGCACCACTCTGTTTATAGCATATTTAACAAAGATCAATGTCAAGGATAGAAAGAAGGAAAAAGAAACAGGAACGGAACAGCATTGTAAACAATCTATTCAACGGGTTGCAGTCCCCTTTCTTCTTGTTGTCGTTCTTTTCATTTATTTTTTTTTCAATCATCATCTTTATTGCTTTGAATTATTCCCAACAAGCTCAAACTTACACCTTTCTGCCTGACCCAATTCCTGAAGAACACTTAAAACAACTTTTGTTCAATGGAAACCCCAATATATTTCTCTGCTTAAGCTCAATACCCTCAAAATCCCACATCTCAACATTCATCGCAGCTTCCAAGTTTGCAAAACTTACAAAGTCACAGTTCTCCTTTCAAAAGAATATCCAATACTTTCCTTCTTCTTCTTTCTTTACCTTAAACTGCAATCACAATGTTCTAGAAAAAACTAATCTACATAATTTGACATTGTTTATGTCCGTTGGTGGAACGGTTAAGAAGTTATCTACTGGTTTATTGTCTGCGGAAGAAGATAAGAGGTGGACAAAGAGCAAGAGTCGTATACAAGGTGTTTCGCTGGCTGCACATGTATCAAAAGAGATTAAGAAGAGGTATAAAATTACTAGGGTAGAAGAGGTCAATCATTTTGGTTCGTGTACTGAGAAAAAATATTGTGCAACAATTGTTTCTAAGAGTGAGTTCAATGAAGTTTTTGATGATGCACGGCTTAAGGAGAAAGTTATTGAACTGAGGAAAGTAAATGTAAAGTTTTATTGGCAATTTATGTCCCTAAAGGAATTTGACTTCTCGACCGAAATAAAAAAAATGTTCCCGTCGGATTTTGAAAGCTTATTTGTTTTGTTTAAAAAAGACAAGAAGAGTTCTTCATGGAAGGTTGCAGTTGAACTTCTTGATTCAAGAGAAAATTCTGACTTCTTATCTTTGATTGAAGGAGAAACTGCGCAAAAGCTGTCTAGTAAACCAAAATTGATAGTCAAAGATGAGAATGCTATCCCTGAAGAGAAACTTGATAAGGCTAACAGGAATAAGATTCACGAAGAGATGGATAATTTAGCACCTGAATTCATTGCGGAAGAGGTTGATGACATTGAAGACTTGGAGGAAGAGATTGAACATATAGATTTATGATATAATTTTTGAAGGTTTACACCACCATTTTATACCTGGATCAAGTTTTGCTCTAGCTTCCTGCCAATTTTCTGCTTGAATCATCACATGTCTATGTTTTTTCCGTGTTGTGCAGACTATTGATTTAAACTTCATGCTAGATTTAGTTAGCAGTCCGCAAGCCGTGCAGGCTAAAAACTCGCTTGCTAGATACTTTTTAACATTTTCCTGAGTCAAGGTAAACTGATCGAGGAATCTTTCTGCAACATCTGAGGCAGACTTGATATCTTCCAGCTTTAAGTGACATTCCAAAGCAGATATGGTTTTTAGTCTTTCTTTACCTATGAGGAACAGAGCTTTTTTCTGAGAACCGAAAGTCTTTTCAATCAGATCTTCATTCATTTCTTAACGTATGAGGATCTTCAAATTTTTATTCACAACCAGAACTAAACTACCTTTTTTCCCCTGGTTTTGTTGCAAAGAACTTCTTAGATTTGTTTTGCAGATTGGTTCTCCTATTAATATTTATCGGGTACCTGTATTCGTATGATCCTAAAAAAATAACCAAGTCATCATTGTGAACTCGCATCTGGACAATGAGTTAAAGAAACTCTACAGTAAATACCCTTTTGTACCAGTACATTCTCTGATTAGTAACTGTTAAGCTTCATGTCGTCACCTGAAGTAGAAAAGTTGTTATAAAACTAATATGCATTTTTTTATTGTCTATACGATTTTGTGGACAATCAGATGAGATACATAAATATTCAAAAAATAAAAGTTTCCATAAAGAAAATGCTTCCTCGTTTACTGATTCGAGAACCTCTCCTATTCATAGACCGACTCCTCTTCATGCTTAGCAAAGTCTTTCTTCGTTTTCTTGTAGGAGTTGAGGCTTTTAAAACTAGTTTTAAAGAAAATTATTGCTTAAAGTACTTAAATAGATGATGTTAGTTATATAAGTAAAATGTGTGGTGGAAATTGATGTTGGATTTATTCAGGTTGATGGCTTAGACGCAAGCAATTCTTGTTTCTACTCAATTAATACCTAACCTTTGCAGGCGCAAAAGAGTCACATTTCATTGTAAAACTATTTACTCAGAGATATAGTGTATATAAACTGATCATTATTCGAACAGGTTTAGGATCCTACTTTGAGATTTAACAAGAGTACAAATTCCAAGCTATTAATATACGAAAAATACTTAGTAGAACAAGCCATCAGAGAGCTTTTATGATACCTCCATCTCCGTAAGGTCTCAGAGACATTAGGCGAATCGCACACCTCAAAAACATTCAAGCTCAATTAAATCTTAGAGAAACACTATTATCTGTTTGTACGAAAATATTTAGAAAAAGCTCAAGATTCAACAATACAAGGAGTCTCAATACTAAAGCGAAATTATAGATATACCTCTAAGAGCAGCCATTATTCAAGAGTTCGATACACCCTGATCTGCATAGTGCCAACAGGAGCAGAGTCAAGGCAATAGATTTTGCATCAGTACTCGTCATTAAAGAAACACACAAAGGAATGAGCGAATTAAATTAGAGAAGAGCACAACAGTACAAAGAATAGTTCTCAGTCCCCAAATTGCCTTTAACAGGGTACTTTCTTTATTCAAAGTGCAAAAATTCTTCGCTTTTAAAAACTTTAGCATCGCAAGAAGTAATCAATACTACACATGGTTATTCACAATAATCTTGTAATACTTCAATTCAATATTACATCGATGGTATAATGATACGTGAACTCAGTGATGTTTACACTGCTAAGAAAGTTAAAGCTATTATAGAGGTCTTGAACCATATAGTAGCAGAATATGAGGAAGCAATAGTGATGAAAAAGAGTGTTAAGCTAGATTTGGAGGTATTGGAGCAGCCTCTGAAGCTGAAGTAGTGAGTAATGAAGGAGCATAAAAAGGAATTGAAGTTGGATGAGCTAATTGACGTATGACCAGTATCTACACCGCTGCAACAACAGAACTCACAGGTGCAGCAACGCATATTGCATCCCCAAAATACCCAAGTGCTACAGAAGCCGAAGGATACGGTAATGAGTAAGTATCAGCCACCAATGCATCTGAATATGGCATTTAGTGTACATGATGAACAGTAAAGTAGTAATTTAGGATAGCAGCAGCAGTAGCAGTTTGCGTTACAGTAGATATTTACTGCACCACAACTAAACAGATTCTGTAAGATACATTCGAAGCCGAAAAGCTTCCACAGCTACTGCCCCATCAACAAAATTAGAAGAAAAGCTGTTCCAGCGATAATCCTTAGAGCTGCAAAAATCTAGGACCACTACAGATCTCATTGAAGATTGGAAACAACAGAGAGTTTAATTAGACGAAGACAACATCGGCAGGAACTTCTTAGACAACTTTACAAGAAAATAAAACTGAGCAGCCATGAACATATGAAGGAAGCTGGATGAAAAGTGCGAACATAAACGGTAGCACATGTGGTAAACAGGTGTACCAGCCAAAGCGACACCTGGGATGGTTTTCACAGGAAAATATAACATTGAAATGCTCGGATACGAAGTATATATGACGGTTTCTCCTGAGCTGCTCTTCAATAAACTATGAAATATGGAAAAACCATTTGAACGTACTGTATACAACATAGAATAGATAGTTTAGCACATTGCAGATATAAATATAGAAAGCAAAGAATAAGAAATAAAGAACATCCTTCATACATCTAACAATATATTTGATAATCACGAGTTGATCTGAATTTCTAAATTCTTTTCGTGAAAGAGTTTGCAGCAGATGTACCAACAGCAACATCAATTGTTGCTTCAACAGGTTATATACGAATAAACTGAGTTTCACTTAGGCATCTGTAATTTGGAAAAAAGAATATGGATAGATTCACGTAATTTTATCTCACAGAAAAGAATATTGAAACATGCAAACTTGCGCTGCACTGGTCGCTAGGTCAATGCAAAATGGAACGGATACCGGTGGAGATACACAAAGTCACTTTACCGTTTTAGACGTTTGGATTCGTTTGATAATTACATTAGTTATTTTACATTCAATGGCTACATTAACCATGGACATTTTTTTCGCTATTTTCAATAAATTTACTTTCGAGAGTGAAATGGTGGATGAAGAATTGGTATCCTTACTAAGTTAGAATAAATTCATGTCTAAGTTCTTCATGTTTGAATCAAAAGATGAAAATGTTGTTGTCGACGCATGGAAAGATTTTGAACCAATAACATAACAATTTAGTCTATAGTCACTGACTATATATTTTGGGACTTGACAGTGGATAGTTTGGAATTGCGTATCGCGAATGAAAACACTTCCACTATCGTCAATTGGAAATTCATTCTTGTCATTTTCAGAAGTCGATTTTCGAATCCCACCTACATACATTACTCAGATCAAGCTACATCTTGCTTATCCGGGTGTAATTTATCAGATTTTCGACTAGTTTAGAGAATTAGGTGGCCTGGAACTCGATTAGATGCAACGATTCATCCGTGTCCCCGTTCGCAGAAGATATGTTGTGTATATTGACCTTAGCGGTACGTAGGTCATTGGTCTCCATATTAGCAAGTTAGCAAAGTAGGGATTGTGGTACTCAAGACTACTAACTCAAGACTGAAAGCTTCGAAATCATAGCTAAGTAATCAAACGTTCAGATTTCTGGATTTCATCACATGGGTGAGGAAAGAAAATGAAACCAGACTTGCTGTGGGAAACATGTATTGTCTACGATACGAAGCTGAAAATTAACTTTTATTTGCACAAGGGAATCAATCATATTTTGTAATTGGACATCCCAGGGATGTTATATTATCAAGACGTGTGTTACTGTATCAGAAGTCAGCAGGTGTTTAAGAATTAGCAGAGATATTATTGTCTGAGACATAGTATCTGGGTTTTCTTTCAAAATAACGTAACCAATACTCCCGATACTTTTACACTTTGCAACGAACTTATTACAAGTTACTGGAAAGTATCTTTGAAAAAGAACAACAATGTCTTAGATTTTAACTACATTTTCCAGTTCATCGTTATCTAGCTTCTACTTTCGCAGAATTAGAAAATTTTACTGCAAACATATTAATACAGATGCTTTATGTTAAAAATCTATTAAATATTCGTAGTCATAAGTTTCTTCAAAATCTGATCGTCGCCTTTGTAACATGACGCAGCTGCAACAATTATTAATTTGACCACGAAACTAAGGTCTTAACTGCTTTGCAATAACACTGCAATCAAAATCCAAGAAATAAAGAGTATGAGAGTATAACCTTATTTTGCTCCCAGTTAACTACTTAACGGCTAATTGTCCCTTTTGTAGAACCAATTTATCGGGCCCCAAAATACCAATATGACCAATTACACATACGTTAGTAGACGGTTCACCACAACGTTTTGCTATTTTATCCACCATTATCATTTACCCAAAATAAGATATTTGAGATGAACAATATTGCAAAGTGCCTCTGAATAAATTCACTATTCATAATTAGTTGAATGGGTGTTGGTTTAATTGAAAAATGCCAATAATATCATATATTAAAACCTGATGAAGTGTAATACTGTAATATGGAAATTCCCATTAAGAGTGCAGTAGCTCAAGATATGAAAGGCTATACGTACTGATTATCAGAACACAGTGCAACTATTTCGAGGTAACGACTGAGAGCAACATAGCAAAAATAACATAGCTCTTTTATCCGAAATAATACAGCTAGTAAAACTCTGAGAAAAGGTTTGAAAGGATGCCTAAAGGCCAATGTACGTAGTTGTTTCTTATTTTTTTGTATTTGATTTATCAGTAACATGTACAAAGATTTATTATACAAATTCCCGGGTTATTCATTTTGATTTTGAATTAGTGTTATTTATTGAAGACATATAACACGAGATCAGATAAATGCTTACTACTGGTGATATAACTAAAGCTTACAAACATTTTAGGCTATAGTTTGCTACTATTAAAAAGTTATATAGTCTGAAAGATATTTTGAAGTTTAAAAATGTTTATGTAACATCCATTCAAGGATCTTGAATATGGCCAATTGATGTTGTCCCTATTTTTGATAGGGGCAGGGATACGCATATATTTGCTTAATTCGAGTTTATCTAAAAGAAAATATATTAAGAAACTGATTAACAAACCAATGCTTTAGTTTCTCAGTTATTATACTCTAAATATAGAATTATTGGTTCTAGGCAATACTGACCTTATAGTTTTTCTTCGTAGTAAGAACTCAAATATTAACACATTCCAAAAATCACTTCTTTATTTCTTAGCGCCCATTTGATTACAGCTTAGCTCAAATATTAATAATATTTTAATTAAAAATTTGGATCAATGTTATTCATTTATTATTTTTACCCGTGATTACTTTCCATGAAATAATAATAAATTTTGAAATGATTTCCTAAAAGAATATAATAATATCAGGGATTTTTGAGTCAAGTATATATAAAACTTTTGTTATTCATGATAGTATCATTAGGTACCTTTCCTCTGTAACTTTACCTCACTTCATATTCCTCTGAATTATGGTACAAAATATTTCCAGGTTTCCTTAGGATCAATTTTTCTTGACATTAGTTCTGTTCGTTGAGGTTGTCTAAACAAGGATTATATTTCCTCGATATGTTTTCCTCTTAGATCCCGGAATTCTATTAGAAGGTTAATATTTTTGATTTTAATCTACTCTAAGGCTTTTTTTTTCATTAGCCTGGTAGATTGTCATTGGTCGTTACATTTGCTAATAATACAGTTTAATGATAAAGTTTGATGTCAATAAGAAATTTTTCTCAAGACATAATTATTAAACATAAAGCCAAATATCACTTTCCTTTCTTGCTACTAAATCAAATAATAACAAAATCTCACATGCTCAAGAGCCATTGACTTTGCTGCTTCTTGTCCCTGAAGGAGTTTATAGATGGATTGATCACAATGATAGAACATAGTTATTCCTTCAAAATAACTCATCACATGCATACTCTTTTGCTACTTCGGCAATCTTATTTTTATACAGATGGACACCAATTATTTTGTTTCTCCACGGTTGAAACGTGCTGAAGGTGTTGTACTGATACTAAGTTAATTATTAATTCCAGGCCCATTTTCTCTTTAGCATCCTTTTTTGGGTTCATTTACTACCTGTCAACGTTATTTCAACCAGTAACCTGGCAGCACTTGATCTTATATCATACCCAGAACAATCCGTAGATCTATAAGAGGCTATATAAGCACAGACCAAGTAATTTGATTTAACTTGGTACTAGATAAGTAATAGAGTTTTCAATTAAATCAAAACTAATAGTAACTATCTCTAAATACGAGAACTATATCGTAGTAACTTTTCTTATTTTTGGATTTCTTCTTTTGATATATATCTTATTTTTGTTAAATCTCTTGGTAAGAAATATCTAGCGTTCAGTACTAGTGGGCATTGAAAATAAAGTTTTTGCCAAGAAGATTCTTAAAATGCTATATATTTAACAAATAATTTGTTTGTATTTTCAAATAAAGTATTTGAACATGATCAAGACAAATCAATGCTTAGAAAACCATTTATGGATTTCAATATAAATAACAGTATGATCTCGTAACGTAATGTGATGATGAGTTCATTCCTCCTGCGACCACCAAATTCATAAAACAGTAGTCTCTCTCGCAGCTTTTTCATCTGGTATGTTGATTGAGAAAATAATCTCCATACCCATTCTAAACTAATAGGACGAACATGTCTAAGTATAATAGCATAACTTCGTGTCACCAGGTTTTATTCTTATGTTTTGCTAAAATCATGATATACACTTCCGCGAACGTATTGTTGAATGCAATCCAAAGTCAAGCTATATATCTCTATGGTCTTAAGTGCAAACCCAGAGTATATGAATCTTCGATGTAATACTCCAAGACGTGTGAGGCCCTAAAAGTGCTTAGCATATAAAAATATACACCTTTCACAAACTAGTAAAAAAGTCCTTAAATTCTCACAAGCGTACCAACCTATTCCAGAACAAAGGGATAAAGACAGTTATTTATTACAAAAGTATATTTTTTCTAGACAGTATAAAATAAATACAGAGTCACAACCAGTACAGTATAAATGAAAAAGTTTCTATATTTTTTGTGTGGCATATTATCTCATAGAGCTACGATAAAGCTATTGATACGAATCACCATTTCTAGAATCGTTCATTCTAAACAAAAGGTGCTATCCCAGGTATCTAAAAGTACACTCACTTCCGCCGTATCCTTATTGATCGAGCTTTCATTGCAGTAGAATTCTATATACACAAAAGATAAGAAGAAACCGTCTTACTCATGATACTTAACATATAATATCTTGTGCTGAATTAAATTCAAATAGGATATCTTTATAGTATTGCAGGTAAATGAGAATTAATAGATATGAAGATGTCATTCATATATATTTTGATTTTGGGTTTTCCGAGTTAAAGTAATACCAGATTTCTTGGATTTTCCTAACCTCTGCAAGATTACAACTCAGATATATATAGCAATAACATTATTGTATTAGCTGTGAGAATATTGGTTTCATCATCTGCTTGTCCCAAAAATCATTCATGGTGAATTAAATAATATTACCCTCATCGTTTTCCCGATATACAGAGTATCTATAATATGGTATCACTTAAAATTTTTGTGAAATATTGGTCGGTCAAGATTGAGTTACAAATGATAATTTGGAGAAGGGTGTCTCTAAATATAATCTTTAACAGATATATACTTTCAACCCCGTACTATTATTGATGTTAATTAGGTAGATATCCATCTCAGAGAAACATAAAAAATATTTTAGTAAGAATCAAGCAATTTTATGGGAAACACAAATGTCACCATGTTCTATGCACTTTATATTGATTACTTGACAGTTGTGTCTTTTAAAGGCAACACATTGAAATGGAATATTTCACCGTTTTCTTCCTGGGATCATTTTAATATATTGTTAGCGAGTAGTCTTGGTAGTGCTATGGTTTGTTTTGCTTATTTAACGATGGCATTCCAGTACCATATTGGTTAAAAGGTGTGAAACTTAGAGAATACAGAGTTGGCACAGTATACTATGTATGGGGTAAGCAATGGATTTCGCTAAGTCTTCGTACCTTCCGGCTCACATATGACTATGAACCAATAAAAGTACTTAAGGCTATAGCGAGAAAGTATAGTTTAATTATCCACTTTGAAATAATTGCAACCGGGACACTCTTCTTACAACTCTTTCTTAATAGTTCCGATAACCTGACCATTTCCCCCTAAATTTAGTTTATTGTACTCTGGAACTTCTGTCAGTGAGCAGAGTGTATTTTATAAAAATTATTGTAGCTATTAAATTGTCAGAACCGGAGTTGTCATCCTTATTGAAAACCTGGTTGTGATTTCTTCTTTTCTGAGGGGAACTTTACATACATGTGATGTGAAAGATCTCTAAAATCACATTTGTCCCACCTGCTACAAGGTGCTATTTAATCTATGGAAGAATAGAGCTCATGGTACAACATTTCTGTTACCAGCATCAATATTAATGATTAAGTATTATATTTTGAACTAATATAGGTTTTCAGCTAAAATATCTGTATTGCACTATCTTAATGTAGTATTTCTTACATGAATAATTATAGGGAAAAGAATCTCGAACAAGACCAAAGACTATAATACATCGGTTAAGACAGTTAGATAGTGTTCATCCAGCAAGTCTTCCAGAAATAATAGAAATTTGTTCTTAGAGTTCATATTAATTGAATCATAGTTTTGAGTAGGTAACAAGTTGAATAAAGAAAATGAACGTATGTAATCCATTTGATTGAAGTATATTATATCTACTTTGTGGCGTAAATGACAGAATTGAAGGTCTTAACAGTTGTATTGACCAACTAATCTTAAGCATGAAATATTTATTTACGAGATAATACTTTCAAGACTTTATTTTCATCCATAAGATACTTTCGCTATAGTGAAAAAATTATTTCTCACAAGCGAAGACATATTATTCGTTGATTTTGATGTAGGAAATTGTACCTGCAAAAAAATAGTTCGAATATTTTTATTTTTCCTAATTGGAGAGCAAATATTTCTCATAAATAATAAGTGACAAAACTCACTAACAAGGAATGGATATTTGATGAAAACTTTAATTTACGCTTCTAGGGTATAACAATGGTGAGAATATGAAAAAAATCTTCTGTTCTTATCTTCATTTATTTGTGTTGACCCATAAATGCTTGCCGTCTTTGGTTTTATAGCAAAGTGACTCTGAGTTAGAGCCGAGCCTTTAATTTTAGCGGACAGGAGTCATACTTCCTTATTTAATACTAGTACAGTGTTGAGAGATGGAGTTACCTTGTCCATGATTAGAGAGAGCTGCAGGACAAGAGAATCGTTTAATTGAGGCGAGTGAACGTCAAAGAAATGAAGTCATAAAACAAGAATCTGGTTTACGTTTTTTTGCTCTGGAGGACATTTCCTAAGATGATAGTAGAATTCCAACCTATTCTCATTTCACAAAAGGATATATTACATGTCAAAAACTATATATTCTAAATGGAAGGTTGACCACTTTGTGGAAAGCGCGCTATCTTTAATAAGACCTTATTATTGATATGGCAATATCTCCTCAGGGTAGTATGACTTAATATATTAGGCCATGAAGTGGGTATTACTCTTTTGCACCTTCGTAACTCTCTGTTTCAAACCATCAATTTTTTCTTAATATGCAGGTTGAATAGTTATCTGTTTATGTCATTGAAATCCTTTAAACAGCTAAACTCGGATATTACTTCATCAGAAAATTAGGACATGTACAAGGCAAACAGGGCTGTCGATGTTAAACTTCTTCTTTATAACCTGTTGAGCAACCATGTATAGTTCATAGAATCTCTAAGAAGGAGCTGCCATTTATGTTCAAGTTTTTAGGTGTGCTGAGTGTACCACCAAATATGTAGTATTCGTGATTTAGTCGTTTACACAATGAGACTCTTGCAACAGGGTACTCTGATCTGAGCCAGTAGATATACCGAGATATTGGATTTTCCAGAAAAGAAACTCAGTAAATGATTGGCTAAAAGTATTAACCTAGAATTGGTAGAATTGCAAAAAAAAGACTGAGTTTTCTTTAGTCCAGTTCTCTTCAAACTTGTATAGTTTAAATAAACACTTGCTGGAAAATTATCTAGTCATCCAGCTAGAGTAATACAAGATATTTTCACAACAGCATCTTAATAATGCCAAGGACACAATGAGTAAAATGAATCAGCTTTAGTACACTTTTTACTGAGGTGAAACTTTTTATAAATACGTTAGTTATTAGTTTAAGCAAATGCAGCACTATTAGTCCTGTAGTGGGAAACCTAATTGTAGATATTATTTTGGGTTAATAGTTGAACGCCAAAAAATGAGACAAAATAAGAATACATTTTAGTACGTTGCCGGCCAAATCCAAAGTCGATCAAGAGGGAAGGAACCTTCTAAATGGAACCAACCACTTGAGGTTCTGAGCACATGCACCACTAGAAGTTCAACCAAAAGGAATTTCGGGCAGATGAATAGTCAATTGACTCAAGTAGAAAAAGGCTTACAAGAAAAAGAATAATTCTACTCATCAGAGAGTGCATCAAATATTATAGAGTTAAGCAGCTAAGTGAAAACCATACCAAAGGCTTGTAACATTAATTATTCCCATTGTATTAGTTTGCTGTCCTACTTAATTGCACTACTAATCCGCTAATCGAGTTTTAATTGCCCGAAGTAGAGTCATTAGGTCACAAGTTGTCGCTGACACTGCAGCAGATGTCAAATTATAGACCCTTCGAAGCCAATACAATATATACTTCCTGCTAGAAACATATCCGGGCTTTCACGTTACCCTCGCTCGTCGTCATAGAGATACAATTGTCCCAAATATATCACGTAAGTTTGTATTACTAGTTTAGAATCCAGGAGCTAATGAGTTGTTGTTGGAAAATCGAGTATGACAATTTCTTTTGGATTTAGAATATTGTCGAAGTTGAAACTAGAAAACGGAAAATCTGAGATCTAAGTAATTCAAGATATTCTTTGAAATTGCAACCCTGAAGTAGTCACTATTTGATATTAATTATTGGCTGGTATATTATATGGGAATGTCCAAGTACAGTGTTATTCGTTCCCTCGCCCATGTACTCTGTAATACTATTCTACCAACTTCCCAGCAACCGATCGTCGCAACTCTTGAATCCGGTGTCGTGAAGATTACAAATGTAACTATTGTACTAATTAGAGGCAACCCATACTAGACTTCCCATTAGGGTAACTCAATGTATGCACTTAGAGATAAACCAAAATAGTTAAGCGACAACATTGGTCATTGCGAAGAAGAGTTTGGGGAACACAAGTATATGCAAAAATATAAAATAGGGCTACCAGTGCCCTATCTCGTCTAAATAGTTAAAATGAAGTGGTAATTAAATTATTCGTGATGTCTTAACTACATTATAACGTTTGTTCCAATAACGGCGTCAATATTCTTATAGTTGCTTTCGGGTTCATGAAGGTGATACACATGTCTTCTCTTCCCACAAACCGAGACAAGAATCACAGGAGACGAAGAAATGTCTCAAGTCAATAATAGGGAATTTGACAGCCAAGACCCAAAAATATGCCCCTGGAAGCAGTAATAACATATTTTGCGACAAGAGCAGAGACTTCATTTATTGCCTTATTTACGATTCTGGCTAATATGAACTGAATTTCAAGTTAAGGATTCTTTAGTTGTCCTTCTATGATTTTTTAGGATTCAATAGGTAGCGTACTTCAAGTGGTTTCAATATTAGGCATCTAAGGCGAAATGATCATGATCGCAAATATGTAGGAATAAAGAATTCCAGGAGTTGCAATAGATGCTTTCATTCATGGTTTCCGTATATTATCTTTCTCATATGATAGAACATACTAATAATTGTAAAGTAAGTGAGGATGATATCAAAATATATGGTAAAAGGAACCGTTGCAGAGTCTTCTCTATTCTTAGTATTCATTTTACATGTGTAGGTCGCTGTTTTTTCTCTGCATACCTATGATCATCATTAATCTATGAGTCAGGACCCACGAGAGGAGACAGATAAGCTAAAACCCTTAATCCCGTTCATACTTTCACTATCTTGTCTCTCGATATTCCAATTTCATATATACTGGTTTCTTTATAATCTCAGGCCAATGCTGGTCATTTCCTGGAATACACGATTTCTCAGTTTAGAAATTTTACTTTCTTCCCATCGAATTTTTGGCGTCAAAATACAACCTTTAATTATATACCGGTTATTACATATAGTTTTTGGACCAGAAAAAGTCAGTTCAATTATACAGGTCCAAGAAAGAATTTGTGTTCTTATCTGTTATGGTCAACACTAACCCCATTTCTTAAAGTATACAAAGAAATAATAAAGAAATAACAATATTGTGTACTGCGTTAGATACATAAAACCAGACGACAGTAAAACTTTACCAACACCAATAGTTCTCATTTTAGTTTTTTTTACTTCTTGTTTACATGTAATCACAACCTAAAGTCAGATAGCTCAGAAGAAGAAAAAAAAAATACGCTAAAGCTCTATTACCCCCTGTAAATCAAAACTAATTTTCTTTTATATTTCGAGACTCTATTTTGTATATTATATGTAATAATCTCGCTCACAAATGGGTTTATTCTTCACATGCCTTACTGTATTTTTTCTATTTTAATTCACAGTAATGCGAAATGGTGTTTTGGACATTGTGCACCTCCGAACATTACTGAACCACATCGCCGGTTACAGGGACTAGGAACAAAACATATTTGTGAAACCTGAAATAAGAAAAAGTAATGCAAACTCAAGTACAATTTCAAAAACCTTTATTTGAAAGAAATAGAGCTCCACAACCTTTGTTTTCTAACAACTTTAACAACTCAGGACTAACTCCGATTTCTCCATTTACTTTCGACCGCTATTTCCCGAACTTTGGAGTACATCAAGCCGCAGTCGGGTGTAACGAGTTTAAAGTAGGAAAGAGACAATCCTGCGACTCAATTGACGTCTTTTTAGAATCTGAAGAAGAGCTTTTTTCTACTGTTACACATTCTGATACACACTCTGTACAAAGCGATGAATTTTTTCTAGTAAACCAAGAAAAGAAGAAACGACAGAAAAGAACCAAGTGGACTAAACAAGAGTGCAGTTCCTTATGGAAAGGAATAGAAAAGTTTGGAAATAATTGGCGAGGTATTAAGGAAGAAAGTTTCCCAGATCGAACATATTATCAAGTAAAAGATAAAGGACGACGAATTCTATCTGCTCATGGCTGGTCAAGCGGTCGATCGAAGGTTTCACACAGTGGCGCTGGAGATCTAGCTAAGGAAATAGCCGAAAAAGTATTACTTGAAGTAAATACTTCTCAAAGCTTAGAGATATAAAGAAATCGTAAAGGATATGTGACGTTTCAGTGGTCAGTAATATGAATAAACACACGTAGAGTTTTTTAAGTTAGTGGCATACACATTTATTAAACCTGTAAGACTTTTGTTTTATTATTTTTTACAAACATAATATACATGATTCAAATAATATAATAGAAAGAGTTATATCATCTTTTTTCTTTTTTGCTGTTAGTGCTTTGTTTAAAACATTTTTAGAACAAATTTCAGCCAGGAGAATCAAAGTTGACTCCTTTTCACAAACTGTACCTTCAATACTCTTTTCTGGGAACCTTTTCAACATATTTAACTCTACATTACTCATATATTTAATTTTTTCTTTTACAATTTCTATATTCATACGGATTGTTTCTTCAATTAAAACGCTTACTTCTTGTTTAGTCAAATTATTCCATAAGCCATCTGATCCGCAAACA
Organism: Labyrinthula sp. Ha; assembly: GCA_015227615.1. Classification (NCBI taxonomy): domain Eukaryota; class Bigyra; order Labyrinthulida; family Labyrinthulaceae; genus Labyrinthula; species Labyrinthula sp. Ha. The sequence goes on along the minus strand of JAALGZ010000026.1, from coordinate 59,646 downwards.
ATAAATCTCAAGTGTTTAATCTGTTCTTCTGCAATCTTAAGACGAAAAGTGTTGGGTTCAGATAAAATAGAAGAATAATTTTTTTCCATTTTCCCATCAGATTTAAACTTTTTTTGTCCAAGATTTCCAAATGCTCTTGTCATATTTACAGAATGGGAACCTTTTCGAACTACGTAAACATTACTGTTTGAGGTTCTTTTCAAACCAACTTCCTCCTTTCCCAGAACATTTCTCAAGTCCAGCAAGCGAAAATATTCTTCTGGGCATATATCCAAATCAGGTGAATGACATCTAGTCAGTTCTTGAATATAATTTTTAGGCTTACTTTTTCCCTTTATTTGTGGATAAACCAAACGATTTTCGGAAGAAAACAAATTCCAAATTTCAAACTTCAATTTCTTGTAGACTTCTTTTACTCTTAAACCCAAATATTCATATAAAAATAAATCAATAGAAACATCTGTTTTTTCCTCAGCACAAGAAGACAGCAAGTTTCTTGATGAAACAAGGATTGCTTCAGAATCACCAACATTGGAACAGGAAATTGTCAAATACTCGGGTTCACTTAGAAGAAGAATATTTGTTGCTGTTGAACCACAACGAGATTGAATAGAAGTGTATTTTTGAAAACAAGGGCACAAGACTTCTTTTTCTCCATATGGACAGGTGCATGTAACTTGCTGTTCCTCCAATATCTTCTTCCTTGCAACTTTATTTTTTCTGTAAATTTCAGTGTCAATTTCGGAAAAAATGTTTCCTATTTCTTTCCAAAGAGAATAATCACCTAATTTTGACATAAGAATGGTTTCAAACCTAACAGGGAATTGCTTCTTTAGATGATCTGCAACTGAACTTCCTCCATGCCCATCAAAGATACTCACCAGCACTGCTTTTTCATAGCTAGATGAACTTGAAAGAGACAGTTCAGAGACAACATATCTGTCCTCATTATCCAAAGAGTTTCTTTTATTTGATGAGGTCACGGCACCAACAGCAAACAACATTTTCTCCTTTATTATTTATTATTTTTTTGTTCCCAGTTTCCTAGATACCATATTTTCAATTCGAATCTGTTTTGGGATGTTTCGCCTCTTAACCTGATATCGTGATATCGAATATTTCACAACCTTGAACGCCTATAATATATCGTGAATCAAACCAATTGTAGTGCTGTACGTGTGCAAGGTGTATTTAGATTCTGCATCTGTTTTATGAATACTTGTGATAAGGGAACGCTGTCGAGACTTAACTCTATAGCTCTCATCCCGTTTCCAGCTCAGTACCACTAATTCCTTAGAGTTTAAACCTTCCCGAGAGTTCCCGTCAATAACTTATTTCTCGATTGCAAACGGCGGCCCCTACTTGTGATGCAGCAGAATTTTCTTCACACAGAGCCAAGAGTCTCTTACAAAATATAAAACTTATGTAAAGCATTTTATTAAAATGGTAGAACATATCTTTCACTTGCTCAGACAGTTCCATAAACAAAAAATTAAAATGTGACCCAACGCTTTAGAACTATTTTTTGTAGGAAGAAACGTTTGACTTTAGTTCACCTATTCCTGAGCTACTACAGCAGCAGCAGCAGGGATACAAGCTACCTCACATTAATTGTTTGCGGAGTGAAGATTACGCTTTCACGTTTAGTTACTCACCTTCTGCGCAGGTTGCTGCAACGATTCTCCAGTTTTTATGTAACCAAACATCCTTCGGTCAACTGCTAAACACAAAACTTAGCACGTGCAATTATAGAATATAATCTATTTCTTTTCGGCAATTGAATCATGTTCACATCAAGAAAGAAAAAAAGCACAGTTCGAATGCATTTGCTGGGAACAATGACTCCAGCTAATTTTTTGTCTGAATTGTCTCGGTCGATTTGAGGATATTCACTTTGTTATATAAACGAGAAGGCACTTCAAGTAACAAGATTTGGAAACTAACATTTTGCCTCTCCTACTCGACGAAGTAAATATTTTTTGCCAGTTTAGTATTTTTTAAAAGTTGATATCTGCTTGAGGCCATTGAGACTAGTTCTTTACAACCATTATGCATGAAAAAGACTGGTGTTCTAGTATCGTTAGTATATAGAACATATAACCAAATTCTTGAGTCAGGACCAGTTATGCATTTTCATTAAAAACAAACGAAATCTTTTTATCGTGAATAAGTGCATACAGCCTACTGAGCTATTGCTGACGAAAAAGGGTTCTTAGTTGTAATCTAACTGAGCGGTTGCAAAGTTTTTGGTTCTTGGGCATTATTGATTTTGTTTATTAAACCCTGAATCCAACTTCTAAAGCCTTCCTTCCGGGTAGTAGCTCTTCCCGTGGACTGCGACACAAGGTTTATTTTGCTCTCGGACAATAAGAATTCAGTTGCTATTTAGAACACATTCGAATGAAATGTTTTAAACTGGGTGCAAGAATTTCAACCTATTATCTTGAGTTTCTGAGTTCTACTAACGTTTTATTACTGATTTCCCGTTTCTTGATGTATAAGGCATGATCTCAAGAAAAATTTTAGATATCTGATCTTACTATGCAACCTGTGTAGATTATCTCTATATTTGCTCTTTCGGATTTCATTCAACGATCTTGACAGTTTATTTTCTTGAGCGGAGTTCCGGTTTTATCTTCATAATCATTTTTAAATGTTATGGCGCGTTTCAGTGGACAAAGATTTCTTTTCGCATGTAGAGAGTTCTGTTATTTGACAGCCTTTGCTCTAAGTGGCAACTGTAGATTCCGAAAAAATTTTAGATGGATGGAGACTTACTTCCAGTTGTTTTCTGAACAATTATATCCTTAAGTTTTTGCACCATGACTTCCATTGGTGTAATGACGTATTTTTTGCAGTGGGAGCAAGCTTTCGGTATATGCCAAGGATCTCCACAGTTTTCTATTTTTTGTTAATGCCCTGGCTACTGGCTATTCTCTTACTGTTTTTTTAATTGAGTTAAAATCTTGCTAAAAATATCAAGCATCAACTTTTTTCTTTTCTTTTTTGGGCTAATACAATAAGAACGGTTTTCCTCGCTTATCTTAACGTTTATGCAAAACATTTTATAACTATTAAGTACTAATTTACCCCTATTTCCCGCAATTGGTAGAATAGGTTACTTGTAAAATAATCTTTTTACCAAATACAGCTACAGGTCTAAACATATATTCACAGAGCTTAATTTATTAGTTACATTACATCAGCTAATACTAGTGGCAACCTAATCAAACGGAGAGTTTGAAGCATCATTAAAGACATTTTGGAGAACCAATAACTCTGTACAGGGAAACTTCAGCTATTAGAATATTTGAAGAATCGTATTTTTCTTACAAAGATGCTTATTCTGTTATTCCAGTACTTAAGATTTGGGATATGCTTCATGATATCTGGTACAGATACTTAAGCCTTAAATTTCTTGAGAAAAACATTAAATTACACATATTACCGAATAGAAAACCAGACTAACTAGTCATAAAAAGTACATATGTTTTATTGGAACTTTAAAATTATGAAAGGCAAAGTACCAAACCTTTTTCTGTTTCAAATACTGATTTTTTCCTACAGGAAATAGTGAAATTAGTGATGTTATTGAGGGTAGAATATGAATGTTTGATTATTTATGTAAATTGGTAACAGTTACCTGAAGTTAAATCGTGTTTTGATGCGAAATTATGTGTTCATAGATATTAATTATAAAAATCTCAAAGCAACAGGATTTAATTACATGATGTTGAGTTAAACACCTCAGCATTATGCACCTTTACGATAATTTACGCTGTCAAAATATACCTACGAACTTAGCTTAAGATCACATCTTTCACAACACAAAGGGTCCCATGTCCTATCGATAGAATAAATGGCACGATACACCATTAACAATATAATTTACCTGCTCAGTAAATCATGAGGACAGGATAGTGCTAATAGGAAGGATGTTTAAGATCCAGTCTCATCTACTTTCCAGCATTCATCTTTCCGTTGCTAAGACAAGATTAAGGAAGGTGTTGATTTATAACAGAATCTGGTTTAAGACTCTTTTTAGGAGTTAAATCAGTTTCTAGAACTATATGCGCCTAAAGTTGTAGCCAAGCATTTTACGAAAGAGTTTTGAAGCGTGATGTAAGAAGGATACAGAATTCTTATCAACACATTATAGTAACCATCAAAATTTATTCTATGATGCTACACTAGAAAAAAGCAGATGTCATGGAGGGTAAATCATAGAGAAAAAAGTAAACAACCGCACACCAGAGCTTAAATCCTGTGATTCTAGATTTTGCTAAGCGCTCAAAGCAAAGGGTTCTAAGGATTTTGGTCAGATTTTATGCCGAGACAAATAACAGCACTCCCATAAGTAAAATGGGAACAAAACATGTACTTAACAATAATTTTTATTCCAAACTGTTATGATGGTATAGTTATTTATAAAGTCATTCTTTTTAGTATGCATTATGATCACTGGAGCTGGTCGAGAAAAATTCTTCCATTAAGATTTGAGCATTTTCAAACTAAAACTCATCCTCTTATTAAGGATGGTAATGAAGCTAAATGGAAACTTTTGAAAAACCTTGATTATAACCAATTAATTACTATCTGGAATTTTTGGGCAATTACTCATATCGTACCCAAGTAGAACTTGTGATCCGTAAAGGCCCTCGTTTTGGCCTTTTCTAACATACTCAAAGCTCTTAAAATATTTAAATTCCTGTTATTTCTATTGTCTTATTGCACTGTGAATCATCTCTACCTGTTCTTTGTTTATAAGTCTATTTGAAGGTTATTTACGAAAAAACCATAATTTTTCTTAGAACCTCTAAACTATTGACATGTCTGACTATTATCACCTTTGTCTTTCTTGCTTAGCAAGTGAATTCAAAAGTGCGTAGTAATTAAATCATTAACGACTAGATCTTAATTATGTCAAACCGATATATGTATATTTATGTCAACTATATTACAATACAAGGCCAATGTCCAAGATGATCATAGGGTCCAGGAATACACACGTCAGTCAAGTAGTGCATGGACACCTTCACTTATTGGCAGAGCAACCATCTTCTTGTGTGTAATATTTCCCCCTTGCTGATTAGTGGGATTTGGAAGTTTTTGACCGGCCTTATATTTACCATGTATGAGAGTGACGTCTTCAATGAACAAGTTTTCATAAGCTGTTATTATGACTCTAGAAGCATCTCTTGCTTAATTTTTCTAGAGCTACTTTCGGTGAATAGCACTTGAAAAAAATATGAGGAAAACACTAAGGCTTCTCATGGTATCATCGCTACTAAACAGTTTTACTGAAAGGACCAGAGCAATCTTTAAGCTTCGATCTAGATATAACGTGATCTCTTAGCAAATGGTGGAGACTTTGCTTTTCCTACTGGTAGGAGCCTCTCATTCAGAAATTTCCTGCCAATGCCAGCATTTAGGTCCTAAAACTTACTCCAGAAATTTACTACCCGTAGTTGTTTTTATTACTCCTCGGTTCTGTGATTTCCATATGATTTGTAAGTTCAGTAAATATTACCGTTGTCGACCTAATTAAATGTCTTGAAACCCTCTTTGCTATTGAACCCATAGTCTGAGTGGCAACCGAGAAGCTTAAGCATCCAGTTAGAGTATTATGTTCTGTTTATTACCTGTGAGTTTCTAGCGTTTATATTTCTTTTATGTTATTTAAGTCTTAAGGGCTTTGTAGTTGCCTAATGTTGATTGGTGGACTCAACTAGACTGATATGTATTCGTAATAGTATTTCGAAGAAATTAATTTGTATCTGAGCTCTCAAATACTATTCTCTAAGATTATTAAGGTTCTGTGACAAAAGATCATCCTTCCTAGGAAATAGTGAAAATTATATGTACCTGTTAACGAAGTTAGAGATAGAGACAGCTATCCAGTTCTTAAATTTAAATGACGTTGCTCCTTCGAGGTGCCATCTGGGTATCTAGCTTAAACTATTCTCAGTTGGCAGCAACATGTCCCTTTGACTTAGTCTCAGTTTAACTTCTCTAGGGATAGCACAGGAAGGCTTCCCTGGCTTCAGAACATTCGACCAAAGCTTACATGCATTGTTAGGTAGCTTGAGACCCATCGAATAAAAACAAGGACAACACTTAGATTGGACACAGGTGTTGTCTTTTGACCTTCATATACTTCTTCTGGCCTCACGTTCAGGTCTTCACTTTAGATTACATGGATAGGAGAAATCACTCCCTGCTCTTGTCAAGAATAAGTTGTTAAGTATTTTGCGCCCTGAGCCTGTTTTCCCTTGATATATCAATAATATAAAATATGTAAATCATGATATCACATTTGTGTCCTTCCGGAAGATTCCCGTAATGATGCTGAATCAATACATGGTTCGATATTTCGAGATTCAAGATTATTGAAATACTACTTTGAAACCAGAGCCAGTTCAATTGGGGACTATTACTATAACTCTATGCTCGAAAAGTTGGAAACATAGAAATAGTATCTTCCGAAGTCCACCCATCGGAATAATTATTAAAAACTATTAGTTGGGAAATAGAAAGCAAGAGTTCTTTAGCAACCTCCAATGAGCAAATGTCTAGTTAGCACTGACTGCAGCACTGGTGAAAAGTGTTACGAAGGATATTGTGCTTGTCACACCTAGTACCGAATTTCTTCCCAAATAATTTTAGCTATGGTTGGAAAGGCAAGGATTGTGATAAGCTTGGAGTACAGAGCTATATTCTAATATTTGTTGCTGTACTTACGACTGCTATCTCACTTTACTTGATTAAATTCGCACTTTCTCAATTTGTTCAACACGAAAAAACAAAGCAGAGAAAAAAAACAGTGTTAATAGGATACAGCACTCAAATTCTACCAAAGATAGAAATACCAAACGAAATATTTATTGCAAAGGGGCTTTTGATAATCTTGACTGTTCTTTTACCTCTTACCCTAACGCTTTCAGAACTATTTACAGTTTTGAATGTTCTTAATCCTAACGACTATGGAGACGATTCAACAAAAGGTAATAAAACTCATACAGGGAAATTTTCAATTACACGAGATATTTCAGTCAATATTTTTTTTTGTCTTCTTATTTTTCTGTTTCTTCATATTAGTCTTTTATGGTTTAAATTCAGTTATACTGGGACTATTACTCAAACAGAGAAAGAGAAATACAATAGAATAAGAAAACTTATTCTTGTTTTTCAATTTTCTTTGCCTTTAATTCTTACTCTTTTCATTCTCAACACAACAGATATTTATGCTTCATATATTATTAGTTTTCCATTTTATATGATAATAATTATAATATTTATCTTCGCACGACAAAAATTTCAAAATCTCTTAGATTCAACTAATTCAGAAGATTTAAAAATTCAAGGATTACTTCTGAGAAAAGTATTTCATCGCATGGTTTTTTCTCTCACACTGTTTGAGATCTTGAATATTCCTATTGTTATTTTATTATTAATTGTTGAGGATCCAGAAAGTCTTCAGTTTATTGTTCCAAAGGAGGGAAGTTTTAACTTTCCTTTGACAGTTGCACAAATAATTAGAAACTCTCTTGTTCTTTTTATAACTTTTTCTGTACTGCAATATTTGTCAGACTCACGAGCAAAAGGATTTAGAAAGATTATGTTGAGAAATGAATCTTTTAAGTACCAGCAGTCAAAAGAAAACTCATTCTTACAAAAAGGTATGCAACCTATTTCCAAAAAGAAAATATCAAAGAGTGTTGATATAACAAAAGATAGAGCACTAAGTCCGTAAAAACACGATAGCTATTTATATTCTGTTATTATATTTTCTATAAAAACACAAGTTGAAATGAAAACTTCTATTTGGAAAGCTTGAGATAACCTCCAAAAGCTATAAGAGAAATAATGTGTTTACAAAATTGTTAGTATTTACATAACATAAAAAGTTTTATCCCTTGGAACATATCTCGGTTTTTTCTTCGAGTAGTTCTTTTTCATTAACATTTGATTCACGGGAAGAATATCATCACCAGGAATAACAACAAATACAAAAGGTTCTAGTTCAACATCCCACTCCAACTTTTGCTGAAAAACCTTTTCATCCTCAAGCTCAATTTTAAATTCACTTCCTGAACAATAAAAATCCAAATATGGAGCTATTGCGTATTGACTAGATCCGGTTAAAGTCGATAATTTTTCTTCTACACTGAATGTTTCTCTCCAATGAAATTTTTCAACATCGGCAAAAGCTCCTAAAACATCTGCATAGTCACCTACAAAAGATCTTAAAGGAAATCCACTTTGAAATGAACATCCATACACTAAAATAGACTTTTCAGGTCCCACATATGGAATTGATGCTTTTTCATTTCCTGAAAAGATCAAAACTGTTACCTTATGACTATTGGTATGAAAATTAGACAAAGAAGTTTTTACTCCAAGTTCTTCAGAAACTAAATTCACCTTTTGCAGCTGAAGGAGACTTGAAGCATCTAGTTTGGATAAATCGAGAAGTTGAAGTATAGATTCAACAGATGAAGTAGCTGCTACCTTTCGTTCAGCCCATTTTGAAACTTTTTGTAGAACAGGTTGAGAAAAAATTCCTGGAAGTTTTTGTATTTTCCTAAGAATACAAAACATATTTCTTGCATTCAAATTAAGTACTGATTCCGATTGAATGAAGGCTTCTTGCAAACAGTTTGATTTCCATGTCAAGCTGTTAAGAATCTCCCATTCCAAGGCTATGATGCATAAGAACTGAGCGAGTTGAAGACACTTGAACTTTTCTTCCATTGGGATGTTCTTCAAAGGTTCGTTTTGGACGAAGGATTTCAAATACTTGAAAGTTTCTTCAGTCGCATCTTCAAAAATAAACTCCTTAGGAGAAGTTTCTATGTTTTCCATTAGCTTTGTCCATGTATTTTTAAAATAAGGAACTTTTAGTTTCAATAGTTTTTCAGAGATTTTAACACTTGCTGGGCTTGTTTTGGCTGTTTTAAACTCGACGAAGATTTCCACTTCTTCTTTCGGATGAATAACTGATTCCAACATTTTTTATTTTCCCAGTGTTGGTTCTCGTTTATCTCTATCTCTTTGTTTGTTAATTCTATCTATTTATTTAATAAGCCGACTTGTTTAAATAAATGAGTTTAGTTATATTTGAATATGATGCTTTGAATCGTCTTCTTTCTTATTTGGTATTTCGTGCTGTCTACTATTGTTACTATACCGTTAGAGTTTCATTTTCTCTTTCAAACAAGGCGAAGTTCTGAAGAAGAAAGAAAATTCTTTACATAGGACGCCGATCAATTTTGTCAAAGTTAAGGCGACAGAATGAGACGAAAATCTACAAAAATTTTTGAGAACCCTAAAAACCACACAACATAGTTGAGTTTGTTATGTTTTCTCAATAGCTATGCCTTAGATACCACCCTGAAACTACGGCGGCAGCATATTATGAACCAAACTATAATACCAACACCTCCCCTTATTCTTTTCATCTCCGCACGTTATATTTTTTTTATTCGAACTCATTGTTATTGCCTATATTCCAAACATATCAGCTACGTTTTCTTCACTAAATATGCATGCAAGTCTGGTCTTCATTCTCTTTTCTTCTTGATCAGCAAACTTACAAAGTATTTCCAATTTTTTTTCTCCTTCCAGCTACATTTTAATTGTTCCACCGATCTATAGGAAACTAAGTTAAATCCAGATCGAAACAGTGTAAAATTTGTGTACACGAATTGAAGAGAATATAACAAAGTGAAGAGTAGAGAGCGTAGATATATAAAGTAAATAGATAAGTAAAGTAAATATATAACAATTTGTAGTATAAATCCCAATAAAGCATGTAAAATCCTCTTTATAATAAACTTGAGGCCTTATGAATTTTCTTTCTTTTTTCACTGGTTCACGGTTAATACAAACAGTAATGTCATATTGCAAACGGCTATTACAAGTGCTCAAAATATCCCGGCCAGTTTCGATACGACCTAATTATTACAAGTGGCTAGTATTTGAACTGAATTATACTACAAATACGCGTTAGTCACTGCTATATATCGACGCAGGACTAACAATTTCCATATTTCAGAATCCTAATTCCCCATTTGCAATTACATTATATTTCTACTTCAAACTTTGATGTCAGCTCTTCTAACAACACAACTACAAACTTCGCATTCTTAACTGATTGAGTAACCCATATATTCTGCTTCAGTTCCACTTTCTGTTACTATCCCGTTTTTTCTGGCTTTAACGCTTATCAGGATGTTATGCAGAAATAGACATGCGCCAGCTACTAAAGGTCTACCTTCACCAGTCGTAATACCCGTATCAACAAGCGTAGTGACTCTATTCACCTCTTTTGCACCTCCTTTAACTATAGATTTCTGTATTGAAGCAAAGAAGTCACGGCTTTCCTGAACTTTTCAGTGTGTTCTCCATTGACTTGCTAGGTTTTCTATGAGAAATGTGCCTTGAACGCTAACTCTGACCTATGGAAGGTTGCCAAATATTTCACGGTTCCAATACTTTGTTAGTGTAACCCATGGTCAGACAGTAACTTATCTCCAATAATATCTATTTCATTCTTCGTTATAGGGGCTCCATTAGATTTCAAATCATCCAATCAGAGCTTCTTATATATATTTTCAAGTATTTTCGATAGATGTTATTCAACACATACATCTTATTTTTCTTCATGTTCAACCCAAGGAAGGTTTCAACTTCAGTTAGACTTTTTAATTTTAATTTACCCTTCATTTGTCTTTCGAAGAACTTGATCTTTCTTTTCTCGCAAGCGTGTAACAGATAAGTCACCTAAGGAAGAACTAATAGCTTTAACTAATTATTCCATCCTTTCTCCAGTAAAGTACACATCTTTCAAGTACCAGTGATGCTAACTCAGAAAATTCAAACACTTTAGTTACAGTCTGATACCAGATTATTACCGACTCACATGGTCTATAGATGGAGCATACCGTTTTCAATACTCTGAGCTTTTCCTTATTCTCAACTTGAGCATTTGGTAGTTGTAGAAACACAGTTTCTAATTCGTTTCTATAGATTAACACACAAAACAAATACAGCTGTTTATTTTAAGCTTTTATGCTTATTGAATAAACAACTTAAGGTCGGCTTTCCGTGCTTGATATCAATGATGAAAAAATGTAGGATGAGTTGGTATTACATACTTCTCATATACCTCTTTGGTGATTTTCTTACCTTGGTAATATAGTTTCCATAGACATCTGCTTTAACATTGAATAATTCGGTAAGACAAAAAAAATAAAATCTTGCAAATGGTGAACCACATAGAAACCCCCAACAGTTTCTACATAGATTATCTCTTATTTCTATACTTCATATTTCTTACCGCGCTTTTGCGTCTTTTTTCTATATTTCGTATTTCTTCTCACGCTTTTGCATCTTTTTTCCTGTGAGTTTTAGAATATGCTCTCGGCGGTTTCTTCTCCCCATCACTTTCAAAACTTTATACTACATGATTACGTTGTCAAAATGAATTTAATATTTTTTATTTACATAATTAAGACGAAGACAATAAAAGAGAGTAGAGCATATTTCCTAAGTTTCAGTAAACTGCTGTGGAGCTATTTAAATCTTTTTGTCTATGAAACTCGGCGCGAAATCGTCAAATTCCTCGCCACTAAGAATAATAACCTAATCTATTACCCACAGCTTTGAGGTAGCACCAAAGAGCTCCTAGCCCTGAAAGGTCAATTTGCACTATTGGGCTCGTTCTTTGATATTACATAGAGAGAGAGAGAGAGAGATGTATATATACATATCTCTTTCATCGCAATTAACATCTATTATATCGCATATTGTTTGAAAATTAAATCTAGAGTTACTTAAGAATAGGGGTTTCTGGAGAAGTCAAGGAAACAACTCGGCTATTGCATTCATGCCTTTTGTTCTCTGTATTATGGGTGTTTCCTTTCTAGAAATCGGATTTTAGTTAATGATAATTTATCTATAAAAATTTTGCCCAAATTCTTCGTATTTATTAATTCTAATAATTTACCAACCATTTTTTTTATTATTGAAAATCACTTGATAGTCAGAACAAAATCAGAATCACTTGATACTAATCAATATCTGAGTTCTCCTACTGATAATCAGAATCAAAACAATAATCAAATTATTATTAATAATTATTATAAAATCTGATGCCTAGTATTGACTTTTACTCTCGATTCAGTACAGGTTATGGGATTAATTTCGATGAGTAGATGGGCCTGGGCTTGGGTGGTGCAGAATCGGTCTCAGCCTCGGCACCCGAAGCAAGTTACGCCCCAATATATGTTTCTTCATCTTCCTGCTGGAACATCAATAATCCAACTGTGCGCCTATCTATCAGAAAAGTTCTGGAAATCTTTCAGGCCTCATCAATTATCCTCTGTCATCTTCTGTTCAATAATATGCTGGTTTTTATTTTTCTGCAACAGCGGTGACATATTCTTTGGCGCCTTCATCTGTATTCTCTGACTGTGTACAATTAGCTTCTCTGCATCAGGACTGTGTGAAAATACGAAGAATATTGAAAATGATATTTTCCATTTCTTAATTTTCAATATTTTTCTTATCAGCTCTTTACTAACTGAATTTTGAAATTGCATATTTAACATGCTACTGCATCCATACCTTTCTTTTAGTCTAGCTCTTTTCTATTATAATTTTTCTTTCATTCACTTGTTTCTTAGGATAATTTTTATTGCTCTTCCATGGGTTTGGCCTTTATAATCTTTTATTATTTTTGTCCATTTTTTTCTTAAGATTCTATTTCTTTATTAAGAAAACATATTTCTAGCTGAGGACATGGTCATAATATCTACATGATCTTGTAAACCAGAGTATTATCTAAGCTTCCAATTTCTTCTCTCTATTTGATGTTGTCAAAAATTAGTATTATATTTTTTATTATTTAAGCCTGGAAGCTATTCCATTCAATCAACAAGACACACTCCTAACGGATAAGAAACTGTAAAACATACTAACGAATAAACATTATATAACAAATAAAAACTCTTGAAACACACAACCCCGCTTCCTTCCTTATTTTTTAAATATAAAGTTTTAATATTTTCGTATAACTTGTTATTCTTCTCTTATTTATCTTTCTTAACAACTTCGTTAAACAACCACTTATCCTTATTCTTAATAATCCACTTCTTTAAAGAGGTTTCGTTACTACATCAGCATCAGTAACATCTATTAAAATATATTCAACAACCCGTTTCTTGTCCATAATTACCTGTTTCATAGATTATTGATCTATTTTAGGCTGTTTAATTGCGTTGCAGGGACTTGTGATTGCTAACCTTTTAACAGCACTTTGATTGTTTTCAATAACATTTTATTATGCATAATCAAGTCGAGAAACTTCCATTTTATTTTCACCTATTTTGTTTGTATTAATGTGAGTGAAAATGATACTATTTTGACCTCAATTAAACTTTTAGTTATTATTTTATCTTTACTACTTTTGCATAATAATATTTGGTCATTGAGCTTAAGTATATACACGGACCTACAATGCCCAGTCCTTAATATCCCATATAATGCGTCACAATACATTACGACATTAAACATATTTATATTTTTCTTATATTTTATACCTATTCATTTTTTAGTGAATAAATATTTTTATCCATTTTGCGGAATAGTTTTTTTTTACTTCGGAGTAAGAATTCCACTTAATTTGGTTTGCTCAATCGATCTCACAATTTTTTTTCATCATACTTCGTCAAAATCAATAATACGTAGAATCGCGATTCCCCATAGACAAAATATAGAGGAGGTTAGGAATGTATTTTGAACCTCATTCTATAGCTTTGAGGAGTGGGGGTAGGTCTATGCTAAAGTTGTAAAAATATAGGCTTTAAAACCTTTTTATAAAATGTTAGCTTGATGAAAATTTCTTGTTCTTTAACCAATACAGCTTGTAAAGTTCCTCGAGGTAATAGATTATTACTTCTTTTAATGCAATATAATGAGCAACTCAGAAAGAAATATAAGTAAATAGTGATATAGCTTCGTTAGATGTGTAACTTATTAGTAGAATGGTATTAAATATAATTTGCTTGAATAATATGAACAGATAATAAGTATAATAAGTATACAACTGAAAACAAATCTGTACTATTTTAGGTTGATCTTTTCTGTTGATCAACGTGTTCTCTGCTCTACAGGAATACGATATTGCTATTCTAATTTTATAACTCGATATTGTATAGCTATATATATATAACATAGGAAACGAACCTAAATAAGAAATATCTCATTGTTATAACATTGAAGTGCACTAGAAAGTACCAAGTAAATAGTAAAAACTAAAGATATTAAAATACGAATCTTCCCTATCCTAGCATAACAGGGAGTCCTTCATGATCCCTGCGTCTTTAAATATGGCCCCATGATTCGGTCCTCCCTCCCCACTTGGCCCTCGGTGAAAATGAGGATGGATTTAAATCTTTTTCCATGGCTTGAACCTAGAAACGTTAAAATATTTGTAGACGTTAATAAATACATACTTGAACTAACTTTACTAGAAGCTTAATACAATTAATTTCGAATACTGAAATTGAAAAGATTTAGATTTCTGTTAAAGTTAAATTTGAAACTTAAGCAGTTTAAAGCTAGTAGAAAATATCATAGTTCTATAGTAATAATAATTTTTTAGTTTCCCTTATCTCTTAAACTCATATGTTTTTGTTTTTGTTTGAATAAATTAATCTTGAACTTTCCGTTGTCTTGGATCCTTGAACGATGTTTGAAACAACTTGGAATTTTCTTTACCTTTCTTCCTTGAACCCATATCTGTATTAGATGAAGTTTAACCCACTTTGAATATATATTATATATTTAAAATGTTATATCCCTTATTCCTTTAAGCTCTTGTGATTGATTCAATGCTCCTATGAATGAATGAAATAACTTGGGATATACGTTGATTCTTAACAATAGAATAGCTCATGTTTGCACAGTATAATTTTCCAATAAAGCTGTGTCGCTTAGAGGTTGAATATCGTTACTCTCTTTCCCTTGATCATTCTTGCTTAAAAATACTTGTCACCCTTCCCTTCTTCAAATATAATCATTATCACTTTATCGTTCTTTGTATTAAATCGCTATCCCCTAATCATTCTTAACCTTTGTTTAATTGATTTGATTCATTTGGGTTTTTATTTTGAGATATTCATTTTGTACAATGAAAGTAACTAAGCAAAAAGTGGAGGGTTTTACTTCGGAGTCAAGAAAACAATTTGCCTTCTTGCTACATTAAAATTAAATTTAGTGGGATGCTTTGCACAGTGTGAAACAGTATTTACCTAAAATGTAGTATCAGGTATTCAAAGTATGTGCACATTGGTTGACGTACCAATAATAGACTGCTGTTTTTTTCTTGCATTGCAAGGCTTCAACTTCTATTTCCTTATCTCCTAATTCATTAACTGTATGAAGTATATCCTGTCCATCTAGGGTTATGTCAAAAGCTGCAATTAAGCAAAGAATATAATTCTTCGCAGTTAAGTATAAATAGTTTGCTTTCTCGTTAACTTTAGCCTCAACATAATTGTTGCTCCGGAACGTTTGTTTTGCTTTCTAGGATAATATCAGAACTTCAATAATTGGGCTTAAGTCCTTTTTACATGAAAATAGAATATTTTACACGAAAATTTATCTTATAACTTCTTTTTCAGGGTACTTAAAAATAGATTTCCCCTTTTACTTATATCAAATTCGACCAATCCCGGTCTCTTGAAATCTGTTTATCTAAGAATAATCGCACCTTTCAAGGCATAGCTTACTTTCCTACTCCGTATCTTTTTCGGATTTATTTTTTTGCGGAAAGTAGTAGTAATTTTCTGTATCAAGGTTTGTAGTCAAAATTATTTCGAATATCCAAATGAATACAAAAAATACCTCTCCTTTGCTATTATGAAAACAAACAAGCTTACCAATGTTAACATACTAACCGGTAAGTAGAACTTTAAGCAACCAGCTTTTTAATCAACTCTGGTAATAAACATGGATCTGAAAATTTCCTTCTTACTATTGTTGTCATTTTTCTTAAAGAGTTCCATAATCGGTACTTTTTCTTTATTATCTGCTTCACTATGATTTAACGTTTCCATTTTACTAATATTGTATATTTTTCATAACTCCTCATGGTAGCTTTTGTGCTAACCTTTAGGTTATGACATGTGTTTCATCTGATGATAGTCTCTTTGAATTGTAAAATATTTGGACATTAATGCAACAACAAACTTATTTAGCACTATAAAATCGAATAAAACTGTAGACTTACAAGAAGTAACAAGTTTTCAGATACTAAAAGCTGAGACTAAGTCAGGATTTCTCGTTTTTGAACAGTTCTAGTATTAATAAGGTGGTCGTTGCTTCTTTTATTTTAAGTCTTTCCTTCTGTTTGTAGTTTAGAATAATCAATTGATTTATAGATATTTTATTCTAACTCATGAGATACCACATCATCTTTTGTATTTTCTTTCAATGTAAAATCTCTAAACATGGTTTAAATATTCTTAGAAACTATAAAATTTCTAGCTTACAACAAGTTTCTGGTATTTTTTTGTCAACAGTTAAAGCTTCTGATGTAACAGGACTGTATCCCATGAAGGAACCGAACTTTTTATTACTACCAATATTGTTTTCAATGGTAGTTAAATCTACTACTAAGCACAATAAATATACAATGCCTTAATTTAGTTTCTTATTAACGATCTTTTCACAGACATAAATATCTTTCATATCCTCAATCGTACGATTTTATAAATAGAGGTTGAATTAACTAGCAAAATCACACTAAATGATATTCTTAATATTTATTTGACTTAGTAAGAGTCTCGTCCTAGAAGGAATATATTGATTTAATTTCTCAGTTGTTCGACTATGTCAAAGAACGTTTGCAATAGATGTAGCAAATGTGATACAAAATTCTTGGCAAAATTGAATCGCATACCAATTTACAAATTCAAAACCTTGATCTCGACTTAACTTACTAACATTAATAGTGGATTTTTTTATTTATTTCTTGATAAATAAGATCTATTCCTTGGTAACTTCTTTTTTCTTGTTAAAAATATATCGAACCTTGCTTCATACATTCATCATTAGGAAAACCAACATTATTCACTCTTGACTTCGTTAAAAGAACCACTGTACCCGTAAGAAGCATGGTTCCATGATTAGTCGTAAAACAAGTTGCGCTTACTTTTTCATAACAGCTCCTTTTACGTTTACAGTGTTACAAGTTTTCTGGTATAATTTTTCTTATTCTTCATTTTTAAACTGAATCTGATAACATTGCAACGTTTCTTTAAACACACCTTTACCTAAAGTTCCAAATAAGTTATGGTAAAATAATAACTCTTGAGTAACATATTTTTTAATACTTACTTTTCTCCTCATAAGTCTTTAATTTCTTGAATAAGATACTGTTGTTCAAACTCCTTTAGTTTAAATGTAGCTAAGAATAAACGATTGCTAGTTTTTCCAGCTCTTTAAATTATTTATTTATCTTTTAAAATTTTAAATTCTATGTCTTTTGCAGTTGAAGCCAAACCTTTATCAAGCAAAAATGCTAGCCGAATGAAAAGACTGTTAAATTATAAAAGATACAAAGATCTGCTTTTTTAATTTTCGAGTTCCGCTTCAAAAATTCCATTTCGATTGCTTTGATAAACTTTACCTTCAAGCACATCAGCAAATTTTTGTTTTGTTAGTTAAGTCAATTTAGTAAACTAAATACTATCCGGCACAGACGTGGCAATTTCCACCTGAGTCAAGTACCAAGTTATTCTCACTGGTTAAAATTTTCTGAAAATCGTACATATAGTAAATTCAATATATTTTATCTTCCTAATAAACGCCGCTCAAAAACTGTAGTTACTTGTCTTTGGTATGTTATGTTTGCTCCTATTTTTCAACTGTGAGTGCCATTTCCCGATTTTTTTCAGATGGTATATAGCCAATCATTAGGATATTCGTGTTTCCGATGTCCCGGCTGGTTACATTTAAAATATAAAAGAGATGAACTGCACATTCTTATTTTTCTGCAAATACAATTGTCGAGAAAGTTAAGGAGAAGAGTAGAGATATATAGTGCATGTCATATCGACAACATAGGTAACGGTGCAATACTGTTAGAGTGATCATATTTAATCACCAGACATAATTTATTCTGTTTACAGAGAATGTAGGTATAGGGCTCGAAGAGCATCATATGTGGAAAGACAATAGAAGCAAAGCAAAAACAAGTGATTATTATAAATTAAGATGAATAAGAAAAAAGATACAGCTGCATTAACAAACTATTACAATTATTAAGGATTACTTGCTGCTATGTTCTCTGTTCTCTGAACAATCACATTTTGCCACGCTTTGGACCATTTATGCGAATCTTAATACCACTTTTTCTCGTGTATGCAGTGCTACACAAGTTTCAGATGTGTCTTTTCGTTGGCCCAGATTGTTTCTCTGTGATATGCATATCAAGACCATCTTTGCGGGCAAAAGTCTCGATGCACCAGAGAGAAGTTATTCTCTTCTTATTCTTATTACAAACCGCTTGCAAGTGGCGCGCCAAGCCATCTTCCTTACTAAACAGTTGATAGCAATGGGCACGCTGAATAACGTTAATATGTGCCCAGTGTATCTCAAAGAATTGCATCAGCAAAGCAGTCTGGTTTTCAAATCCCCTATTACACTCTCCGCAAAAGTAAGCGTTCTCTTCGTGTTGGTTCTTTTCTTGCCTTTTTCTAGTAAAGTCAGAACTTAGTACAGCATCACAAGAGGTGCAAATAGTTATTTCCCCCCCATATTTTTGACTTATTCTTCAACGCAAATTCCAGTTGAATAATTTTTCAGGAATCTGCGTGAAAGTTCGGGCATTTTTTTTGAAAACTCGAAGACCGTGTTGCCAAAGTATGTCAACGAAATATGAAGATGCATGCCGCCTTTTCTGTGGGGCGCAACCTGAAATAAATTAAAACACCCACATCTTTTTACTTCATTTAAAAGCAGTAGGACCCTTTTGAAAAATTGATGTATGAAGTGTGTTTTAGGTTTTCATGTTACAGTATATATACTACCTTCACCTTCATAAAATTCAGCAAAAACGGAATATGTGATAAAAGTATCAATAACTTGAAGGTAAATTTTGGCTTTGATTTCATTGTAAATCTCGTTTTATTTGTTGTTTCTATTTTCTTTCCTAGGTTTTTACAGCGTATCTGTTTTCAACTGTAGTGTTGGTAAAAGAATATAACTGTTTTCACTTGAAGTATTAATGGTAAGTAAGGGTTTTCTTCTGTAGGTTTTGAAAATGGAATGGTGGAAAGTAGTTGTTCCGGAGTTTCAAATTGTGGTTCTACAGCATGTGGTTCAGAACTTATTTCCATTTTAGTCTATTTATATTTAGATTTTTTTTGGCCGTTAACTTATTATTTATCTTTCGTCGTTAATTGTTTACATAAATCCAAAGCTGATTGGCTCTGCGTTCCTAGTTAATACACAAGGTGGGAGGAAGTTACTGCATTGGCAAAATTACCTATTCGGTTATCTTAGGAACCGAGGTTTGTCCACCACACACTAGGGAAGCTCACCTTTTCGTGTTCCTTTGTCATTTAAAGCTTCATATTCGCTGCATCTTTCGAAGTTTAATTTGATCGGTCGTAGAAAGAGAAAAGAAACTAAATGACGGAGATAACTGCAACAGGAACAACTTTGTCCAGCTGTCTTTTATTCGTCCATTGCGATGTTTCAATACAGTATTGGTGACTTCTAAAGTTATTCTGAAGGTTTATTTTGCGGCTTTGTCATAGCTCACTTCTTTCCTGTTTTTTAGCGGTGTAGATTGGTAGTTTGAGATCTACATTGTGATTGTGATTTATGCGGGGGGTGATATTGAGTATCTGGAAGAATAATAGTGTCTTGCCGCAGAGATATTTTCGGGCGAAGTAGTCTTGATGATGTCGGTGTTGCCTTACAAAGTCAATAGATAAGGATTATCTGTTATAAGGTTTTAACATGTGTAGATCAGGAACTTGCACTGTTCGCCATGCAACTGGAATAGTGAAGTTGCTGTTGAAAAAAAGACCATTGAGTTTGAGCTGGTTATTTGCGTTAACCGGTCTTCTGCTAATTGATGGGGGTTGGAGCCCTTCACTGGTAACTTGTGTTGCTTTGACGAGTTCGAATTGTTGGAGAAGGTGGATGTATCGAGGAGCATTTGATATGCGTCTGCTGTAGATATGTACTTTCTGGTATTAAGAATGTACCCAAACAGTAAAGATTACATTTGCTTCTGTTACGTGTTGTAGCGAATTTAAGAGGTTGAACAAAGGTTCGCTCTTTCGAGGTATTCTAAACCTTTGCATCGTACTTCCTGTATTGCAAAGACATTTGTATAGGCAGCTAGAGCGTATTCCTCGACAGACCTTAGCTTGTAGGAGGTGAGGCAGTCAACGTTCGCAGAGAGAACCGTAATTGCTCTAGAATATTACGCTTCATCGACTAGTGGCTATTTTTCGAGTGCCTAAATGTTGCAGGTACTCATATCGGTTTCTTTGTTTTCAATTTTTTTGCTTCCCAAAAGCTTTCAATATCCATAGCCCTTTTCTCAGGGTATCACATTTTTCGGCGAAGTATGAGTTTCTTGATCCTGCATCAAGAGTGAATTACCGTGAATAGTAAGAATTCTTAGAAAACCGTACGGCCTAGGCAGTAGTAGATGATATTGAAGCATGAGTAGAAAATTTTGAAATGTCTCGTGGTTCCTGATACATCATAAAGTTAATATTGCATACAACTAGACTTAGTATCAATTTTTGGTCTCCTCCTCATCTAGTCTCTCTAAAGATACTATTGTTCACGAGTACTCCAAGTTTGGGAACGCCTATGACGCGACTCACCACGAAAAGATTTGTAGAAAACTGAAATCCAGCTTAATTTTATTAAACTAAAAAGAATTATTTATTTACATAGCAATTTTATGTTCTTTATTAAGTTATTTGGTATCTCTTTTAAACATAATCTGTGGGTTATGAACCCTGACAGGGATCACTCGCTCCATCAAATAATTGACGAAATGTCATTAGTTAAGAAGTAGACAACAGCACTGGAGGAAAAGCAATTGTTTGTTTCTATAAAAAAACTAGCTTTCTATTCCTTCACGGTTCATACTTGAATGAGTAAAATGGGGGACTCAACCTTTAGTATCACCCTCTAAAAAGTAGACTAGTTGAATGTGTTCAAGACCGAATTGTTGTTATGGCTTATTTTGTGTGTACTAGTGTAGAAAAAATCACGAAATTAAAAAGCATAAAATTCTAACTTAGAAATATTTTTAACAGGGTTATCCTTTTTGTGAAGGAATCAAGGACAAGATGTGAAGGTATTAAGCACAATCTTCTTTAGATTCTGTATGGGCTCAAAGATATTTCAAGTTTCTTTCGAGTTTGATTGTATTAACTTGAAATCAGATTTTTCTTCTCTTTGTTCGCAATATTTCAACAGAAAATAAACTTGATGAATGAAGTATTTTATTTCTCTATACAAAATATTGATTAAGTTTTAAATTACATAAGACATGAATCCCTGTTTTTTCCTCAATACCTCAAAGATCAAGTTTAAATAGAAATACAAACAATCTACCCAATACATACAATTTCAAAATATATATACTTTACACCAACAAATTAAATTGACCTTCCTCAGTATTGCGTCTCTTAATCATATGCTCCTTTACTTTACTAAGAGTGTTTTCAACTTGATCAAACTTAAGTTGACTTTCAAAGAACTCAAGATTACTCAACTCCACCAGCAACGAACTACAATAATCAAAACTAAATCCATTCTTTCTTCCTTCAGACATAATAAGTTGCAATACTTTCTTCCAAGACCCAATATCCAGCATAGATTCCGACAGAGAAAAAGTAAAGGTTTTATTTTTCAATATTGTATTTTCTATCCTCTGTATCAAATCAAGGTCAGCAACGCTAAAGCCTAGTGCTCCACCGAAACATGACGATAATTCACTCATACTGTTTGCCAAAAGTTCTTCTGATCCATCTATTGCAAAATTCTTAAAAAAGTTAGGATTGGACATTTTCTTAATCGCAACTGAAAGAAATATTGGAATCAAACAAGCCAAGGCATCAGATGCACTTGAAACTGATAGGTTAAGCTGCTTCTTACCAACTTTTAAAGAAGCGTTTTCATGAGAGGAAATTTTTATTCCGATACTTTTGAGTACATTCAAAGCAGATTTGAGATCTACTGAACCATTTTCAGGGATCACTCTTATATCCTGAGATATCTGAATATTGTGTAAAGGATCTAAGAAACAGAATTCAACGTTTCTTGAAATTATATCTCGTAATTGGGTTCTAATTCCAGAGAAAATGTATGAGAAACATAAGAAGGGACTTTTTTCTTCCATTAAATTGTTCAATACAGCTGAAATTACTTGCAAACCGGATGTGGAAAGAGCTTGCTGCACGGGAAGATTAATAAAGCCGCAAGTAAATTCTCCAAACTTTCGCACAGTGACCACGATATCTTCTAACTTTGATATTCTCTGAATAAATATATTTGACATGTCCATTTCCTTGTCAGCAGTTTTTTCTTCTTCCTGAAAACTTTCCTTCTTCTCAATTATATTGAATATTCTTTGTGCTTCTTTTACATCACTCCTTGGAACTTGGAATAAATCTTCATCAAACCCAAATTTCTCCTTACGATAACCCAAGGAGTTTAAAATTTTATCAAGAGATGTTTTTTTTCGTAATTTAATTCCTTTCTTTGCCTGAAAAATATTCAACCTATTTTTTCTGCTTGAAAAAGAAGGCTCTGACTTCCACGTTCTAAGAGACGACTCTATAACTTCTTCTCTAAACTTGTTCTCTGAAGAAGCGACATCTGGCAAACAAGGAAGATGAGTAATATTCAAATAGGTTTCCCCTATTTCTGGATTACTTTTCTGAAGCACATTGATTAAATCCTTGGTTGAATCGAAGCTTCCGGCTACGAAAATATGAATTGGTTTCATTTTTTTCAAAAAGGTTTGAAAATAATCTTTTTTAGGAATACTCAGTTATTTATTGTTTTGTTGAGTTTCTTCGTACAGCTCTTGTTCCAATTCTTATTATTCACTTGGTTTAGCTTAGTCACTTGTTGTATAACTTCTGATAAGTGTGAAAAACCTCGGTTAATTGAATAAATGATTTCTCAGATTGTTTCTCTACTGAGTTTATTTTTGTGTCAGGTATCCGATCAAGGACGTTTCAAAGAGCAAAACATTATTCACTGAATTTTTTGACATAATGTTTATTTTCTCGTACCACAGTTTGGTATCTGCTGGGACTCCCAACTAGCCGTTTAATTTGTCGGGTATTTTGGGGAATTCCGAGATTCGGGAATCGGTATTGCAGTGAATATTTGGTCGGAAATGGAGATGGGTTGGAAAAGAAGGTTGTGAAGATGGCAATCATAGACACTTAACACTCTTGAAGAAGACAAGAATAGACAAAAGCAATGTTGGATTACTTTTTTGTGAATAAAGAAAAAAGTAAATAGTCGATCTAGAGATTTATTTGGCTATCGTCCTTGAACTATTTAGAAAATTGATGGAGGAGGTAAGTCTTACCTGAAATAATATTAATAACTTTTGAAGCTGGAAGATATGTAAGAACTCGTGCTCTTTCTTATCTCAAAATAAGTTTCTAATATGCACTCCAACTTGATTATCCTCTTTTCCGAGCAAATAAAAATTAATATTTCTTTTCTTAAACAGAGTGAAGTCAGGTTTTAAGGTAGAAGTGCAGTACTATGACAATTTATCTACCGGAACTTGACACAGGAGCCACGATATCCATATCTGTCGAGATTAAAGATGCACTTTGATTGATTGATGTTTAATTGATATTTTGTTTCTACTAGTTTTCTTGTTGATTTGCTCTAATGGTTTCACAATTATTTTGTTTGATTATTGAAAATCGATTAATAAGCATGATTAAGTCTGAATCACACCAAAAGAATCAAAATTTAAGATTTCCTATTGTTAACCAGAATTAGAATAAGTGTCATTCTATTCTTGTTAATTCTTATCATATTGCCTTTTTACTCGAAATGGAGACTTGACACTTTATGAGCCCACACTCGCTACTTTGAACATGTTTCGTTAGCACGAGATATTAAAAGAAATGATTGATTAGGTTAAAGTATTTGAGGCGGCTGCAAAAAGTTAACACTGCAGCTCTAAGCACTAAAAATTTATAGATAAACTAACAAACATTGAAAGAAAAGCACAAGATTGGAAATTAAGCTATCTTTTATATTGTTTGTTGGTGAATTCTTAATACTTTAAGTTTTAATGTGTAACACATATTTTCTATCTCCTCACGCTGTATTTTCCACGTCATTCGACATGACAATTATTCCTCACCATATGAAACATATTCTTAGCTTTCTTCTATTTGTTTTCTTCCTTCTTTTTTTTGTCTTCTCTTTGTTTTCCTCCTTCTGTCACAAAACTGCTACATATTTTCTAAACCTTTGTTTTGTATAAGTGTCTCGTGGTTGGCATTTGAAACATATCACTATGATTTTCTAGATCGGGGATGTGTTTGATGCCCCATCTTGTTTGCTATAATACTTAGGGCGATGAGATATCTTAAACGCACGCGTCTACAATTCTGGTGTAGATTTCATTTTTCTAAATTCTTTTGCGCCTGGATTGTCAATGCAAGTATTTACCTTTAATAGATTTCTTTCCAAAAATTTTATTATACTTGCAACCCAAATTAGGTTAAAAAACCCTCTGCTATGTCGAACCAACTCAGCTTCACTACTAGATTTTGATATTTCATTTTGTTTCTTATCTTCCGAAGAATAGCAGAAGCATTCCACAGTATAATGTATGCATCAATACTACTGGAATTAGCAACTAGGTTCTTCCATGAACAATCAGAGTATAATTACTTATAGTTCTCTTTCTTTCTTTTAAGGTACTTAATCGTCAGGTCGCGATTTATCAGCAAATACTTTATAATTCTTTTTGACATACTTCGATATTCTATGGTAGGACATTGAGCACATACTCTTAGGCTGTTAACTAAGAAAGAGATGTCTGGTCTTACCGCTCTACAAATATAAAATAACGTGTCAACAATACTTTGGTAAGGTGTTGAATCAATTCTAGGAGCTCTTTTCATATGGTAACCACCCTGTTGGTGAGGGGTTCAAGTAATGCCGCAGGCTTCGAATTCGTATTTGTTTCCAACTTGATCTACGTATTCTTTTACTGAAAGTTTAATAAATACCTTTTACTATTTTATTTCAAAACCACAAACTTCGAAATCTGATTGGTTGATTCTATTCATATGTTTCTGAAATTCTATTCAGTATTACTTTAATATCATCTACCTTTCTCACCGAAATGAGTAAACCAATATTGTAACAAATCTAAATAGTTCATTTCCTTTTTTCCATTTATACAATGATTTTTGGACGATGTAGGATGATAATCTGATACCGAACAATGCGTACTCAACTTTCCTAAACCATTCACTAGAGCATTCCTCGAGACCGTAAATAGGTTTGGAAGATGCTTAAGCATTTAGATTTTCTTTCTCTATAAAACTTCATTGGTAATCGCATTGAAGTTATGAACAGAAGGTCCGCATTAAGATAGGTGTTCGGTAAGTAGAACTGACATAGTCTATGTCCACAGCGTATTGTATTGATTAGAAAGTTGTAATCACTTCAAAGGTACTCAGTGGTGTAAGGTATCAGTTCTAGGGTCTGCAGCTTCCCGTCGGCTGCCTTCCTTAACTTTAAAATATATCTATTTTGTATATTATCATATTTATTGAAAAATATGTCCACCAGTCTATAGATTTTTCCCGCGGATGACACATTTTGAATTGGTTTTCTTTTGCAGTTCGACATTGAAAGAGATTTCTCAATCCCTTTCATATATTCTCTATTCAATTCTATCTTTTGAAACGGGTTTATTGCTTTTGAAATATGTTCATGGAACTTTTTCTTCTTTTTATTTTATTGGTGTGGAAAACCCAATAAGATTTATAAGCAGATGAGATATTTTTGCGGCTTTGAAGTTATTCCTTACTCCAGGGCTGAAGTGGAAGGTGATTCTATCTTATGCGTCGTTCCAATGAAAATTGGCCCTCCCAATCTGCGGGATTTTCTGTCTCAGGCTCCTTTCTTAGATCTTCGTTTTTTTTTCTTACAGATTGATATTCATTATTCATTGTGTTTTATTCTCCTTATTAACTTCATTGTTTTCCTAAGTGCAAGTTAATTACCTTTCCCAAGTATTTTTGTTGCATAGATGACCCTCTTGGTTATATTTCCAAATACATTGCCTATTTCAAGCAAACAGAGTGTCATAATAATTTTGAATATTTAATGTTTATTGGGACCTTATAGATTTTTCTTTCCGTCATCTAAATCACATTTTTTTCCGGAGATATATTCGTATTTAAACAAAACTTTTTTTTCAAATACTATTTCAAAATGATGGGTTATTTGGAGTAAAAACTGCAAGTATCTTTAGCTTGATTACTGCGTACTGGACGGAGTCATCGCAATATTTTAAAAGTAATTCTGCTTTGTTTAGAAATATCCAAGTTATTACCAGAATAGTGTAACTGAGTCTTTCCTGTGTTCCATTTGCTTATGACAAATACTTCGCAGAGAGTTAAATGGTTATTCCTTTAGAAACTAAGAAGGTTATGAGCTCAAAGTGAAAAGTGCATATTCCTGGTCGCTCTAAAAGTAATCGATTTTGTATCTGTTTCTACTTTCTATTGAATTCATTAGATCTTCCAGTAACTTAGGTTTTCTCTTGGTTTACGAAAACTGTAAAGGCATCTAAATTTAAATTATGCAAAGTCATCATTACGAACCATGTTTCATTTGTTCTTGAACAATCTAGCTTTACCGGGACAGCATATACGAGACTCAGAGAACCTTATGGTTGAAAGTCCTTATTTGTTCCTACCTTGTCTCTTTTCTGATTTGCTTTGGAACATACTTCAAAAAGTCAATTTTCGGGTGTTTTAGTAATTGGTAACCTGGAGGATTCAAACTGCTTAGTAAATCTTCTTTGGAGCAATGACTAAAGAGCGTATCCTGGCTTTTAAATCTTGAGATATCATTCACTTTTAATTTTCCTTGTCTTATATAATACTGATTATCTTTTCTGGATGGAATCAGCGACTCTTTATTTCTATATTCTTATTTTAAAACTATTATTGCTTAGCCCGATAATAAATCCTTGATACATTAGTTGGGTTATTGATAAGAAACCTACTTTTCTTACATTTAAAAAAGCATATTATTTGTAAATACTAGTTTAGTTTCATGATTAAAAATATTAAGGCTCTGGGTTTACTGTTTTCGAAAGATATATATTGTTTTCAAGAAATTTGACGTCAACATTTCTTATGTTCTTCAATCTATGTTTGTGGGGTCTTGAGACTATATGTATACTGGCACTCAATCCAGTAATATACGATTTGCTATAGAAAATATTTTGAACGACAAAACTATTATAGAGAAGTTTTATTTTGTTACATTAGTAATATTACCTCTTGCTTTTAAAAATAATATATCATTGCCATTATTACCTTATGGAATACTATCATTGAAATACTTAGATTTTAAGTCATAATAATTACTTCTTACAAGCATTTAGATTCGTGACATACTATTCTCTTACATTTAGTGTAAGTTTGGTTTTTACATAAGAAATTATTGAGATTATTCGCTTTCAGTTCTCAAAACAGTTTCTCTTTTTACTAATGTATCTATTTCAAACAATAAAGCTGATCCTTCTATAACTTTTATCTTGTTGTTTAGCTAATGTAAAAATTTTTAATAAGGCTCCATAATCGAAACCCCGAAGATATTCTTCTCTAGTCATTTTTGGCATTAATATATCAAAACGTAGGGAAATCTCTAAGAATTTGCATGTTACCTGCATGTACTTTATTATCCTACCTGTTCTCAAGCATGTTCTCGAATTTGATACTAAAGTCCAGATCTTTACTTTCAAAGTTTATTTTCTCTGGTTTTTTAATGAGTTCTAAGAATCATTTCCGTATTCCCCTTAGGGTTTCTGTTCAATAAACTTATTATTTTTTCATATTTTTAATAAATTTGCAGTTCATTAACCCTCTCTAAGAGGTCATTAAGATGATAAGCAAACAGCGTGAGTTTGACTTCCCTTTCACGGGTGTAACTGGATTTCACGACTAATTTGAGCCTCCTGCTATGGGAGATGTTGTGGTTGGAATTTTCTCAATCATAGTTTTCATAATGAGGCTAAATTGAAATTTACGGAGCTGTGTTGTTTGTGAGGCTTCATAAATCTTTGAAGTAAACAAAGATTGTCTATTTAGTTCTATATTCGCGCATTATTTGTCTTCTTTGAATTTCCATATTTTATTATCATCCATATTTTATTTTTATTTACTTTCTTGTTATTTTTTAAAGTTATCTCGCCTGGTAGCATTTTATTTTATCTTTTGATGCTTCCATAAGAGGATAGATCTTAAAATATAATATATATTTTCTGGTTTACTTTGCTAAAATTTCCATCTTATTTGACTTCATTGCTTTCTATTACCATAAATGGAATGCATGTTCAATACTATCATACGAATAGATTAGGAACCAGGTACATATTAAAGCAAAAAAACACGATCTTAGTCTCTGTTATTGAAGTTGGTGTGATATTATCACTGCTGTCCCCATTCTTCATTAATTACATGTAGCAGGTGGTGGATACCAGTACCTATAATTATCCTCCATCTTGTTTCACTCGAAGAAAAGTGACAGAAGACGTATTAAGACATTTGGGGTAATTGAAGACACGCAGTGTAGAAATGAAATAAAGGGTAGCATCAATTGTAAAAGTTTATAAACCTCTTCGTAGGACAGGGCTCCAAGTTCGAGGCCAGTGATAGTATCCACCACAGTGGAAGATTGATCTTGAGTAAACATTATGGAATGAACTTGTTTTCTGAGGCTTTTGGTGTGAAATATCATTGTATTTTTTGTATTTAAGGTTAGAGTTAACGCAACAAAAGACTGGAAAGTAATTGAACTGGTAATGTGTTGATATTCTACTAAAGGTGTTACTAAGCTGAAGTTTGGATATTGGTGCAGATAGTGAACCGCAATCTAATCGAGCCATATAACCAAGAATCTATATGTTTCGCTCAACTTCATACATTTAGTAAACCAATATAAATTTCTTTTTTGCAATCAGATATTGAGGGAAGAGGTAGTTCACATGGTTTAGCTTACAGCTTTGTGTTTTAATGACCTATTCAGCTCTTGATTTTAGTATTCTCTTAATATCTTAGGTGATCAGCTGGGTATGATACGCGAAATTACTAAGAGCATCACCATGATAGCTCACTTCAATCCTCATTTCATTAGGAAAAATCAAAAGTGATACAATAAAAAATATGAAAAAAATTGGTATACTGGTAGAAACATTCAAGGATATGGTTTTAAGAATAGTTTTCGTATATTTCATTATATCTCAATAGCCCGTGAATCCTAAGACTTATTTAGAAGAAACTAAATCTTTTCAAAAAACAAGATTGCTAATTTCTCTAAACTCGGGTGGGGTATATATTCATTCTTGCCACTTAAATTATGTTGAGAAAATCTTGCACACCTATCCATCGGTTGGAGAATGGGCTCTAAAGAGATCTTCTCTGTTATATGGACCCCTGAAAAGTGTAAGTATCTGCTGCAAGTAAAATTAATTTAATTTTCTACACTGAATTCAAATATTATAAGCCTTTTATCCACTAATACCAGCTTTGAGGTCTCACCTGTCTTACGTCACTAGCACCGGATCTAAATTATACGAGAACTCTGAATGAAGATCATCTTAATTACAGTGGTCAAATACATCACAGCAAAAAGTTTAACACGTTCAGAGAATATTTTTAAACTTATTACCCTCTCTTAAGAAGCTCAATAGTGGTCAATGGAAGTAAAATTGTTGAAGGACCCTGAGATCTAAGATAGTAATATTCAACTATAATAATTCCATGTGAGCGAAGTGAATTGGACGTGCCGCTTCTCCAGGAAGACACAAATATAGTTCTAGTGTGCTTTACCAAGAGAGGATTGGTACTTCATTTTAGTTGTGAGACTAAGGTAGTTTATAGCATTTCCTCGATGTTTGAAAAAGTAAGTAATGCTAGCGATGCATTAAGGAGTTGGTAAAGCAAAATTTCATACTTAATACTATTTTAACCCTGTGAATTACACAAATAGACTGTTTGTATGTAAGTATGACACGGCGAAGTTGTTGACCTTAATGGAGACTGTATCTGGTAACTACAACAAAAGAAAATTTACTTGTAAGATTGTAAACTGACATTAAAACATAAGAATTTTATTTTCCAAATAATATATATCTAAAAACACCGGGCTATGAATTAGCAAGAGTCATAGCTTTAAAACAACATCAAAGATTATTATCATTCCCTAGAACTACATTAAAGTAGTCAAGATATGTATTGTTCTCTGAAGGCAACAATGACTGAGTTTTAGTGGGTAATAAATTGCTATGTCGTGTATAGACATTAGAATTGGATTACCCAAGGGAAAAACTCGCTATAAAAACTTATAGATAACTCAAATATTAATTCAAAATATTCTTATTGCAGCCAAATTTAAATCATTAAAAAATATATGCATTATCTTAGAATCTCCATGATCGATGTTAATGATAAGACTTCTTTGCGTACTGAAACTTGAGCTGTGATTTTCATTTAACGTTTGAAAGACTAGCAAAATATCTGAAGACAAATGTTAGAAAATATTAGGTATAATATATAAAAAAATGTATATTTTTTGTTCATTAGATAGGGTTTGGTATTTTACTCAATTTTGTCCTTTTGCGATCATATAACCTTGCTTAATTAGGTGCAGGCGTCATTGAATTAGTAACACCTTCATGTCTTATCTTTGCTTTTATATATACTAAAATATTTCTTTCTTCAACGAGAACATTATTTTTAGTTAAATTGTTACTCATAAGATATGGTCAAGAAATTCTCATTCATGACTATGCAAGATTTTATCCTTGATTAAAAATATATTGAATAAGAAATACAATTTTTTAAATTGAAAAGATAGTACCGACGGACGGATGTTAAAGATTTTCAACAAACCAAACTAATTCTGTGATCAAAGCTCTAGAATACAGCTTTTATAAGTGTCTGCCACATGCGGTGCAAAATTTTACCACGTGGGACTGACTACTAAAGTTCTGGTCCAGAATATTTGTCGTCTTCTAAGTCCGAAAAACAAAATGATACACCAAAAAAATGCTGTTTGCAGAGTTGTTTAGCAATCTTTACAAGAGTTTAATCAGGGATACCCGAGTATCATAGTTTTGTCTTGTTTGAAACATACAGAAAAGTATTATTTTTGTATCGTTCCTCGCTTCAACGCCGCTTCTTCAATAAACAGTACCACACCAATCTGTCCCGTACTTACAACATCAAAGACGAGTATCTTCTCATGCCTTTCTAATGGATAATCATTTGTGGTCCAATGAATATTTTAATAATGGTACCTAACTCGAGAAGTTAATATGAATCTTTTATTTGCATCTTCGGCCTAAATTTGGGCAATGCTTTGCATCTCGAATATGAGTTCACTGAATCATATTATAGTACAAAGAACTATTACCCATTAGCGTTGTTCTGCCAAGTTCACCGACGACAAGGTTATTTAAGTGCTAATTGGTAATATTGTGTTGTGTCAGTGTAATGCATATGTTCCCATTGCACAAACAAAATTATTATGGTGGGTTTCTTTTGATCCACAGCCTCCTTTCTCGATCCTTACTCATTCAAAATTAAGGCGACGTACTTTATTATTCTCAGTACCATCATGTGGTATTATTGTGTATTACTTTCCTCTTAGTACTACACTATGTGAAGCTATTTTTATATTGGGGAATATTGTACTCCGCTTTTCTTGGTTGATTGAATGGAGAATTAGTCCATATAGACAAAATTCTTTGACAAAATTAAGAATACTGACAGGAACGAAACCGTCTTAGCCGACGTAAGAGCACTTCGAATAATCCATGGAAAAGATCAAAGTTTTACCTAATCAACTCAGTGAAACAAAGCTAAAATAATACCTCCACTGAGAAGTTTGAAAATTTCATACAGTATGTCGGAGGTCGATTTAGATGGCGAAGAAACCTTAACATTACTGTGTACTGGATGAAAGTGATTTTTCGGTACAAAAACAACAAGAATACCAAAAAGATGTAAACTTTGGTATATCGAGAATGTTAATTGTATCTTTCGTGCTAAAATAAGTTTTAATCCTAAGCTGTATAAGTACAACTTCCTGATTAGTAGCACCAAACATGAAGGAAATTACGTCAAATTTACCTTTAAACTAGAGAGTGTAGCAAGAAAACTTAACAGATGCTGAATTTAAGTTAATTTAGTCACTTAGCTTGGCTGACACTTCAATCAGTGTTGCCATCTTAGCACCTCAAGAAAAATTTCCTGACATTTAATTTAAAAAAGGCATTACTAGAAGAGTAGTGGGAAGAGTTATGGGTAAAAGAAACTTATCTGAATATATCAACATGAGTAGAGTGGTAAAATGCGAATCAGGGTGTCTCGATTGAACAGGAATATTTGAACTCTATTGAAACAAACAACAACAGATAAACTTATAGTAAAAGGCCCAAAATTTCAAAAACTTTTGCAAAAATATTTAACAAAAAACTGCCAAGACTTGATTTAGATGGATACAAGACCTATTCTTTAAACAAACAAGTTGATATAGATTTATGAAATTGGCGTTGACTGCTTTTCATCATCCATTAATTTTGGCTGGACTTTTATGAAAACAAAAAATTGCTAGAAGTCATTCGTGGTCTCATGAATTCTGGCTGAGCTGATTCTTCTGTAGTAATGGTTGATGGAAATTCAGTTTAGGATAAAGATGCTGCAGAGTTAGGGACCACGTATGTGAGATATATTTTGAATTTCACCAGCACACTGAGCTTAGCTTCAATTAGTACTTCAATTGAATATCCTCCATAGCTTAAGTTCAACTTAAAAAGAACATTTTTTCATTGTTTTGAATCTGAAATATCTCATGACACCCATCTTCCAACCTTACTACACGATCACTAATAGCAACATCAGCAGCACTACATACACATTTTAATAGAAAAGAAATGAACGTTGGGATGCACCCACAAGAGTAAAATTTTGATGTCTTATCGTGAATGTAGTTAATGGGTTGAATTGTCTTACGCAATGTTGAAAAGAAGGTGGATTGAAACACACGCAAAAATAAAAAAAATTAAATTCACTTCTGGAATATCATTAACAAACAGCTGAAAAGAATAAGCATGAAACTTTGTCCAAAATTAAAGATCTTCTCAAGAAAGTATTAGAGATGTCAAAAGAACTAAGGGATCTAAGGAACCAGGGATCAGAAAGATTGTTTGGATGTAACATAACTTTGGATAAGGGAAACTAAAAATACATTGTTGAGGAAAAAGTTGTTTGCCGGAAAGTCGGCTTCAATCTTCAAACTCGCGTCCTGACCGGGGCTTTACGTTGAAAATACTCTTCCTCCCTCTGCCTTAGTTTGAACTTTCCTTGCAGTCAATGTACTTGTATTTGCTACAGAAGCCAGCAAAAATACATCTACCAGTCAAATTTCCTTCATATATTAGATTTTCATAGACATTCCTTGCAAATTTCAATTTTAAAAGGGTTAGTATGAAAGGAAATTCCAATTACAGAGGGTTTGCAGTTCAAGGCCAAGGCTCCTTTTCTTGGCATATTGAAGGCAGCGTCCAAAATATCTGAAGAGTGCGTGGAACGACCTTCGGTGTGCAGGGTATTGTGAAAATAGACAAAGAAAAATGGAATAGAGTGGAAGAATGTCTATGCAACTTAATTGAGGGAGAGAAATGCTCTAAGGAACATCATAGACAAGTCATTCTTTGATTTTGACATATACTTATCACAATAACGATAAACGAGTTTGAACTCACTCACACCATTGATGTTAAAAACAAGTTAAACTCTGATCGTTTTCCTCCAAACTAAATAGCAGGCTCACTATTTGAACATTCCATATGTACTCATTGAACTCCATGACCTTCCAGAAATGTAGCTTCATGCCACCGGTTCCAAAAAGACACTTTTATTGGAGAGATGGCCGCGATATTGGCGGTATAGGCTCCTTTTCTTTGTGCTAAGAAACTTGTAAGAGCTTAAACAATTTACCTTTTGAAGATGAGGTTCCACAATTGTATTATTTCTCATTGGTTTTTTTTACAGCTATAAGAGTTTAAAATATTTTTTAAGAAAGTTTTCTTTTCACCCTCAAATGCTCTGTCACGAGAAGGTGTTCACATGATACATCTGTTTCTTTTTTGTTATTTTTGTTCCTGTTCGTATCCCATTCACATCTGTGAATATCCTTGTCTGGTTCATATCTTGTTCATCTTCCTTCATCACTCTCTAGTCATTTTGTGATTCAATTTGAATTTAACTGGTTTTTGATTTTTAGCTGTAGGAAATGTAATTATCGAATGAAAAGTGTATTACGGTACTCCGGAGTACGAAAACCATAATCCATACGTTGCAGCTACCATTGAACTCCATGCATATAAGATGTTTCCAAATTTCTTGGTGAACCGTGTCCCGACACTGTAATATGTTCGTGAGAACATTTACTCCATGCCACGTGATCACTTAGTAGTTTAGCTATTCCTGTTATAGTACACTTGAATCATTAATAGGTTAAGAATATGAAATATAAATACACTCTTATAAGAAGGACATAAACTACTTTGTATTTTTATGAATAAGGAAAAGAAAGATAGACCAGATACCCGAGCGACCACGAAGAATAAGTCAAAATTCACGTCCGCTGACTTGTCAAAGATAAAGAAGCAGCTGAAGCAAGCCAGGAAGAGTAAAATGTCTATCAAGCAGAAAGATCAGACCAAAGATGAACCTCCTGTGGCACAAGCTGGACCTAAACTATCGCCTCCTACTAGTTTTTATCAACAGGCTAAACTCAAATATACGCCAATTCGCTCTAAACTACCTAATATTTCACAACTTTCAAATAAACTCCAAGAGACAGATCCATTCGAAGAAGAAGAAGATGAGGATAACTTCAGCTCAATTCAAGAAGACTCAACTATCTTCGAATGTGCAAGCATGATTTATTCGATTCGAACCAAAGAGCTTGCCAAGAAGAAGTCAATTCGAGTCACCTACTAACAAAATATAAAAATAAAGAAGCTGACATCCTTGGACTACGAATTGATAGTTGAATTCCTACATTCCTATCGCCCGATGTTCAAGAACAACCCATCTGGCTCATTCTCCGCGCACTTCTCACGAAAAGCTAGATATGCCTTAAGAAACAGGGGAATAAACCCCGATTCCACAGTTGATCTGGTAAGGTGCCTCACTAGATAAAAGAAAAGTGTTGAACAAAGGAAAAAGAAGAATGCTCTGTTAAGGATGTCGAAAAAACTGGAATGGAAGAAAAAAAAAGAGAACCCTTGGATCAGTTTAATAACTTTTTCGACCAAGTTAATAAATACTTGATACATATCCCGGTTGAAGACAAGACAAAAAATAAGAAACACATCACAAATCTTATTTTGAACGCCTTGACGAAGAAGATGTACCTTAAATCCAAAAGCATGATAGACAATCCAAAGCTGTAGGACCTGAACTATCTAAGAAAGAAAGTAAAAAAAGATACGTCAAAATAATGGAAGGGCAGCTGCCGGAGTCGTCTTCATCGGATGATGAAAACGAAGAAGATGCCACGGAGAAGCTATCAGCGGGTTATTACAAGCTTTCGCCATCGCCAGTAAAAAAGAAGAAAGCATAAACAAAGAATAAGAAGGATAAAGTGATATACATCTCTGTATGGGCCACGTTCGAGGAGACGAAGGACTCCAAGTAGTCAATACTTTCAGAATGTTACATTGATTCCAGAAAGGATTTCGAGACGGTTAAATGACTGCTCGATATGGGAACGCAACGAAATGTGGGCTCTCTCCAGCTACTGGAAAAAATTTGCACAAAGATCGAAGTGGATCAAGGAAATAAGATGGGGTGGAGACGTCACTAAGAAAATAGCTATAGTGGTCAGGATAAAAGTTAGGTTGTTTGAAGGCAGACTACAGTTAAACCTTGGAACGCTTACAGTCTTTCTAGTGGACGACGTATCCTGGACGGATTTCCTCATCGGATTACTAACAATAAAGAGTTTCAACTTACAGATCACACTTAAGAACGCAAAGAAGCAAGACTAGGAAACATGCAAGGGGGGCAACCTTCTGTACTCCCTAGAGTCATCACGTTTTTCATATTTTCATCTCGACACGGATAACAATGAAGCTTATGGTTTGGATCAAGAAAAATAGTAAAGAATTGATATAAGGCCGATATGTAATAAAGAAGTACAGGTCAATTTCGCGGTTATCTTACCCAGTACGAAGAAACTACTCGAGGTATTTAACGATGAACATATGGAGAACCTGGATCTGCTTTTTATTCTATCGAAGCCAGCATACTGGCAAGACATTTTATCTCACTTCACACATTCTCGTTTTACTCTACGAGAAACACTATGCATTTACTACACGTCAACCAGCACAACAACGAAATATGCTCACGCAAATAAATTAGAAAAGGAACATCTCTTTACTTACTCAGAAGATCTCATATTTATGTTTACTAATGACAACACGTTCGACAAAAGAGTCAACTTTCAGAGCTCAAATGACATTATATTTTTACTAACAAGAGACTATAATCAAGTACCAGAAACTTTGAAATTGCTCTCCAAAGAACTTTATTATCATAAACACGTAAATTTTGTGAATCATTTGCTTGTAGTTAACTCCACAAGGGTGGCAAAATATGTAACACCATCTCAAGTATCTGACAATCATTTTGAAAACTTATCAACGAAGGATGTAGCTCCCATTCTAATTAAAGACAACATCCACGATCTCCCACCGGAGTTCAAGGAAATAGGCCTAGGAGAACAGACGGAACCGGGCAAAGATGAAGAACATGAGCTAAAGGTTATTCTGGGACAGCAAATGGATTATATCAAGGATAAGATAACTGAAGAAGAAAACTAAGTATTCACACAGCTAGTTCTCTCTTCGTTACCCGCTTTTGGACTATGCCAATCTACAAGCCAAATGAGTAACCTTACTCCCATTGAATGCGAGCTCAAACAAGGACACCCACCTATCATCTCGGCGGGATATCATCTGACTGAACAAGAGGAACATTTATTAGAGTTGAAATTCGAAGCTTTAGCAAACGTAGGAATATTTATACCAGAAAAAAAACCCGACATATGGGGCTCCATTTTTTGTGGTACCAAAGCAGTTCAATTTCCCTGAGGGGTTTCATGGTCTACCTGCTATTGAACAAGCTAAATTCAAAGAAAGGAATATATTATCTCTATTCAAAATGGCGGTTAACATGGTCAAGCTTAATAAATACACGGTCCCTACTGCACTATCATTCCCCCATTTAGAAATACAATTCCAGGATTTAAGGGAAAACACATTTTATTGCGGGCTGGACATACTTAGCGGGTTTGATTTTATTCCTACGCAGAAACACAGTCAAAAATACTTCACGTTGGTTACAAAAAGAAGCGCATGGACTCTTTTAGGTGCTCCGATGGTCTGGAAAAATACCCCAACGTATTTCGCTGAGCGGATTATCAA
Organism: Labyrinthula sp. Ha; assembly: GCA_015227615.1. NCBI lineage: Eukaryota > Bigyra > Labyrinthulida > Labyrinthulaceae > Labyrinthula > Labyrinthula sp. Ha. The sequence goes on along the minus strand of JAALGZ010000026.1, from coordinate 21,797 downwards.
CGAAGTTATTGACAGTCCCAATGACAAGATATTTAATACCCCTACTAACGGAGTAATTTGCTGGCTAGACGACATTTTATTATATGTGCAGGACATTTATAAGATACAAGATCTACTCAAGAGAATATTAAAGAGAACTTTGCGTAAGAAAGTTCTATTCAACTTTAAGAAGTGCATACTTTTCGACGACTATGCTGAATGGTGTGGTAGATTAACAAAGGATGGAAAGATACCCTTTAAAGACAGTTTCTACAATAAAATACCATCTGTGCCGCGTCCTGAGATAGCACACCAACTTGCTCAAGTTATTTATTTATGTAACTGGTTGGCGCCAATTATTCCAGGATTAGCGCAGATTAGAGAGCCATTTAATGAAATCGTTAGCTTACACGGGGGAACACTGGAAGATCTCGAAAAAGCAGTAGTCAAAATAAATTGGACGCCTACTTTGGAAAAAACTTATGAACTCCTTAAACAAAAAATTGTGGGGGCAAGCAAAAGATATTTAGAAGTTTATGATCCCGAAAAGTAATTACTTTTATTTACGGATGCCTCGGAAACTTTATGGAGCATATCAGTTCTTCAAGATGATTCAAAGAATATTAGTGACAACGTAGAAGCTTTAAGACCGAAGCCTTTCATATTTCTATCTGGAACTTTCAACAAAGGACAACTTCATTGGCACATTTCCTCTAAGGGATTGTATCCGATAATATATGCCTTTGAAAGGTTAGACTTCATGTTGAGGACACACTATTCTTCCTATTTAAATTTATACAGATCATAAGGCATTACTTGCTGTGCTAAGAACAGAACACACAGTGAAACAAGTTTATTGGGACAGGCTATTTAGGTGGAGCTTGCTTTTGCAGCAGTTTACCCTAGTAGTTCATCATATCCCATCACTAAGCAACTTTCTGACAGATCTTCTCACCAGGTGGAGAACACCAGAGATATACAAAGAAATGTCAATAATTAACTTTACCGAATTCTCTTCATTTAATTCAGGCACAGTGATTGAGCAATATGATGATTTTATCCAAGACTGATTAGAAAATGAAATTGAGCAACTCTTTACAATTCGAAGAATAAACGCAGAAGATGCAGTTTCTCTTTATACAGCTAAGGATACTATTCTAACTGAACGTTTAAGACCTACCCAAGAAAATTACACCAACATAATCTATCTTTTCTCAATCCATATTATGGCAAGAAACATTTTAACATTCTTGAAACACGAAATCTTGTCAAAGAACAAAATAAGATGGGTCCAGTTTTAAAAGAAAAAACTACAATAAGAAACCAAGTGCGATATATGGGAACCAAACTTGTTATTCCATTTACCTTATTTACCAGAGTTTTAGTTCAGTTGCACATTTCTGCCGGTCACCCATCATATTCAGATGAAGTCAAGATGCTTAAGAAATACTTTTTTGAACAACTAAGCGGAAAAGATGTCGATCTCTTACTTAAGGTATTCCGTAAAAAATGCTTACATTGCAATCGTTGGCCAAGAATTTTAAAAAGACCTTTGGACCTTACTCAATTAGCTAGAAAACCAAGAGAAATCTTACATGCAGATTATTTATATGCCAACTCTCAAGGTTACATTTTAGCTTTAATGGATTCCTTAACACGAAAAGTACAACTTACTTATTCAAAGTCTCCAATGACACTATCCATGGATCAAGCCATCATGTGATGGCGTGGAGCTTTCAATAGGTCGAACCATTGTTTAATAGTCACCGACAACGCATCACACTTCAGCAATCAATTACTAACTGAACTTTCTAGATCATTTTCTTACATTCAAAGTCTTAGCATAGCTTATAGCCCCTGGACTAATGGCTCTATCGAAGTTATCAATTCAAAAATATTACACTACATTAAGACAATTGCCTCTGACTATGGATTAACAGATACAGAGTGGCCTTCTATTCTGGAAACAATCAATTATATTATGAATAACAGACCAATGGTTTCTCGCAACAACTTTACTGCTGATGAACTATTCCTTGAAGTGAAAGCTCAGGAGTCAATTTACCAACGCGAAACTAAATATTTCATGATTGCTCTAGAAGAGAAAAATGTCCAACCAATTAATGTCAAGAAATTAATTAAACACGCAAAAGATTTACATGAAAAGATAATTAATTTAGCCACACAAACTTTTAATAGTGTTAAACTTTCTACAGATTTAGAAAATATGAGGAGATCAAAGAAGATCAAGTTATTCCTGCAGTTTTAAGCTGGAGACTTTGTTCTAATGTCCAAAGAAGGCCGCAAGTCAGGCCAAGACAAGATGCATCTAAGCTGGACTGGAACATTTCAAGTTACTGAAGTAGTCAGCCGAAACATCTACAGGGTTGAATCTTTAACTGGAAAAAACTATCTGGCACACGCTTCTAGGCTATGGTTTTATTCAAATTACAAACTAGCAAATTATTTCAAGCTCCATGGATTCTTTCAACAAAACTTTGAAACTTTAGAAGTTGACAAGAATATTGGCTATTGAACTGAAGACTTTCAGAAAGGTTCCTGAGTACCACGTTAAAATGCGCTGGTTAGGTTTCGAAGAAGAAAAGGCCTCTTGGCATTTATTAAGCGTCATTTATGAAGACGTGTCTTTACTTGTTAGAAACTTTCTCAACTATGACAAAAATATTAATGAAACTGAGAAGAAGAAAATTTACCTACTCTTGGAAGAATTCGATGAAGCCTCTAGATTAAATCTAAATAACTCAAAACACAAAAAGAGGGGGAAGAAAAACAAAAAATAGTATTTCAAGAATAAAAGTCAATAAAAACTCAACAAAATTACTTCAACATTTCTATTATTTTGCCAACAGTAGACTTACTACTGGCTGGTCATCTATCGAGGATCAAATCTTAAAGAGGTTTGTTTTAAAGTTTGGATGTGGTGCTTATTCTAAGTATCAAGAATCATCCGCCTTACCTGGAAGAAATAAACAGCAGTTTTATACGAAGCTCCAGCGTTGGCTTGGGGTGCAATCTATTAAACCTTTTTCTGTGCTGCGTTTTAATCTTTATGAAGCCAGGGAGTATCTTGCTCTAACACTTGGTTCAGGATATAAAATTAGGCCACGTGGAAAGTTTATTGTAAATCAAGAGAATGAAGCCTTTAGTAACTTTTGGAGCCTGTAAATAAAGACGCTCCTGATTCCAAATTTATTCAGATTCCATATTATAGAAGGATTGATCACCCTGGACATGTGGGCATCATGGTAGAAGAGTACTCCAAACTTAAGTCTTGCAGAGACCTTTTAACTGCGCATGAAGTTAACTCTAAAGAAGAATTGCTGGAATTACAGAAGAAAAATATTTCTAAGATCAAGACTGAAATAAAATCTAATGAAGATATTTGAAATTCTCTATCAGAGGAACTTACTTCTTCAACAGAGCTAACTAAATTTCTTGACAAACTTTATAGAATAGTAACTTCTTTATATTCCGAACTTTCTGCACATTCAAAGACGTATCAATATATTTCAAACACATTCATCATCAAATTTGCTCCCACTTTACCAGCCAAACTGTTACCTAATTTTACACATCAGCAGTCATCTGACACACTCAAAATTGAGTATTATGGAAACAACATATTTAGTTTATCCAAATCAAGTACCATTATATTTATATAACCTGCTGAGTCTTATTGTTTTATTACTAACGTTGCAACCATGAAGCTAACTAATCAGAAGAAAAAGTTTAATCGTTTTGATGTTTTAATTATGGACCCTCCTTACAAAGTTGGAGCCGCCTATCCTGTTCGAGGCGTCGCAGTCAACAATAAAACATTAGAGATCAAGTAATTGGACAACATCAAGGTGTCTAATTTTTAACCTCAGGGATCTTATTTATTTGTCTGGACGGTGACGAAGTATTTCTATGAAACACTAGTTTGGGCAACTATAAATTCTTACAAACTTTTAGACTACATTACTTGGATTAAGATGTATCCTTCTGGCTCTTTGAGAACTAGTATTGAATATCTGTTAAGACGTGGAAAAGAGATTTGTTTAGTATTTAAAAAACAAGAACATGAAGAACTGGAATATTCAAATTTGTTTGAACAAGAACATAGATACTCTCATACCTCACCTTTAGTAACTTTAGCTCTTTCAAATTCTCAAAAACCCACGCAACTCTACTCTTTTATTGAATCTACTTTACCAAGAAGGAATTATGGTGAACTGTTCGCAAGATCTAATAACATCCGGCCTCAATGGAAAAGCTTTGGTCTGGAACTATGGCCTACCTGTAATAGTAACTATGTGATAACCAACTCTTGGAAGGGGGATGTCCGGACAATGCAATAATATGCGTGATAACACTCTACACCATTCCACGCCATCACTTAGTAGTTCTAGCTATTTCTATTATGCTATATAATACCGTTAATAAGTTAAGAATCTGAAATATAAATTCACTCTTATAAGAAGGACAACCGGCGAATATGAAAGAACAAAACATTGTTTTTCTTGCAATAGTTCCTAGAAAAAAGATGTTTTGTATCTAAGAATGAACTTGTCGTATTATTAAGGCGATCTCTGTCAGTTAATTACTGAGTCAATGGGGTGCAGCATTAGGAAACATCTTCTTAGGGCTGTTTTCACAAAAACACATGCAAACAAGAAAAAAAGTTAAAGTAAACTAAAATACAAGAAGAAACGGAATAAGAATAAAGTAGCAGTAGAAAACTAAAAACCAAAAGAAAAATTATTCAAAATATTCCACGAATGGAACTGGTTTGTATGGTTGTACATCCTGGCACATAACATACTCAATAACATCTTGCAACCTCTCTACTTTTCTTTTCCGGTTCAACCTTAGAACCAATTCTTCTCTAAACCGAATAACAAGACTTTTAACTTCCTTCAATTTTTCTTTTTCTGCGTCACTAAAATGCCTCAAAATTTCTCTTGAAAGAATAAAATTTATAAACCCATACGCATCTGCTCTAGATAAGGCTTTCCAGTCATCAAACTTCAACAATTCCTCCAGTAAAAGAACTTTATCAGTATTATTTATCTCCTTTATTTTTTCTGTAGTTGTTAGACTTGCAACTCGATGAAAATCTCCGCTCTTAAGTGAATCTAGAAAAAAGTCATCTTTTGTGCTTTCTTCATCTTCAGGCTCAACATTAATTATTTTATTCTGAAATAATTGTTCTTCTCTTGCGCGAGTTCCAACTTTTTCTTCTAACTCTTCTTCTGAAGCTAATTTGATCTGAATCGACTCTTTCGCTTCTTCAACACCAAGTTCATGAAAACTAAACTCTTTTATAGTATTATTTTGTTTTATTAATTTAAAAATATTTCCTTTCATCCATATTCCTTTTACATCTTCTTCAACTTTTGCATTAAGGGATTTACTTACTACTCCTTTTCTTGTTTGCTTCATTTCGATATATGTAAATTGATTATTTTCTTCTAGAACAACTAACTTAAATATGTTTTTCAACTTTTCTACGTGAAAGAAATTAATTTTCGACTTGAAAGAAAAAATTTTTTTATGCTTAGAATGGAAGGTAACAAATTTTTCATCAACGACAAAAAACCTCTTCTTAAAAACCACTTGCTTGTTAACAGGTAAAACAACATCCATTTTCTTAAGTTTATTTTTAAGAACATAGAAAAGATGGGTTTTATTTGGCTGAATCAAAGCAAATATATTATCATATGCAAGAATTTTTTTCACATTCTCAACTTGATGTGATTTTCGTACTTGAGCATTTTTTACATCTAAAACGACAAGTTGATCATCAACCACGAGAACAAGATTTGGATAAAAGAAGCTAGCACAAGCGTAATTTTCTGTAAATTCAGCAACTTTTTCAACTTTCCATCTCTTTGGGCTTAATTTGAAGACTTTAAACCCGACTGTTGCTTTGTTCTTACTAATAACAACAAGAGAAGGACCATAGAAGAACTCAAATGCATCTCCTTCAAAGATTTCTTTTTCCATCACTGTGGAACCACCATAAACTTCCTTGAACTTTAGGTGAAGTGGTGTTTCTTCTACAAAGAGAATGTTTTTCTTGTCTATTAACATTTTTGTTCTTTCTAAGGCTATGAATGAATTTGTTCAAATTTTAATGGCTCAAAAACTATGAAGTATAAAACAAATATAATATAAATTATTCCAGAAATATGAGTCATAACTCCATTTTTGATGAATTAGAATCAGCACGTGATGTGAAAATTGTTCTGAATACAGTCACACAAAAAAGAAAAAGAAAAATATGACAGAACGAAAAAAGAGCTTTCGTTTAAGTTTTTCTGTCTCAAAACAGTCGTTAATGAGAGGTCAAAATAAACCCGCCAAGTCAAAACCAACCACTACTCTCCCAAACTCTCTGATCACACAACTTCCAGCTAAACCTCTACTCAATGGTGTACCAAAGTTAGGCAAACAGAAAACTTGCCTGCTTCTTCTAGGCCCTCAGAACGATTTCTTCAATCCAAAATTCGGTGATGCTCCTTTGAAATTTACAGACAAGAGTTCTTTGCTAGCAAAAGATATGTCAGATTTCATAACAACGTATTCGGAGTCTATAGACGACATTTACGTTTCTCTTACCCAACATCCAAACACTCAAATTTTATTCAACACGTTTTGGAGATATGAAAAACAGATGGAGAATGATCCAAATCCTGAAATTCCAACTCCTTTTAGCATAGTTTATTCTGCAGATTTAGATTCAGGGAAATATAGACCAAAGTTTGCTTATCTTAAAGATTATTGCAAGAGATATTTAGCTGCGTTATCAAACTCTGGAATTCACAGTATACAATTGTTTCCTGAACATTGTACGATTGGAAGTTTTGGTGCATGTGTTGATAAGAGTATTTTAAATGGACTAAATCACTGGGAACATGTCAATGAGAAAAATGTGCAATATATTCAAAAAGGTGAATTTGGGTTTTATTTATAAAGTATAGGAAGAAGTTCAAGAGTTATTCAACACTCCATGTTTAAAAGTATGGTTCCTTTGAGAGAAGAGCCTTTGACTAAGATAAATAAGCAGTTGTTGATGAAGTTGTTGAAAGAGTACGATAAAATTATTATTTTTGGGAACCATTTATCACATGGAGTAAAATATACAGTTGCAGATTTGATAGATTTCTGCAAAAACGACAGTGCTGCAAGAAAATTAAAGATTTTACCTACATTTTACCTTTTGACTGACCTTTGTGGACAAATGCCTGATTATTCTTCATCTGCAGAACATTTTGTAGAAGAATTAAAAAAAATTGACAAAGAACAACACATCCCTGAATTTATAATTACAACAGCAGAAGAAAGTTCGAAGATTTTTGATGCATCTGCTGAAGTTTTTGGTGACAAGAGTAGAATTCCAGATGGATTACAGTTCAAAGATGCTCCAGGAGCTGTTCTTCCTGTCTCTTTGGCTGTTGATTTAACAGATCCAGATGATGTAAATAAATTAGGTGAAGGTTGTTATCTTGTTTACTCTGAAAAGAACTTTGGTTCTTTGAGTACAATTTGGAGCAAGAAAAACTTAGAGCTTGAAGAAGACAAAGGTTTACTTGGTTTTTTTCGTGCTTCTAGTAAAACTCAAGTTCCAGAGTTTAAATTTTCTAAAGCTGGAATTTCAACAATTGCAAAAGAAATGAATAAAGGAATTGGCAAGAGAAAGAATTTATTTAAAGGAGTTTTGAGATTCGTTCAGGAAAGTAAGAAGTTTTCTGGAGAGTTCGTTTTAAGAAATGATCCTTTTGTTGGAGAAGATTTCTCAGTATTTGGTCTAACTGAACAAGGGAAAATAATTCCTGTTGAAGAAAATGTTTTAACTAATCCAAAAGTTTATGAAGTATTGAGTTGTGTTCCCAAAGCTAACAGTGCTTATAAAGGAGTTGCACAACAAACAAAACAACAATTTATTCAAATTGGAGATAAAATTGGGGCAACACTTGAGCTCAAGTAAAATGTAAACTAAACTTGTTGGTTTAATTGTCTTAAGTCATTATTACTTAAGTGTTTTTTTTAATTTTGGGAATCTAGAAAGAAATTGATGAAACGAAGGTTAAAACTTAAATTCCTCTCCTTCATTTGGTTGGGAATATTTGTTAGCATATTTCATGGATTCTCTTATTTTAACCAGAACAGAAATTATTCCGCTTTCGTTTCGATCCCAATGACCAAAAATTTTATTGTCTGTGACATTTACTTTTCCATTTTTCTTATCTACGAATGGAAGAACAATTTTACTGCGAAACCAAACTTGAGGTGGGCTATCCGGGTAGGATTTATCTGTTATCACTGTTAATGTGTAAAATCTATCAGCAATTGAAGTTCCCTGAGGAGCGATGATGGAAGCTGTCCAATGGCGAAGGTCAAAGTCGCCTGGGTCTGTTAAGCCAAATGAAATAAAACCTGTGTGGGGGTAGTTGATTCCTGAGCCCTTTTCAGCTTTCTCCAATTCGTCCAGGAGTTTGAAACTACGTGGAATTATCACGGACATCGTGACTCAAGAACAATGTGATCTCTTGCGTGAGCCTAAAATTAAAAATAGTGTGCGCGCAGTAATGCTGCCTCATGATAATTGTATTTTTCATGTACTTGGAAACTACAACCCTGCAGATCCACAGCTTATACATATAACAGATCCATTCTTCATTGGAAGGAAATACCAGCCTTATAGAATAAATCAGTATTATGAAAATGAACCTTAATATATATTTTAGTGAAAATAATCGACATCATGTTTACTCAATTTCTTGTTTTTAGTAGTTTAGTTCAGAACATTTTTCATCAAACACTTTCCCAGATGTAGCAAAGCCCTGCAAGAATCTATCTTATTAGTAAGAAACTAGCTAAGAGTATGATTAACAGTGAATCCTCACTTTCAAAATCAGAAGTGGTACTTTTCCTTAATAATTTATCGAAAGACTTTACATTGAAGAAGGAGTGGCACCATTTGATCAAACAGTGTGACATGTTATATCATAGCTTCATTGCACTGCCCTTGTACCACAGCAGAAAAAAAAATAGACACAAACAGAAAGAACTTCATATTAATGAACAATATTTTGGAAAATAATTTAGCATTATAAAATACTAAAGGAGCATTTCAGGTAACTAGATGAAGAAAGCCTAAGTTTTCAGTACTCCTACACATGACCCATATTATCATGTTTGAAAGTGTGAAAATTTGTTACTCGGGGTTATCAACCCCAAATTCCCGACTTTTTTTCTCTTACACGTCTAAGAACCGTTCCTGAATTGAAGGTTCACTAGAAAAGGGTTAACTAGGTATAGTAGCAGGTAAGATAGCCTTCTAAAGTTAGATAAGCTCTCTCTATTGCTTTAACTCTGATATTAAATAGCTCTAAACGCATCGTTAGTTAGATCAGAGATAGGCTGATCTACCGCAGATAAATATTTAACTATGCGAAACAAGTTGCATCTGGATGTAAAATGGATGAAATTATAGACTGTCTCCCGAAATCAAATTCAAAGTAATGAGGAAAAACTAAGTGGAAGTATTACTCACACCTATTCAGTAAAATTTGGCAGTTATACAACATCAACAAAGGAATAAGTGTTTAATGAATATAAACAAGTTTCCGTTTTTGTGAGTGATTTTCATTCGTTGATAGCAGAATATTGTTAACACTAAGTAAAGGCTTCTTAAAAAAACTATTTTACAGCCTAAATAGCAACTATACTCTCTTTTTTTTCTTGTAGAAACATGCATTAATCAACATAATATTACTCTGCTAGTTTACCTTGAATATAACTTCGAATACTTAAATTTGACTTCCTTGCAGAAGCATGGTTGCAACAGTTTCTTAATTCCAGATCCTTTTCTTATATTCGACTACAGTAATAGTTACAAATTGTACTCTTCTGGACCACTTCCGCGTTGAGCTGAAGCAATCCATCATATTTAAAATTATCGATTTAGTGATCGAGCTAGAACAGTTTAATATCAAAATAATCTACTTTCAATTAAATATGTTTTCTTTTCGTAAAGGTACTACTCCTTCAGCTTGCTTTACAAAATGCGTAATCATAGCCAGATTTGATGTGAATTTGGTCAGTATACCATGTTTTTTTCTTAATTTTTACTTTAGTATGTCAGGGCAGTGGCATATGAATTCTTGCTCTGCAAAAGAAGAGTCACAAGGTGAAGATTTTGGATCATAGAGTTTATTTCAGCCATATAGTCGTTAATAATAGAATATTTGTAGTATGATGGGCCAGTTTCTTTAAAATTGCTGTATTTTTGGTGACGTTAACAAGTTGTTTTTCCGGTTTTGTCGTCCTCAGAAGGCTTTGATTATCTTTACCGCTTTAGTGGTATGTATGCAAAGTAACAAATTAAACTATTTCAAGCTACAGCAAAATCTTAGATAGTGAAATTGTTATTAAATTAGTTTATGTGTGGTTTTGAATACTTTACTATACTACGCATGGGAAAATTATGACCTGCACCTAGGAGCTTTTAAAGGATTAGGAAAATATTAACATAAACAATCTCCGATATTTTTTTAATTTACTAAAAAGGGTTTTCAAAACAAGTAATATCTAAATTTCCTAGAAGTAGCAGGCATATCTACTCTAACATCATTATTTTCTTAGATTATTACTCTCACATACCAAATAAATACTTTTTACAAGATAATAAGAAAATTTTTGTTTAAACATCTGCTTATCCGTACTTTCTTGAATCCATGATAAAGGTTGATATATTTGGAAAGACAAAGATTTGATAATTCCACAAATAAATACCCAATAACGATGTATATATGCTTAAATATTATCTATTAGCTATTGACTATCGGTTTTGAACTTATGCCTGGTAAGAAGCACGGTATATCATGTTTTGAAAATACATCAATCTTATTACACAGGCATGAATGCGTAACCTTAATTAGCCTTGGATATATAATTTAAAGAAAATATTAATTCTAGCTCTTCTAATACCATATTATTAATAAATAATTAGCACTAAATAAAATATCTTTAGAGGCATACAGGAAACTGTGCCACAAGATGTTGGACTTAGAAAATCAATGCTACAATTTGGAAGATAATGATGCCAAGTGTGTTGTCTAAGAAAATTTCAGCTGCAATTAGCAAAATAGTTGACACGTTCGCAAGATATTTAATTGCTTCATGCTTTTTAGAACCCAATGGAAAGACAAGGCATATTTTTGAGATTCATCAAAATACAAATTCGCGCAGATGCGATAACTTGGAAATATTTTTGTTCTCACCAAGAATGATCAAGTATAAAAACACATGTGAACACAACATATTTATTCAAAGTTGCTGGGTCTTGAATTTACCATGTTATGGATTCAAATATATATCTTAGAATAAACTATGGAGTGCATAGAATTAGTGAAATGTCATTTGCGGCTTTATACAATATTCAGGATATATTAAGCCCGTCTCAGGATAAACTTCCACAGAGCATGTTAGGGCTATCATTGAGATAGTTGAGATTGATACAATGAAAACTGGGGTATATTAAACAAGAAAAAGAGATACAATATATTGTTTGAGTGACAGTATAGCTTTCTTTTTTTGTATCTGCGATTAGTTTGAGAGCAAAATATTTGATGCGATGGATTCGACACAGCTATATCCGAAAAAAAGTAACTGAAGAAAAATATTCGCAGTCACTGTACTTGCATTCCCTGGGTAGCCATGATTTAGCCTTTTCTAACATTTTTTTGAAAACAAGGAATATGGTTTGGGTTTCGTTTTAGTAATTCATTTGTTTCTTTATGAATAAGGGAAAACGTACCAGATATAGGTATCACATCATTAACTTATCCTCACGATCTTTACAAAGAAACATAAACTTCGAAATTTCGCTTCATTATTTTATTATTTAGAAATATTTTACCTCTGCTAAAGGAGAATATTAGCTGCTTAATTAAAATATATCAGATATCTTAGTAGCTACCAGGATCCCAAATATTGTTTTGGTAATGGATAAAATCAATATGACTGTTAAGAGATTTGAAGTTAATATTGTGGTTATCAAAATCACATAAGTCATGATTATTTGACTCACAGTGTCTGAAAAGAGAGTAATTACAATAGAGTCACCCCATGTCACATCAGAAAGCTGATCCCAGCGAATATAACTGGTTTTCAACAGTAGAGAATAATAGTTTCCATCAAGTATATTTGAACACAATATATTGGTGATATTTCATTTTTTTCAGCCGGAATCCGATGTTTTTAGCAATAATAACAGGCCTGGTAGATAAATCCAGGTAATATATTTTGGTTTTTGTGTCTCCTAACCGTAACTTATTTTTGTGTATGGAACATACGGTGCAATCGTGGTTCTATTGAGAAAGTAAAATTACTTCATTAATTAAAAGAAGAAAACATTTTGATTGTACGTTGATGAAAATATTTTTTACTTAAAATTTCCAATGGCATCTTCCGAGGCGGTAGCTTATACAAAATCATAGATTTAACAAAAATATACAGCCAGGAAGCTATAAACTTTTTCATTTACATTAACAAATTGAATAGACTTGAGCAAATTAAATTTAAGAGAAATCCAAGCTAACGATTTTATTTAGTTATGTTTTGGAAAGGAGCTTCATGCAATAATTAAAATTAATAAGCTGGGAAATTTCCCAATATTTTCAGAGCTATATTCTTTGTTAGGATCATAGATTGGGTTACAATATTTAAATGAATATTCTTCTAGCTACGAATTAACTCTAAAGCTTTCAATATATATTGTCACAGAATAAAGACATGGTTTTTACTCGATTGCTTCCAAAAGAACAACATATACGTATATACACAGAATCCAAGATCAGAAGCTATCTCTAACGCTACCTTAATCGCGGTGATAAATGTTGTTAAAATATCTTTTCCAGAGCTTGATCTGCATCAAGTAGCACAATATGGTATTTCAAGAGGTAAAAGACCACAAAACTGCTAAAATGCTTAAATATTTTTATTCGCTTCTCTTTGGAAAATAATTTACGCTCTCAAGTACTAAATATGCTTCTGATATTAAGTCAGAATTCATAAACTGTGTTTAAAAAATAAATAAGCTATCGTACATATCATGTGTTAATAAAGCATTTTAAACCATTTCCCAAATACTGGCTCAAGTTTTTGTTTAATTAAACCTTGGGTTTTTTGCAATAACAACTCATTTCAAATTACCAATTGTTAAGGTTTAATTATAATCTTGGTTTTATTGTGTCCCTTTTAGTAATTTTACTTCAAGAAGAAAATAGAACTCCTATGTTGTGACTAAGATTTTTTAATTTAAAAATACAAGGAACATAAAATAAGTAATAACATAAAAACAGCGGTTGTCATTTTTAGTTTAACCATGTAACTTTTGAAAGATACTCAATATATTTTCATCTCAGAAACACCACCCCATTATCTTATAATCAAGGCTAACCAGGTGTAGATTGGTTTACTAAGGAGAGATCGTAAGCGAATGAGTCTAAGAAAAATAACGAAACGGTTGCAATAACTTGTTTTGAAGATAAACTGTGCTTAAGTATTTTTATTTCGCTGCAATGTAGGTTCTTGGCTTGGTATTTATTTCAATGGTTGCTTAAAGTGTTACAAGGTTGACCCACATGGTGTTACCCTAAACTCTCAAAACTTATTTCTATGAAGTAAAATATCTCAAGCTTTTTCTTAGAGAGAGCAAACTGTTGGGTGGATGTAATGGTTATTTTTCTCTACATTATACCGGTAAATATATAAGTTGATATCCATGCTAGTATGATAATTTCTAGTAATCCTATAAATATGCGTCTTTCCATGTGCATTACGAGAATCTTCGCAACGCATAAAGTAAGAATAGTTGAAACCGTTCTTTTAAATAGTATAACATAGCTTTTTTATTCTTATTTTTGTTAACATATTATCGTAGATATTTGTACTAAAATGGTGTTACTTTGAAAATTTGGTAAAAATATAATATTCCCCGTATGTTATTTTTTGGTTCTGACAGGAAAAGTTTCTGTATCATAAATACAGCCCTGAGTAGGAAATACAGTAAAGCTTAGTGTGCATAGTTTGTATGATACTAACTTTAAAAAAGCACAATTAATAGGTACTATCAGTTTTTAATCGTTTATATTTCTTTTTTTCTTTAATTCCCTTAAATGTATAACATGAATGCGTAATACCTATATAAGTTTATGTTCATATGTAAATCACTACAATGCTCGACTAATATATTTGACACTGAAAACGACGTCTACTTCTTCATTATAGGTGGATCTATTGAGATCCTTCTTAGAATATCCTCATACCAATACTTTTTTACCTTATATAACCGAAGCTGTAGCTTACAGTAAAAACATTATATTCTTCATTTGAGCTTTTTGAACAGCATAGTTTGGGTTTAGTGTCACAAACTTAGAAAATATGATTCCAGGTTAATTGTCCCGGATTCTTTTTTATTCCTTAGGACCCTAAAAGAGCCAAGTTGGGTAGCTTTAGAAGCCTCCGAAGGCAAAAACCTTATGGTAATTATTTGGTCGGGTGCATGCTCTGCCCTTTATTTGACTTTAGTGCAAGCTGTTTTTTCAAACGACAAAATCAGATTGTATACTTCTCTATTCGTTAAGTATAATTCTATCTAATTTTTACGTATGTCATATCCCGATAATTTCTCCAGCCATATATCGGGACCTATTATTTTTGACGGGATAGATCAAGGATGAAGTCACTTCTGTGTGTGTATTGAGGGGATAGGATAAACGTATATATTAAATATTCAAAATGGGCTTACTTGTCAGAGTATTATATACAGATTGGCCGAAGTATTTATCAATGATTATTATTAGTAATAATAACATTAATCAATAAACGCGAAATGAAATTCCCATGATCGGAGGTAGATAGCACATAAGACAGATACTTTCATTCATCACAAGTGCTAATATATCCTTTAGAAAGGGGAAAGCATATCAAAACGGCCCCATGGAGTGAGTACTTTGATCAATCAAGTTTTCAATGAATAAAACTTTAAGTTAGTTTGAGTAATATAGGATAAGGAAGAATGGAGAGAGTAATTTTTAAGAATGTACATGGGAAAGAATTGGGAAATTCATGTGGATTCACATAGGAAATTTTTAAATTACTTAGATTCAGTCAACTTTGTCTACACGAAGTGTATATTTCTCCATACACCACTAGCTTTAGGTGACTTTATTTGGCACAGTACTCTGGCTATGGGACACATACGTGTGATAAGAGTTTCCATTGCAGTTTTCCCTTAGGGCCTCTTCAATTCTCATGAGTTTTGATTGTAATCTAAACCATCCACTGACACTCGTCCGGACAATTTTTGACCCTTCAGATAGCTTGTTGCAGAAGAATTTTAATATTAAGAAAATTTAGCCTGATTTTTAGCAACGTTAGGAGCTGTAAATCTTGGAATATTAACATTGAAGAGTAGACCACCGGACTAAAGCCCTCCAATTCTCCCTATTTCCTTCATAATGTTCCAAAACAAAAGGGAGGTTTACCACAACGTGAGCTCATTTATTGATTGTTTTTCTGTATATATCCAATATTTCACTTGATCCACACTTGTGCAAAAATAACGATACCGAATGTTAAATTTAATTAAAGTAGAACACCTATATCTCGAATATACAGCGTCAAACTAATTTTCACCTGAATATAAAATTCAGTTCTAGATCACATCATTTTCTACTTCTTAATATATTTTTCATCTCCCCGAAACAGAGAAATGGAGCAACCACGAGTTTGCCTAATCTTTTGAACTATGATATTTACTTCTTTCGAAGTATTTTCTGGATCAGAGAATAATTTCTTGAGGTTTCTCAAAGAAGAAATGCTCATATCCCATAGTCTGCTTGCCGTGGTATGATACTAACCTATGAAGAATTTATCCATTTTTATTAAAGATGGATCCCGTCGTTTACTGAAATTGGGATGAGATCTTCAACAATATGTGTAGGGAAGTGCAAAAAATAATATTTTTTATATATGTTAGGTACATAGATTTCTTTTTCATTTATTAGTTCTGACATATATGCACCGCTCAGTATATGGAAATAATCTAATGTATTATTATAGTGTTGTTCAAGATATATTTCAGACATGGAAACTTATCTCTTCGATTTAATCAAATGATGGCTGGAATTCCTTTACTATGGATTTCTTGCACCTTTACCATTCGAAGCACAGGGTCTAGCATGACATCTTCCAGAAAAAAATGTAAGCGGTCCCAGCTTCCTTTGCTTACTTTACCAGTGCTAAACAACATCAGAAACAATCATCCACGTTGAACCAAGTCCGAAATCTCTTAATCCTACCATTGCTAAAACCTTTTTCTCTGTTTGCATTAGGGTGAAACCGAAATTCTCTCTCATGAGCAAACAATAGACAACCAGGAGGAACATTGTGATGAAGGTGTATCTTGATCACATGTGGGTCTTTTCACCATTTATCGAATATGAATACGTTTAATTTAATTTATTTTTTGGTGATCATTGAGGTATTAAACCTTTGGGATTTTACATTCATTCGGGCTGCTCTGATAAGCACATCTTAGTTCAGCTGTGTTTGATTTGGTGACATTCTTCTTTTTCCCTTAATGCTTGAGGTTTAATGTCTTTTAAGTTCTATCCTTTTCAAATTTTGGTTAAATAACTCATTGTTATGAAAGAATCATTTAAATTCACTGTGAGTTGCAGTTTCAATAGCTATTAAAGGTATGTTCGCTAAATGCGAACCCCAGGTACCTCATAATTTTAAATTCTGCTCTAATAACATCAGGTAAAGCCTTTGGTTCATTTTCATTGTCTCTGAATCAATGTGTTGGGTGGTATAGGGGTCTTACTTCCAAGACTAACTTCGAATCTATAGTTGAAGCTTAATATCTAGCCCAAGATGACGAAATTAAGAAAAAAATACAATGTATAGTTCATGTTCTGAGCATTTATTCTCTAAAGCCAAAGATTGTATTTATTTCTTCCTTTAAAAAGTTTTGGGACGAATCTTTTGTTCATTAAATCTGAATACAACAACATTCTACAGTGCGTGAAACATAGCTTTTAGTGTGTATCCTCTGTGTAATGTTTAATAGTTAATAGTTAATAGTTAAGGTGGGAGTAAGGTACTACATCTGCAAATCCGCCTATGCGTTTATCTTAGGGTCCGATGCCGGTCCGCCGCTCACTAGGAATGCTTCCCGTCTCGTGCTCCTACTGTCACTAAACTAAACTGGTTTGTGGGATTTCGAGACACTATTGGCACGATCACGATAGTTTTCCCGTTGTACTCATTTATCGCATTTGATCTCCCAGAATAGTGGTTTCCCAGTACTTGTGTAGGTCTGGGTCATTATCATCTGATTTTCGGGACTTCGGGACACTATTGGTATGATCACGATAGTATTCCCGTTGTACTCATTTATCGCATTTGATTTCCCAAAATAGTAATTTACCAAAATTTACGAATAATCCAAATCGAAATCAGCAAATCACGCAAGAAATCATGAAAGAGATTGAGATATTGTCAGACGTCTTATTCAGCGCCCCAGTTATCAAATTAATTGTTCCAAGTTCTTTTGCTGACCTTATTGAGATGTCCTGCACCTGTTTTTCACCTCTACTATCGCTCATCATTCTGTTTTACAAGATAATCGTGGTTTATGAAGAGATCCAGGTAAGTATGCTCCAGTTATCCATCCAAGAAGCAACCGAGGGTCGAAGTTACCTTAAGTGCACATGGGAATTTTATCGAATGATAAGTTAAGGTGTTGTTTGTGGTGTCGTTTGTGGTGGGGTTAGTATGTTCTCCCCGGGTGGTGGCGGGTGAAGGGGAGGGCGTGGTTCATGGTGTTCTAGTTCTTCTCTTATATGCTCCAGTGGTACGTTCAAGTCTTCAGTTGGAGTAGCAGTTTGTGGAAAAAGATATGCTTCAAGTTTCCTTGAGGATTCCGCCAGTTCCATATCCATTTCTGTCGTTGTGCATGTTTCCAGCCAGCTTTTTTGTTTTTCCTTTAATATTTTTAGGATGTTTATATCACCGTGTGTAATGTTTAGTGGTCGGGTAGAAAACTTTCTTCCAATTGTCAAAATTGTACTTCTATTACTTGGAGCCTCTTTTTAAGTTGTCATGCACTTACTTTCCCCCCTCACAACTTGGTGCTATATGGCCCAAAACTTAATACTCAAAATACTGGAAGTTACATTCCTATGCCTGGCCTCAACAAGCCCGGCCCATTCATAGTTGCCTGAAAAACCAATAGAAACATGGATAAATCTTACATTCAGTTTTAAACCCAAATTATAAAGTTTTAAACTCTCAAATTAAACAGTTTCTTAGTTTTTTTGTACACCATTAATATTTGGCCTGTTGCATAAGTTAACCGTGATAAATAATCAATATCCCTTCACTTCTGCGCGAAATGTATTCACTTTTTTGTTATTTATGTCAATATGACCTCATATTGTCCTTTTCTCGCTCACATACTCGCTTCTTCTGGGTACTAATGGTGCAATATCTGTCGACATTATTTTCTCTGTACTGGTTCTCTCTTTCATTATTTATGCTTATTTCTTGTTGTATTTGGTGTTTAGAAAAGATTCATTGAGAATAGAGGAGTTCTTGGCTCTGGTGCCAAAAATTGTATTACGAAGTGCCTTGCTGTGTTTACTCTCTTGTTCGTTTGTTACATGTCCTAACTACAAAAAGTAGTTTAAGAACTTCTTCTGGGTGTGTACGCCTAAGAAACTTAACACCATGGAACCAACACAAAGTGTATCACATGGAAGATGTTTTTCATTCAAATATTTCTAAAAAATATACCATAAAAGAAATGAACTCAAATATATAGAATTATACTATAAACCCAATTATTTTCTTCATTCATCATCTCGTTGAATATGATTGGATAAGTTTTTATTGTTCACACGAGACAAACCAATCGAACCTCTCAAAACTGCGAATTCAGCTAAACGGAACTTCTAAAAACCCAATAACTGAACAGTTCAAAATTTACCAAGAAAAAAACTCACTTAACAATTAAAAATTAACTCCTTCGAGAACTATATATTTACATAGCCGTTAAATTAAATAAAAAGAATAACGTATTAATAAGAATACAAACACACTGAAACTGGTGAAGAAGAAACTCTTTGGTAAAAGTCAATTAGTATTTGTGTCGTCTGTGGTAGAAATAGGTGTTAGGAAAGTTCTTGGAGTCAAAGAAAAGTTTGCAGGGATATTTTGAACCTGAAAATAAGAAATAGAGGCATTATTTTATTTGAAAAGAATGAACAAAGGCACTAAGTTGGACAGAAACGATAGTATGGAAGAACAACACATTACGGATTCTAAATCTTCATCAAACGAACGTCTTTCGAAGCACATGTAAATACTTTTAATGAGACATCTCTTTCTCCTCGTCAGAATTTTTTCCATTTTAATATCTTTAGATCGACCGGTTTCATGGAAAAACTGCAAGAAAAAGGACGAGAAGAGCTTTGGGCTATTGATAGAGAAGAAATCTGTTTCTCTGAAGAAAAGTTCGCTTCAGGATCTGGTGGAGAGTTATTTAAAGTAACCTGGAGAGGTCTAAAGTGTGTAGCTAAAACTACTCCCAAAACAGTTTCTAAAATCGCTCTGCAAGATTTAGCCAATGAAATTAAAGTTCTAAGTAACTTGAGACATCCAAATTTAGTTATGTTTCTTGGAGCCTCGTTTGAACCTAAGAAACCTCCTGTTTTATTAATGGAATATTGTGGAGGAGGAAATCTAGAAAGAAAACTGGTTGTTCTCTCAGCTCAAGCAGCGAAATTGAAGAAAAGAAAAGCTCTTCAATACTCATTGGATCTATCACTTGCCATAAACTTCTTGCATAAGTGCAAACCGCTAATTGTCCACCGAGATTTAAAACCTTCGAATATTCTTCTTACAGAAGGAGGAAAATTAAAAGTAACTGATTTTGGGTTAAGCAAATTTATTCCTAAAGCGAAACAACCGCAAACTGATAAATATACAATGACTGGTGAAACTGGTTCTTATAGATTTATGGCACCTGAAGTTTTTAGACATGAGGATTATAATGAATCAGTTGATGCGTATTCGTTCAGCTTAATTGTGTACTGGATGTTAACTGGTCAAAGACCTTTTGGAGATATTGTTGATCCGGTTGAGGCAGCTAAAAAAGCTTCTGAAGGTAGAAAGCCTTATGTTCAACTTGTTCATCCAACTAGATTGAGAAATATGCTAGAGAGATGTTGGAGTCATGTTCCTGAAGAGAGACCAGATTTTTCAAGTATTGTGAAAGATATAGAAGCAGAAATAGAACACAGTAATAAAAAAGGATGTTCAGTTCAATGAGTATATTAAAAATAGTTATCTATATTTTTCTTTTGTGTATTTATTCAGTAGCGCAAAATAAGTGTTGCGATATTTTCTTAATTATTTAAATTAAAGCAACAAGAAAACAAAATATAATTAAAAATAAGAAAGTGTTTCTTGTAGCTACACTAGATGCAGGTTCTTTCTGTTTAGGTGGATGTTCACAAAGTTTAACTTCAAACTCACAACCTATTAGTTGTGACCAACGCTCTTCATTTTCTTCAATGTAAGCTTTATGTGACTCATTTTCACAATTAATGCAACTTGGTAAAACACAAGTGATTAAAAGTGGAAGTGTTTGAATTAAGCCTTGAGTACAAAGAGTATTTTCACCAAGCAACTCAGATATTATGTCTCCAATTTCTTCCGAAGTTAAATCATGATCACTAAATATAAACTCCCTTACTTTATTTTCAATTTCATCAGGTAAAGACTGTAGAGCATTGTCAAATGCAACATTAAATGGCTCAAAACAATTGAAAAAACTTTCATATTCATATTCGCAATCTTCCTGAAACAACTCAGAATGCAAAGGGGATTCTATTACATGTCTTAAGAGTGTTGGCAGATCTTCAGCATCGCCAAAAGAGAGAGAAAATTCAAATAAAACAACTGTAAAGATATGTTTCATTTCTTTGTATCCTTATTTCTTAGAGATTTGATATTACTACGTGTAGATTAACACACACGTAGACCAAATAAAATAATACAACATGTAAATTTATTAACTATTTCATCTACTAGCAACATAAATAACAAACATGAGAAAAAAAAACTGAAATGTTTTTCCAGTAGAGTTACTTCTAGAGCTCGCTGACGTCTCATTTTGTGTAGAATTCTGACAGAGATCAACTGTGAACTCACATCCTACCATAGCCTGAAAAAACGCTTGTCTAAGAGCAATACCAACAATCCAATCCGTATCATCACAATAGATACAAGTTTGTACAATACACAGAATTGTTAAAGGTAGTGTATTTGTAACATTGGTTGTACAAAGTCCTCTTGCACCAAATAACTCGCGCCGTATTTCTACATATTCTGTAAGCGTTATTGTTTCACTTGTAAAGTCCGTAAAAGCCGCTTCCCAAATTTCCTGTGATTCCTCTGGATACTGATCTATAGCCTCTCTCCAAGCAGCATAAAATGGTTCTTGACATTCAGTTGCGTCATCCTGCTCATATTCACAGTTCCCTACTTGAGAATATGAAATAAGGCTTTGCACCAAGGATTCACCTTCAATGGGGATAGGGCTCCCTAAACTGTTGACCAAGTTTATTAGATATATGAGAAATATATTTAATTGTAAGACTCTCATGTCTTTTTTCTTCCTTTTTGGCTGAGTCTGTGTGTTTTTTTATGTACTTATCTTTTTGAGCCCACTA